>JACSYO010000723.1:325000-495000 GCA_016806645.1 Ophiodon elongatus | reverse complement strand
GTAACGGCACTAGTTGGAAGTGGAGATAACAGTCTCACTGTACCTGTGCGTCGCGTCTCTCCGCGCTGCAGCACTCAAAACTTCTCCGCGCCCTCCGTCCGCCGCTTGTGGTCCTCTTCGAAGGCGCGAGGAGACAATTACTGCATCTGAAACAGCCTAATTCTCGCCTAATTGATGCGCTCAGTCAGTACAATGAAGTGAACAGCGTGGATAGATGGAAGCAGCCGTGTGTGCGTGTGTGTGTGTGTGTGTGTGCGTGTGTGCCGGGGAGACAGACAACACCCGGGGAAAAGTGAGGTGGACGTCCGCCCCGATGCGTTCGCCTCTCCCAACCAGCCGTTTGGATTGACAAAAAGTAGTCCCGCAAAACTATTAAGTGTAGCCGACTCTTAATTTTGGGAATTTGTCACTAAACATGTAATTTGACGCGCTGGCGTGTTTTAATCCAGCAGCATGTCGTTGTTGAGGGCTTCAGGAGAAAAAGCAGTTTTTTTAGACTGCTTACCTGCTAATTCCCTCTTTGATTATTATCCAATGTTAATCTCGCTTGAGTAGAAACAGAAAGATGGCGCGGCTGTATATTATAGAAACAATAGCTGTAATAGACTCTTAATCTGACATCTATCAAAATCCCATAAATTAGGGACTACTTGCCAGTGTGTCGGCGGAGGGATTCGTCAGCTGTGCATCTCTGTACTGAGGCAGGCTGTCCAGACTTGCACTGGTGTATGCATGTTGGAGAAAAGGGCAGGAGAGAGTGGGGTACAATTGAACCTATAGTGTGCGTGCGTGCGTGCGTGCACGTGTGTGAGAGAGTGAACGTGTCTTCAAGAGTGTGCATGACTTTGTGCATGAACGGACAATGACTAAGATGAATAGCCTCAATGTACTTGGCTTATTTATTTTTTATTTAAAATGTTGAGCAATTCAAAGAGCTCTGGCTTGTGCCACCGTGTGTGTGTGTGTGTGTGTGTGTGTGTGTGTGTGTGTGTGTGTGTGTGTGTGTGTGTGTGAGAGAGAGAGAGTAGACTAGGGATTGTTTCAGTGATAGCTGTAGCAGGATTTCTCACACCTGATGCTGGCAATAAACACGATAACACATACACACACACAAAGAGAGAGAGAGAGAGAGAGCCTGCTGCTACCTTTACAAGTGCCTGCTGCTGACATGTAACAGCCTGTTACACACTCCTCCAGCTTTCTCTCTCTCTCTCTCTCTCTCTTTGGCATCACCACCTCCTCTTCTTGTTCACCAACTCTTCCTCATCCTCCCAGTTCTCATTCATTCCCTCTTTTTTTCCATCCACAGTCCTGCTTCCTGCTCCTTTCTGCACCTCCTCTATGTGTCTGCTTCCTCTCCCTTTACTTCTTTATTTAATCTCCCCCTGTTTGCCCCCTCTATCTTCTCCTTCTCGCATACTTTCTCCGTCTGCCTCCCCCTCCCTCTTCCTTCCACCTCCTGAATATCTGCCCTAATTCTCCTCCTCCTCCCCCTCTTTCCACTCTCCTCTCACTCTCTGTGCCCCCTGCCTGCTTTTTTGTTTCTCCTCCTTGTTCTTCCTCTGTCTTTTTCTCCCCCTTCCTCCCTCCTTCCTCCCCATCCATTTCCTTTGCCTCCTCCGCTTTCCTCCCCTCCTTAATATCTCTCACCCTCCCTCCCTCCTCTGCTTCCCCTTACTTTCTTTCTCTCCTGTGATGAGTCCTCTACTCTGTCTTTTCTGCCTGCCTTCCTCCCCTCATTCCTCCTCTTCATCTCCTTCCTCATCCCTCCTCCTCCTTCTCTTCTTCCTCCTTCTTTTCTCCCTCTCTCGCCGTCTTCCTCTCATGTCGCTTTCAATTTCAACAGTGTGTGTGCGTACGTGCAAATTCTTCCCCTCCCCCCATTCTCCCCCTACGGTGATACAGTAGGCTAAAGCAGTTTCGCTTCGCTCACCTCCAGCACCCCCCTTCTCCACTCCTCTCCTCTTCCCCCCTGTACAGTCTCATTTTCACCCCTGCCACCTCCTCCCTTCCCCTCCCCTCCTCTCGCCTCCTTCCCTTCCCTCCTCTCCTCTCATTAGTCAGTGTCCATGAAACTCACCATTCCACTGGCTCTCCTCTCGCTCAGTCCCCCAGTCCCTAACACATCCTCACTAATGAACAACTGCTACCTCTCTCCCCTCCCTCCCTTAACCTCTCAGCTCTCCTTTCATCCTCCTCCTCCTCTTCTTCTTCTTTCTGTCCTCCCCTCTCCTCTTCCTCTGTCCTCCTCTGCATTTGTCACTCCGTCTCTCTCTGTTTTCCTTCCCTCCTCTCCTCTCCTCTCCTCTCCTCGGTTTCTCTTCGATCTCTCAGAGCTGAGTGTCCCTCCCACTCTCCCTTTAGCTCACTCTTGTTTCCACTTCTTCCCTCACCCTCCTGCCCACCTCCCCCCCTTCTCTCTCCACCTGTCTCAATCCTCCTTCTTGCCTGTCTATCTGTCTGCTCGTCTCACTTTTTGTCTGCTTCACTTCCCCATTTCCCTCCACATGTGCTCACAACTATCCCTCCTTCTTTTACACCTCCCCCTGACTCCCATCCCCTCCCCTCCCCTCCCCCTCCCCCTTCAAATTCTCGGACTTTCTCTGTTATCTCAAGAGATGCATGATCTAGAATCAGATGTGATAGAATGAACTTTCCCTGCTGTGCCCGTTGAGTAGTTGCTGTCACATAGGGCCGCCATGCATGTCTAAATGTGCTGCAAGACTCACCTTCATGTAGGCACAGGGACTGATACCCTTTTTATGTTGCCAACTCATTATTATATGATTTTTGTGCACCGATTGCTAATGAATCCTCACTGATGATGCCCACCATGACACACCAGATAACTCAAGCTATTATGCCGTAGATAGATCATAGTACGTTGATGAAACTGAAGTGATGTAAGGATGTAAAAGATAATGTATCACTGGATCGAAACGTGTGTCTGTACAAATGCCCTAAAAAGATCTTTACGGGAAAAATGTACCTGTAATTGTACTGATTTCATTTCCTGATGCTCTACCCATTCAGTTGTGGCATGCTGAGGTTTGGAGATGTCTGCTGTAGGTGCTCTCCCCGGTGCTGTGCAATAGTGTGTAGTGTCGCCATTCCACATGACCCACTATGCAGTCTGTGGTGTTTTAGTACACTAAAGAAAATACAGTGTGAATGTATTTAGCAAATTCCATGACAGTATTATAGCTAATGAGGTGTTTTGTCATATATCATTTTGCCGTGAGGGTGGCTCTTAAGGAAAGCTCACAGAGTGTACAAATTAGAATGGAAAGGGATTATCCTCTTGGGATCATGACTGAAAACTGCATGCTAATCCAGCCTTCAAATCACTTCAAATTACTGCATGTAGGAGTACAAGTACTGCAAGAGACAGATACCAGACATCTGCAGCCCACGTGGAGACACTGTGCAACCCTCTCATCTCAGCCGAATAAACATGCACGGTGGCTGCCCAGTCTATGGGTTGTAATTCTGTGCTGCAGGGCTTGCTGCGTTGAGAGAGGCCTCATCCTCATCCACCATTCTCTTCTGGTCCTTTCCACACCGCATCTGTTGATTCACTCTCTCATCCTCCTCATCCTCCTCCCCCTTCTATCACTTGTCTCCCTTTCTCATCCTCATTGTCTATCCATCTATCATCTATCTATCTATAATCTATCTATCTATAATCTATCTATCTATAATCTATCTATCTACCATCTCTATCTCTATCTCTAATTCTCCATCTATCCATCATTTATCTATCTATCATCTCCATCTCTCTATATATATCTAGCTATCATCTCTATATATCTATCATCTCTATATCTATCTATCTATCCATCATCTATAATTTATCTATCTATCATCTCTATATCTATCTATCCATCATCTATCATTTATCTATCTATCATCTCTATATCTATCTATCCATCATCTATCATTTATCTATCTATCATCTCTATATCTAATTATCTATCTATCTATCTATCATTTATCTATCATCTCTATATTATCTATCTATCTATATATCTTTGGTCTGTAAGAGAATACCACACAGCATTGCTGAGATGAAGAGAGGGATTTGAGCATGCATGCGTGTGTGTGTGTGTGTGTGTGTGTTTGTGTGCGTGTATAACAGTATATGAGTGGGTGGAAGGGGAGGGGGGGGCTGAATGTCATTATCCAGTCCTGCCAGCAAACCAACACCAGAGAGAATGTACAGAAATACTTCCAAAATGAGTTGATGAGTATGTGTCCTCTGTATGCAAAAACAGACTTCTTACAACGAGCATCAGGCCTCTGTGTAGACTCTCAGAGCCTCATCGCGCCCCCTACTGACACATGAAATAAATAGTTTTCAACAGACAGATTCCCTGAAGACAAAAGACTGTAGGCGGGGTTTAGAGACTGGGCCATCTGCGTGCTGGGGAGGGCTGCTGTGCGTGTGCGTGTGCGTGTGTGTGTGTGTGTGTGTGTGTGTGTGTGTGTGTGTGTGTGTGTGTGTGCACACGCGTGCATGTGTGTGTGTGTGTGAGAGAGAGAGAGAGAGAGGGGGAGAGGGAGAAAGAACCCCCCATACAAGGCCTTTATTTGCATTATGAAAAAGTGGGTCTTGTGAGGGCCATCTCATATCCCACCAAACCAAGATCCCACAGTCAGGGATCGAGAGGACTATTTAACCCTTTTGTTTGAATCTAACAAACACCATTTTGTGAACATGTAATAAGAACTACAAAATAAATCCTTTGCTTTTTGTTTTCTTCTGACCTAATTACGGTGAAGCCCAACATGTGAAAAATAATTCCTTTTGCCCCAAACTGGGATAAGAGGTGGCAGACATGACCATAAAGCTTTGTTATTATACCGCAAACTGCTATAAAACTACAATAACAGAAATTCAAACAGACTTTTGGGAGGGGTATACGGTCAAAAAAAATCACACATATAGAGCAAATGGAGTTCCACTGTATTTCACCATGTTTTACGTCATTGCCTGTTGCAGACTTATAAAATAAGTCATCTGTTCAAACCAAGTTAAGAAGAAATTTTCATAAAATCTCAAAGTATCAAACTGATAAAACAACATTGAGCGTTTGTTTCTGAGCTATTGAAGAACAGAGAGAACATTCAGGTTCAGTGTAATAGACATAACAACTAGTCCTAAAATAAACAGATTAGATCTTAAACAGCAACTATTTTGATAATTGATTAATTTCTCAAATTTAAGAATTGGCTGCTTTTCCTTTGTTAATTATTTGAATATTGTTGGGTTCTCGACTATTGGTCAGACACAACAAGGAACAAGGAAACACTTTCATTGTGGTTGCAGCTCCAGAGCAGATAGCATGAGTACAGAGCATAAACGTGACTGGATGTGCATGTTAAAGATGTCACGATGTTATTATCACCCCTCAGATACATTACGACAGGATGCTATGATATTCCTTCAGAGTAAACAGGGTTTCCGCACTCAACAGTGAGTTTATGCTGAAGTGACCTTCATGGGATCCTTTGTCTCCTTGGGAATCCTCCTGTGCTCCTATCATGTTCTCCCAGGGGACTGAGTGGGACTTAGTATTCCTCTACATTTTATGCGGTTGCTTTCTTACCAAATGATGCAGGGTAGACACTAATTTGTTTTATGCTTCGCCAGCCAATTACAGTTTGTTTACAAGAGCTGGCTTCAAGGGTAAACGTGTACTCGAAGTGGAAGCCGAGGCAGCAAAAGGTGAAATATATAAAGGTCTATCTTTCCTCAAACTAGGTCTACTTGTCTTTTACCTTGCCTGGAGCTTAATTGTAGGTTTGGAAGAAGTAAAGGGCTGCTTCAACATTTCACACTCCACGTTACCACCTAGTGGTCAATCTGGTGAACTGCTTCTCAGATAACAAGACTACCAGGAGCTTATTCTACCCTGGGTTTATTTAATTAATTGATTAATATAATTTTCTTTTGACATCAATGAGGAAGACCCTCCAACCCACATACTTTTTAATAATAATTTTGAAAGTCCAGTGACTTTTCTTATTCTTATTTCTTTTCATATGTTTTGTAAAACATTTTCTTTTTAAAAAACAGTTTTTCTATACCATGATAAGATACGATAGATAAAATAAGATATACTTTATTGTCCCGCAGGAAAAAAAAATGTTGGGCTCCAAAAGAAATTCGGAGCAAAATCTAGAAGCTGTCTAAGAGTGTTCTCTAAGTTTCCCCCCAAAAAATCTTATGCTGATTGATGAATTGCTCTATTATTCATGCGTTTATACATTTTTACAAAATATTAGTATTCCCGTGTAAAAAAACACTTTAAATTAGAAAATGTAAACTCCTGAGCACATGATTATTTGTGTCCTACAGTCCTGAATAGAATCTATACAAATGGCTGGTTACTTTACGAAGCCTTACAGAAAGCCTTGACAAAACTACCCAACAATCATACTTTGTAACACAATATGTTACTTTTACTCATGATGGCTTGGGCCACTTTGTCTGCAAATATATGTAATATGGTGTTAAAGAGAACAAAATAAATCAGTATTTGCAGACATGGACATGATAGGCATCTATGCAACACAATACATGAAAATTGTACTGTAAATGCAAGATTAATAGAGAGAATACATGAATACACTTTTTAATAGAACTGCAAAATTATCAAAAACATTATGGACCATCCAAACACATCTCATCACCCTGAGTTTAATATATACTAGTTTAAGATAAGTAAGTAGAACATATGAAAGAAAGTATTTTTAGGTAAGATTATATAGATTATAGGGAAATATAATGCATATCTTACTGATAGCAGGGTGTAATGGGCTCCAACATCTCATTGAGCTTGTTGTAATCAAAGGATTGTAATTGTGTTACATATAACATGTAATACTTTAACTCAACTCCCTGCATTTCTGTTGGTTATTAATATAAAATATATATATTCTGTCATGTAATGGAAATAACAGTTATGGCCAAAGGTTAATTATGTTTCAAGGACTCGCAGTATGACGTGCTTCTTGATCAGTCCACCCGTCTGTCGTCACTTTCTAAACAAGGAAACCATATTCGCGCTAAATAGGTGCTGCTTTCAGGCACTGTGGGAAAATTGAGAAACACGTATTTGGGGGTGAGTCGACATGGTAGCGTGGCCGAGCGGTCTAAGGCGCTGGATTAAGGCTCCAGTCTCCTCGGAGGCGTGGGTTCGAATCCCACCGCTGCCAGAATTTTTCTGTGGTTTCTACAACATTGTGTGGGACGTTGGACACGTGTGGGTGCAACTGATTATCATGACTATAATTAGTGGGGGTTTAATGTCAGGGCTGATTCGTGGGCCTACAACTTCTCGTGGTAATGCAGAGGTGGTCTGAATCATCAGCAAATGAAAGTATTATATAACTAGTTCGTGTTTAAGGTCTCACCTACAATGAATTGTTAAATTCAGTGGTAGCCTACCGAGTTAATGAAAGTTATATATTTTTCTGTTTTCAGATCTGTATTGGTTTAAGAAATTTCCAACCATAAGAAATGTGCCACACAGTTTATTAAATAGTCTAATTGAACTAAAGAAAAATCAGGGGTTTCATCCACGTTGATGAATACTCTTAAGTTGTTGAAGTAACGTTACATTTGTTTAGTCAAGTGCTGTAACCACACAGGCTATAGAAAGTGCACTTTTGAAGTACTTGTACGTCAACATTTTTGTTTTCTGTTGCTTTAAACTTTACCTTGCAGATTAAGATGTTACTAACAAAATCTATTATTACCGTATAAAAATAAATGATGTGTTGTTATAGGATAAGATAGTTCAGCTATCTCGAACTCGACCAACTAGAACCCTAAATTTGCCTCTACACCACCAACAATAATCCAACAATTTGATAATATAGCACTCGGGGGTTATAACTCTCTCCTTTAATGCTTTAAGTACATTTTGTTGATAACAGCCTACATTATTTAGCTGAGTAACATTTTGAATGTGGGACTTGTATTGGAGTTCACTTATACTTTGTGATATTGCTCATTTTAGATTTAAAAAAAAAGTATATATCTGAATACCTCCTGCACCACCGTTTTAAAGCAACATTCATGAAACGCACCTTTTCTCTGTTAACCGTAAAATAAAAGTATATATTTCTCAAAAGTAGGACTTTCCCCAACGTGTTCACGAGAGCCCACTGGGGACTCAGAAGTCCGACTCGGTGAGGAGCACGTGAATGTAGCATAGTTGGACGCGACGGAGAGGAAAGGAAAGAAAGGGGGCAAGGAAGGGACCTGTAATAAATTCAACCTCGCACTCTTGGCGCCAATCCGATTTAAAGAGAACAAAAAACAGCGATTTTTTCGCTTGATGTTTTAACCATATCTTTGTCCCTGCTGCTGGTTCTCCCTCAGCCCCGGTCGGTCCGCAGCCAGCTCGCCTCGTTAGCGCCCCGTCTATCATTGTCATATTAATCTGGCCCCGTCCCTCTGCCTGGAGCCACTCATAACTCAACAACACCACAGCGCGGGGACAATAGGTGTGCTTCTCTCTCCGGGGGATCCATCAGACACGGCGGCCGCTGCTAACATGGGGGTGAGTTGTCCGCGTTTGGCTCAACGAGGCGAGGAGAGGTGGATGTTTTGGGGCTCGTGATGGTGAGATGAGAGAGGGAAGGAGGGAGGAAAGGAGACCATGGTGGATGTGTGGAGGGGAAGGTGTCGGTGGGCACCGGGCTCCTCTGGCGGCCGTTCACGGTTAGCTAGCTCCGGGTAACGTCAGCCCGGGCGTCCACATATCATTATATAGATATGTATATGTATATATATATTTATATAAATGTGCATCGGTATTAGCGCGCTGCTCTCCTCCGTTATGCTCAGTTAACTTCTCCTGCTGTGCCCATTGTTAGCCTGCTAGCTGCGTTAGCCACTTAGGAATGCGTTACACATGACGAGGGCTTTGCTAGCTGTTGCTGCTAATCACTTGTGTGTGTGTGTCTCTCCCTCTCTGTGTGTGTGTCTATGTGTGTGTGTGTGTGTGTGTGTGTGTGTCTATGTGTGTGCGTGTGTGTGTGTATGTGTGTGTATTTTTACCAACACGCCAGCAGTGAGTCGTCTCAGCCCGCCTGACTACAATGCATTCAGACTTGTTGGTGCACTTCTTAGGCCTGCGCTCGTGCCGTGAAGCTTGAGTTAGTTTCCATAACTTGAGCTAACGTCAGTCTCGAGGCAGACGCAGGAGTTGATCCGCCACTTTCACCCCGGGTAAACCGATCCACGTGTCCCCACAGTCCCCGCTCGGTCTGCAGCCTCTCCGTGCTTGGTACGGAGGTCATGCTCTGAGCTGTATAGTTGGGCCATTTCGATGCATTCCTCCCCGTAATGAAGGAACATGAGCTGATTCCTGCTCGTTTGTCCGCTGCCTTTGTTTGTTCGTGAAGCACCGTTTCTGTAAACATGTCAGAGGAAACTTGATAATGTAATTATCTGCTTTTATTATTCTGCTGTGAGCGGCTGTGCCAACTTTCTTTGAGTTGCCGGTGCCAATAATTAAGTGTGTGTGTGTGTGTGTGTGTCTCAGTCATAATGCGTGTGAGTTATGGTTGCACCACTGCTGATCCGAGCATTGGATATCAAGCCAAGTGCAAGCTCAATTTGAGTATCAGAGAATTTCTCCCACATTGAGAGGACTCTGCAACATCAGTGATCTTGACACTCCACTCTTTTCCACAGCGCTGACAAGTGGTGTGGTCACAGTACATCATCGTATCAAAAAGATGCTCTTTTTTAAAACTCACTATTGTTATCTTGCTGTTTTTATTGATACGGATGTCATGTGTGAAGTTCTGCATGGCTGCCCATTTGTTTTTTTACTTTGTTTCTGCTTATACTTGTCTGTTTTTGTTAATGTGTGTGTGATAACGTGTTGCTGCAAAGCTGCATAATCTTGCTGCGACTAATTTTCCATACTTCTTTTTTTGTTTTTTGTTAAACCGATATAAATAATTGTCTGTCGGTGAATGGTGGGCCTGATCAGAAAGTGGTTGAATAAGGAGTACATTGTAAAAACAATATTTCTGACACATGTCCTATATATTTTCCCCCATCTTTTTACACCTTGTTATCATCCTACTTTCTTCCCTCTCCTCTCTGCTTTTGTCCCTCCTCAACCACCTCAAAACATTCCTCCATTTATCCCTGTCCTTATTTCCTGTGTCCAGAGGAAGTCCAACAGAGCAAAGGAAAAGAAGGCCCGGCGTCAGGAAGAGAGGGCAGCCATGGATGCCGTCTGTGCCAAGGTGGAAGCAGCCAATAAGGTGAATTTATTTATTTATTTATTTATTTATTTATTTATTTTTTGGGTTGCAGATTAACCAGAGAGGCTGCTACTGTCTGCCTTGGGAGAGGGCCTCATGGAGGGATTTTCAGGGAATCTTTGGGGAGATGAAATTGAAACAGTGGTTTTGTTGTAAGCTGCTTGACGACTGCAAAGCCAGCGCAAAATTTGCAGTTGTGTAGTTCTGACGGTTGATAATGGCATTGCGTTAATGTTTAAAATAAATGCACTTTTTTCAACTAAGTGCTTCACATAAAAGCATCCACCACTCGGGCCCTTTTTACGTGCCGTTTCAGGTTTGGCTTCAGATTGCATCAAGCACTTAGAACACTTGAAACCTCAGCTGTGAGCTGTGATTTGTCTCGTTTGTTAACTTACAGTAAGAGACCCGGTTCAATGTGATGATGCCAAGAGACGGGGATGCCCTTCTTACTCTGAATAAACCCGTAATTGATATTCCCCCGACAGGAAAGGCCAAATGCAGTGCCATATGTTTCTCAATACATAATTAATCAGCATCATTAAATCCTCCCCATGTCGTAGAACACACAGCAGAAAGCTCCTGTAGCTTGGAGGTGGTCTCGAGATAAACCTTTTATTGAAGCCCGCAGCAGAGCAGAGCTCACACCCTCGCCTCGAGCTGAGCTGCAGCTACTTCCTCATTGAGCTCTGAACGGGCCTGCCCGCACACTTATTACTTCTCTGTGTCACTTTGTCCCAAAATGGGGCACTCTGTGTTGCCTGCTGTTCGCTCTCTCTCTCCCGCCCCTTTCCACTGTTGATGTGCCAACAGAGAAGGAATGCAAGAAATTCTCCCAAAGTAACTTTTATGTTTGTTTGTGCTCTTGCCAACAGCGATGAATCTTGACTCAGATTATTCTTTCAAAGGAACAAATATAGTAGTCACTGCTTAAAAAAACACTTTCTGGTAGATCCAGCTTCTGGTAGTTTTCTCCTTGGTCATAAAATGAAGGAGTGGTATGGCTGGGTTACTGAACGGGCCCTGGGGGGCTCAAGGCTCCTAAACAAGAGCTTCTGTTTAAATTGAATGTTGTGGAAAAATCAAATGTCTCGTTCAAAAGTAGGGGAAGTCTGAACTGATATTTATTAGTTTTTATATGTTTTGTTTTTTTTATCTTTCCCCTAATAAAGCTGCATAGGTCACATGTCTGTGCCCAGTGGCCCAAACTGTCTCATAATCTGTGCAAGAAGAGGGGTATTCTTAATTTTATATTATGTATTTTTTCTCCGGGCCAAGGAAAAGATGACTTTGTGGGCGCTTATTATGAGTGAATAATGGGGGCTATAACGCTAATAGCCCTGTAATTTTCCTGCCTGTGTGGGCCCTGTTTGGCCCTTTTAGGCTCCAGAGCCTGAGGGATGCTCGGATTATACAGTCTCTTTTACGCTCCATTGGGGGGGGGGGGTGATTTACTGCCTTTACAAATAAGGGAGTTGATTTGAAAATACGGAAGTGTAGCGTAACGATCATTTTGATTAGATATTAAATCTGCCTGTTATTTTATTAATTAATTGTTTAGTCCACATAATGTCCAACTTTCCGAGAGCGCGTGGTGACGTCTTTGAATATCTTGTTTTGGCCAAAACCCAAAGATACTTAGTTCACTGCCTTTTGAGACAAAGAGAACGAGCTAATCATTACATGTGAGAAGCTAGAAACGGCTCGTACTTGACAAAAACCCTTTTGTGTCGGTGAAAGTGTCTTTCAGCTAATTTTGCCTCTTCTCATCACAGCTTGATGACCCACTGGCTGCCTTCCCAGCCTTCAAAAAGTACGACAGAAATGGGTACGCAACGCTTTGTATACGCCTACAAAGGTCTTATTCAGTATTTCATGAAATACATACTTGTTTCATTGTGGTTGGTCTGTTGGTGGCATTTTCTGTCTGCTCTTCTTTTAGCCTTTCTCTGACTTTACTTCAGTTGACACACACACACACACACACACACACACACACACACACACACACTCACACTCACGTATTCACACACATTCCTGGTGTAATTATTGACTGTTTACTTGTCCTTCCATCTAGGTTGAACCTGCAGATAGAGTGTAAGAGAGTGACCTCCCTCAACCCGCTGTCTGTGGAGTGGGCCTTCGAACTCACCAGAGCCAACATGCAAACACTGTAAGAAGTCTGTTCTTGTAGTTCACGGTGTAGTTCAGGGACAAAGTGACCCACATTTAACAAGGATGAGCAGTCTGGCGAGTGGTAGATTACTGCTGAAAATAGATAGAAGAAGAAGAAGAAGAAGAAGAAGAAGAAGTGCAGACAAGCCAGGCTTTTATTTTTCTTGTGTGCAAGAGAATTGGAGAGTGACATCAAACATGGATACGAGTATGAATTTAATTATCCTCACTGGGGAGCCGGTGGAAAGGAGAGCAGAGGTAATGCAGACAGATTGGAGACAGAGGCAGAGAAATTACGACAATTTGTCTTCTCTCACTTTGCCAGAATTTGAATAGCGTTCAATTTAGCAAATGGCATCCAGTCAGTCAGTCAGTCGAAGCTAGTTTGTTCCACTTAGAGAAGGTGTCCTTTCTGGGCGGCTCTGCCAGGGCAGCCCGACGACGGTGAGAAACGAGAGGGTAAAATTAGCGTGCCGGGTCCGAGATGACCCGTTTCCTTCTTTGCTGTGCCGTAGGTATGAGCAGAGCGAGTGGGGGTGGAAGGAGAGGGAAAAGAGGGAGGAGATGAACGACGAGAGGGCGTGGTACCTACTGGCCCGCGACGGTGACTCCGCCCCTGTGGCCTTCTCTCACTTCCGATTCGACGTGGAGTGTGGGGAGGAGGTTTTATATTGGTACGTGTGTGGATTTAAGTTTCAGCAGTAGCTTTTACTCCGAATGAGAAAAAATAAGTATTTTCACTTGTTACTAAACTTTTTTTTCTTTTCTTTTTTTAACAATATGCTCACTCAGCTATGAGGTACAGTTAGAGAGCAGAGTGCGGAGGAAAGGACTCGGAAAGTTCCTCATCCAGATTCTACAGCTCATCGCTAACAGGTAAAATCCACAGCTGTCGTCATGGTGATCATAATGTGTGTGTGTGTGTGTGTGTGTATATATATGTATGAATAACCAAGTGAATCTGGATTAATGGTTTTATTATGTGCTAATAGCTGTGAAACAATGGTATATAAACAAATTTTGAAGTTTTTCTGAGGATGAAAATGTATCTTAACATGTTGTTAGAGCTCAAGGATACATACGTGTTTTGGTGGGAAACACTGAACGCACTCACAACTTTAGTTTGAGTCCACTGGACATCGTTAAGGAAAATATGCCCAACACGTCCTTCAGTCATGTGAAACTAAGGTGTTTCCTTTCCGCTCTTTTGCTCTCTGTCCAGTACGCAGATGAAGAAAGTGATGTTGACAGTTTTCAAACACAACCACGGGGCTTACCAGTTCTTCAGAGAAGCTTTACAGTGAGTATATCGGCTCGACAAAGGGCATATTTTTATTTTTGTTACATTAAAGGAAAGACCTGTTGATGGGCCCATTTTACTATGAAGTCTGTTCATCTTATGTCAGTAAGTAGAGAGTGAGTAATGGCTCTTGGTAAAAATCAGGCTAATGAATGCAGAAGACATTTCAGTGCCTTCACGCATCCAAAAATTTACTCTTGACCTCCTTCACCCTTGTTAACTTCTCTCTCTCTCGCTCTCTCTCGCTCTCTCTCTCTCTCGCTCTCTCGCTCTCTCTCTCTCTCTCTCTCTCTCTCTCGCTCTCGCTCTCTCTCTCTCTGTCTCTCGCGCTCTCTCTCTCTCGCGCTCTCTCTCTCAGGTTTGAGATCGATGAGACTTCGCCAAGCATGTCCGGTTGCTGCGGCGACGACTGCTCCTACGAGATCCTCAGCCGGCGGACCAAACACGGCGAGGCCTCGGCGGGACACACCCACGGGGGCGGGCACTGCGGCGGCTGCTGCCACTGAGCCGCTTCGGTTCCACCTTTTTACAATTTGGTTTAAAAAGCCAGCAACTTTCATGGCTGTGTGTGAAAGCTTGAGCTGCCTGCTACTCCGCAAGCGTTTTGAGTTTGCCCGGCTGTAGAGTGCCGTTAAAACGACGAACCCGTGGCGGAATACCTGGCTACAGATATTGTTGTCGCATTATGGATTGAGATTTATGTGGGTTATTTTTCTTTTGTGTGTGCGTAGTCCTGCTACAAAAGCAGTATGCAGTGTGAGCTTTCACACATAGCTCCTGTTCTTTCTTTCTTCCTTATTGGTTCGCTGTCCAAGCCTTCTTTTCTCATTCTCTTCTCCCAGTTAACGATGACGATTAGTCGTTCCCAGTCAAGAAAAAGATCACGGCATTGCTGACGTTCTCGAACCAACGGCAATGAACGCCGTCTCCCAGCGTGCCACACTGTATTCGGTCGTTCTGCAGCACTTCTTAAACTCTGGCTCGGGACCCGGCCCACGGCTGTATTATAGAAACTTACTACCTCAAGTCAAGGTTGTCACAGTACATTTTTCTAAATAAATCGCGCCCTCATTCAAGTTGCCATCAAATAAGAAGGTTTAGTCAGTTTCTGTTATACAGCCCCCCCGCCCCCCCCCTCCTTTGGCCCTCACACTGAGACTACCAGCTTGTTTCACTGAACCCGGGTCCCGAGGGTTAGGCTTAAAGTACTCACATATGGGTCCCAGAAAAGAGTCTGAGAACCCCTGCAGTACCGTAACACCACCTGTTCTGTCCACACATGGCTTGGAAGTGGTTTTGTAACAAATGAAGTGCAGCTAGCAGCAACTCCACATCGGCCCGTTATACTACAGTTACAAGAGTACGGTCCACTATTAGCAACTCTTCTTCTCTATTCTCCTAAATCTAGCAGGCATCTCCCCTGCGTTTTATTCTTATAACTTATGAGGCGAGATGTGCCCTTTTTTTATTTTCTTCTTGATTTATGCTTTCTCTTCTTCCCCAGTGAGTAAAAATATGCTGCTGTCAATCTGCGTCCAACCCAGACCATAATAATCCCTGTATGAGTCTCCTCGCTCATTCAGATGCTCCAGCCTCAGTTCGTTCCCTCTTCAGAGTTGCATGTCATGACTCTGCTGTCTCCTTCGCTGAAGACGGGGGGGGGGGAGTGTCGTCTTCGGTCCATGAAGTCATTAGCTCTCGTTTACACCCTCCCTCTTTTTCATTGTTTCCACGCTTACAGATTCGCCGAGCCGTAGTGTGTGTTCCCATGCTTCACATCTGTAAAAGAAAAAAAAAGAAGCATCATCCCAGTCCGTTGCTTTCTCCCGGTCTTTCTCCCGCCCGTTCTCCCTCCGTGCCCTAGAGGTCCCGAACGATGACCGCAGACCCGTTCATGTTGTTCTCCTCTTGTACAATTGCATCACTTCCGCTTGCCTCTTTGTTCGCTTCGTTTTCCAAGAGGTACTAATGATAAACAAGTTGATGTTGACGCTACCTTTTTAGCTGTATTTAAAAAATACTAAAACCATCCTCCATCCCTTCTCTTACATAGTTTGTTAGCATGAGCAAATCATATTGATTTAACATGGATGAGGATCGGTAGAAGTCACCGTTTCATTATGTGGCCGTCTGAAGCTGATGAACTGTTAACTCGGAGGAGTGGACGCAGATTGGATGGATGGATGATAGAAGTGATCGCGGAGCACTGAAAGTGTTTTTTTTTTTTTAAATTTTTTACTTTAATGGTCGTTATTCCTCTTCTCATTAGCACCCGTTTGCCAGCCCACTGTCATTAGTTTGTATGACAAAGTTTAGAAATGTTACGCAGAACTTGTAGTCTAAAAAATCATGATCAACGGCGCTGTTCGAACAAATGTCCCACGATTCAGTGCATGTTAGAAATATGCGATGAGGGAGTTGTGTGGACTCGAAAGTGAATGCTGACATTTGGTGTTCTTAAAGCGTCTCGGCACAAAGTCCTGACTTGTGATTTGTGCTGCCTGTTCACTTAGCATAAACTTAGTGCAAAGGTTCTTGTTCCGTTTTGGGATTTTTTAGATGCCACATTACTGTCAATCAAGAAAGGCGCCGCTCTGGTTTATTCCATGTCTGTTTACAAAACCTTCAGGGTCATTTTGGACAGTTTCGAGTGCTGGTCTGCTGGATAAGAAGCCCCATCTAGAAACCACCATAGAACCCTTTAATTCCAGGACTGTAGTCAGTTTGTACAGATTTTCCTTGTGGGCTGGAGATTAGAAGGGGAAAATAAAAAGATCACTTTACTTTTCTGCTGTGGTTGTAAAGGTTCCTCTATCTAGTGCGGCTGTGAAGGGCTTTAATTGGTACGTTTTGAAATGTTGTTTTTTCTCCTTTCTTTTTTTTTTTTTTTTTTTTTTAAATGGTCATATCGAGGCTCAACTTGAGATTTTAAGTATGTGAAGCAGGGCAGACTGAAATGTGAAGTTGACAGACTCTTTCTTCCACCTAGATACTGGAACCAATCGGTGTTACAAAAGATCAAAATGTTATGTATCGCCCAAAACAAAACAAAAAACCTTTTGGATGACAAAGTCCAGATCCTGGGGTGAAAGTTTCTGGTTGCTTCTAGACTGGGTGTGGCGACTCTAAAAATATTCAGCACCTCAAGACCACATATTGGTGTCTCATGCTTGTTTGATCATGAACAACAAAAACAATGAAACAAAATAGTGCTTGTTTTAGTTTTAGACTACCTTCTGATAAGTACAGTGAGTCTTTTTGTACTGCATAGGTTACAATACAAAGGGGATGTTGTACATAGTGGTAGTATATCAACCGACTGACAGTCTCTCTCTCTCTCAGGTTAATCAAACGTAATCAGACCTCATCTGTTTTATTTAACAGCCATGTCAGCTGGATTCGATTGGCCCCAGCTCTGACCTAGAGTCAGTTTTTGTTTGTGTGTCATGCTGTAGTATTTTTACGATGTGTTACAGTAAAAGAAAAAGCCTCGGAAATGTGAAATTGCATGAAAGTCAATATGACACAAAGTTTGAACTGACCCTAGATCAGTGCTCAGTTGTTACATTAAATCCAGATAGATGGGCTGTCTTTAAAAAAAAAAAAAAAGAAAAAGAAAAAAAGAAGGCTCACTGAAAGTAAAAAAATCAGTTTGTGAAAATATCTTAAGTTTAAAAATGAGCCTAAACTCAACCAATTTATTTTAAGTCAGTGAGTACTTTTATTTTGGAAAATGGTTACATACCCTCACAAAATCACTGGTCCTTCTCTTGGTCTTTTCTCTGTGTATGTATATATATATAAGCTGTTGTGGATCCATCTTCATTTTCATTTCTTGGCCTTTTACAGGTGAAACACTTTTTAAACATGTTCAAAGTAAAACTCCATGTTTGAGAGTGAGTGTTACAGTCCTGTCCATAAACGACAATGAAAGGGAAAACTAAGTCATTCTGCCTTGTCAGTGTTTTATTTGTATGTTACAAATAAAGGAAAGTTGTTTGACTTTTCAAGAGATGCTCTTTTGTTTTTTGTCATTTGTGATCTTTAATTTTTCTTGTTAAAGAAAAATCCACAGTGGAATATGTAGAGGCCCATTTCTGCCTGGAAAAGGGAATAGAAATAGCTAGAATTACTTATACATTATTTAATTATAATTTTACCTTAGTATCGCACAATTTTGATTTACCTGCTGTGTGACTAATAAAGGATTATCTTATCTAATATTTTTGTCATGCCCAACTTTTCATCTTTTTAATCAAAATGTCTCTTCTTAGTTGAAATGGACTTCCACAAATAACTAATGTTTTCAGGCGTTATACTATGGAAAGCATTAACTGCTTTTCACCCTTTACAAGGCGTCAATATTATATTACATTTTTGTTTAAACTGGCGGTCGTGGAGGTATCACGTGGAACTATTTGAGCTACGAGCTTGTACACGTTCTGCGGGGGCGCCTTACTGCGGTGCACCGAAACCGGAAGTTGTTGGTACATCGCTCAGGCGAATGAATGGACGTTCTGGTGCACTGAGGTGCCTTTGCTCACGTTTGTCAAAGATGACATGAACCTTTCGGCTCATGAATAAATTCTACCGCTCCTGTCTTCCACGTTTTTCCGCCCCCGGTAAGTGCACGAACATTGTAGTCGAGCTATTTTCTGTAAAAACTAATTGTCAAGCTAACGTAGCTTAGCTAACACTAGTTTATCATCGAGCATATTCACAACAGCGCACGCAAACACGGTCTCTGCGTCAACGTTTTAGAGCTGGCCCCAGAAAATCTAGGGTTCAAATTGAATGCCACCCATCTTAGCTAATTAGCTAAATGCCATTTTAGTTAGTCACCACAGCCCCGAGATACAAATATAAATCCTTAGAGTCATGCTCTGTGAATAGTGATGGTTTTCATGTCTCACGTTGTCCTCCTGTCTGCTGCTCAGGGTACCATGGCGACGAGGATGAAGCTGAAGCTGAAGACTGTGTTTGTGCTCTACTTCATGGTCTCCCTCATGGGCCTCGTCTATGCTCTGATGCAGCTGGGTGAGTGGTCACCACACGCTCTCAAGGGACATTTCTCACAGGAGGCATTTAACATTCACAATTTAGACATTGTGGTAAGAAAAGCACAGGTGAACGATGGCTCAGTGCCAATAGGTGTCCCAGAGAGCCAGCATTGACAACACCAGGGCCCCCACTAAAGTGGAATGCAGCTATCGTTAATGTTAAATATTCCTGTGCTTTTGTGGAAATGTTATCTTAAATATCTCCTATTTCTTCAGCTCTAACCAGTAAATATTTAATAGAGGGGGGGCAACCCCGAAACGCATGGAAGTGATCAGCTTTATTTTCTCTGCGTAATCTCCAACACCTTGTAGCTGATGTTTATTTATGTGCCGGCGTTCTAAAGAATCCAGTAATATTAAAAAAACACGTTGTTTTACACTGTTGCTCATTTATGTCTCTTCCCATTCGTCCACTGATGACACTGATATTTGCCTCTTTCTCCCACTTCTTTTATATATAATGTATAGCTTCCTTTTAAGTTTTTTCCTCTCCTGTATATAATTTCATTATTAACTTTTCCCCTCAAAGCATTTTGATCCTTTCTATCTCCGGCCCATCTAGTTGATCCTTTCTTATATACTGCTCAAAATAGTCTATAAAAGTCCTGATTTGTTAAGACATGTTGATCCTTTAATTCTTAGAAATGTTTGATATTTCTTTTTCTTCTTCAAGAGCTCCCAGTATATTGTACATCCCATTTCCCAATATGCCGATCTTAAAGTTGGGGAAGAGCGGTTTAGCTCTTGTACTTTAAACTGTCTTCTCTGTTACGCTCCAAACCCTTTGCAGGTCAGCGCTGCGACTGCTCAGAGCACGACTTGCCCAAAGACCGTACCATATCTCGGCTGCGGGGGGAGCTGCATCGTTTTCAGGAGCAGATAAGGAAGTCAGAGGCGACGAAGCAACCACAGAAACAGCCAGCTAAGCCCACCATCTTTGTCATCACCCCGACATATGCAAGGTAGCCCAGGGTGGCCGGTTTCCTTTCCTCGTTTCCTGCTCACTAGCCTACTTCATCTCCCCCCTCCTCTATTACTGTCCATTTCTCTTCATTTGCTTTCACACACAAACACACCGTTCCTCTGATTTCTGCCTGTCCAGGCTGGTGCAGAAGGCCGAGCTGACTCGTCTGTCCCAGACCTTCCTCCACGTTCCTCAGCTCCACTGGATCGTTGTGGAGGACTCGCCGCACAAGACGCCACTGGTGACTGACCTCCTGGTGAAGAGTGGCCTGACCTACACGCACCTACACATGCCCACCGCCAAGGACCGCAAACTGCAGGAGGTGGGTGGAGACACGGCAGCCGTTTGTGGAGACGAGAATCCCATCAGTCCGTTTACATTTCTGTCTTAAGTTTGAATCAAATGCGTCTTCTTGCAACTTGGTATTCAGTATTTTCCCCTTAATTTAAGTATTAACAAAAGAGCGTTTTTTTAAACTTTTGGTCTGAACGCCGACTCTCCACCTCAGGGTGACCCCAGCTGGCTGAAGCCTCGCGGAGTCGAGCAGCGGAATGAGGGTCTACGGTGGCTGAGAGAGGACAGGAGGGCTCAGCCAGGAGGAGACAACCAGCAGGGAGTGGTTTACTTCGCCGACGACGATAACACATACAGCCTGCAGATATTTGAAGAGGTGGGCATTGAATGTGTTCATTTTTCTGATCCTCAATATGTCATCCTCGGGGACTGGTATAGTTTGTTACTGAAATCGGCCAGTCTACGGACAAGGGAAGTGGGTGTTTTTAAATGTGCCATAATTGCAGAAGAAAAACAACGTTCCCCTTGTCTTGTGTCAGATGAGGAGTACCGAGCGAGTGTCAGTGTGGCCGGTGGGGCTGGTTGGAGGGATGAAATACGAGAGGCCCGTGGTTGAAGGAGGAAAGGTAGGTGCTGTGGTCAACTGTGAAACTGAAGGAACGATGGAAGATGAATAATGCTGATGAGCCTGTGTTTTGCATAATTTAAGAAATGAATTGGCCAAATTACACACACAAAAAAAATACACGATCACATTTTTCTTTTGTGTGTGTGATTCTTCTCAGGTGGTTCGCTTCCATACCGGCTGGCGTCCCAGCCGACCCTTCCCGATGGACATGGCCGGCTTCGCTGTGTCCCTCAAACTGGTCCTGGCCAATCCAGAGGCCTGTTTTGACGGCGATGCACCAATGGGCTTCCTGGAGAGCAGCTTACTTCAGGGATTGGTCACCATGGACGAACTGGAGCCGAAAGCGGACAACTGCTCTAAAGTATGAGAGTGTGTGTTAGAAAGAAAAAGGGAGAGATAAACATTTAGCATTTTATTATTTATTTATTTTTCCATCCTGTGTGTTTTTATAGGTGCTGGTGTGGCACACGCGGACAGAGAAACCCAAGATGAAGAGAGAGGAGGCTCTGCAGGCTCAGGGACTTGGTTCAGACCGTGCAGTTGAGGTCTGAAGAACACACACACACACACACACACACACACACACACACACACACACACACACACACACACACATTGTAAAGCGTACTCTGCCGTCTCATGCTGCATATGTAACTCTGTGTTGTAAATACTGTAAAACAGACAGAAAAATCTGTTAGCGGTCGCATTTAAAATTGATCTGGTCTTTTATGTGTCAGGTAGTTAATGTACGTGTGTGTATATATTGAGTGAGTGTGTTGTTACAACAGTGTATGTTGGTGTATGTATCAGGGTTTTCTTTGTCTTTAGTGAGTTAGGCGTCCTCGTCCAGCGGTACAGTGGAGGACGACTCACATTTGCCTGATGGGGGCGCCAGTTTCCCATTTTTTAACGGCATGCTGTTACACCACCAATACTTTATTCCCTAAAGCTTGAGGAACGATGCATCTTAGTCCAGAGTCCATGCTTACCTCATTCCTAGGGTTTCACGTTTACTTGTGCTCAATTTAAATCCTGCAGTGTAACTCATTCCTGGTGGCCCTTTGATATTTTTTATGGCTGAGCCTGATCGGTGTCCGTTATCGGCCATTATACATGCGTTTTTAGTCATATGTCAAAACAACACCACCATCATTGCATGATAATAAGCTTTATACGACCTGTCTAATCAAACTGTCTGCATTTGCTATCAAGGTAATACTATTGTGGAGCAAAGGTGCATTTCTTTTGACGGTAAACAATATTCACAGCGTACCAAAACATACATGAAAACATATATGCATAGAAAACTCACAAATGAATTAAGAACAATGCTTAATAGTCGTCGCCTTGTAATTATGATGCTCTCATACGCAAGTGGTGCAACCTGGCAACACGATGCTGTGACACAGACAACAACAGATACGGTGGTTCCACACCCAGTGTAGCTTTAGTGGTAAAGCTCAGAGCGCAAATGCTGGTTTTTCTGTAGTTTCGTAACAAGAGCTAATTCCAGCCAGCATTTTTATATATGTATATTTTTAGTGCTTTTTAAACAACGTACGGCTTGAGGAATCAATTTAGAGGCCCCGAAAAAGGGAACACTACTGAAGCTCATATAAACCACTTATGCAATAAACAAATACAAAGCACGCTGTCCATGTTCCATTTCCATGCTTTAGTGACAAGAAAAAGACTTGTTTTTACTAGGAAATCCCTGGTACGTGACAGTAGCAGTGGTTCAATGGAATATTTGAAGAAAAGCTTCAAATATAAATTGAACTACTCGAGCTGTGATTATTTTCCCCGACATCCTCAGAAGGTGGAAGAATTAAGAGCAAAATAACATTGTTGTATGATACTGTATAAACAGCTAGTGCCTGCTTAAGTGTAATTAGTGCCTGTAAGTCAATTCTCTACTGGTGTATTATGTATTTATTACTGTAATATTGATCTTTACATTGAACAATGTGATGATGTCTGTCCTTCGCCTTGAAAATAAACTTAGATAATGTAAAACATTAGTCATTGTATTTTGGCCTCTTTTTTTTATTCATGCCTTTTTAAATTGTTTTAACTTTATCTTTAACTGTTTGCAGGAAGAAATTGTGGTTCTTATATTTACCGTAGCTGCTGATATGTGATCAGCGTTTGGGAGGAATTTGCAGTACGATTTTTCTCTTGCAACACATTTTGGATTGTAACCCAGAGCAGTTAAAGAAATGCTGACTTGACAAAGAAGTTGAGCGTCTGCCTCGACTGCCTGCTTGTTGTGATTTGAAGCACATCTGTTCTCCGAGTGCGTCAGCTGATCCTTAATCATGTCACACTTTATGCCGAGTGTCTGTGACCTTTTATCGCTTTTCGTCTGCCTCTAAACGTGCCCACCAATAGAGATGTTCTGTGTCTTCGCACCAAAACCCGAACATGTCCCCGCTTGCAGGTTGGCATGGCAACCTGCTTCCAGCTCCTGATGCCGTCAGCGAAGATTACCCACACGGGCGGGGATTCTCTGACCTCAAGCGCAGCTGAGGTTTTTTTTTTTTTACAGGCCTGTGTGATTGACGGCCGCAGGGAAGTTGCCTGCTTGGTGACCATATATGGAGTGCTACGTAGGTGTGAGTCCACCTCGCCACCTGACACGCACTCACGCAGGGCCTGAAAGATGGAGGTGTACAGGGAGGGGAGGCAGAAAAGCTGAAGTCATCGACGCACAGCCCAATGACTCACACACACACACACTCTCACACACACACACCTGTAGACTAGACTACCTGTGACACTAGAAAGTAGTTTCAAAACTGTAAACTTTAAAGTATCATCATTATCATATTCATCTACACTGTCATGCTTTCACCCTTAAATAACTCTTAACACTATTTAATGGGTATGTTTGTTTTTCTCTGTGTGTGTTCTCGCAATGTCGGTGTGTCCTCACAGTATACATGTGTGTGCAATTGTGTGCATGTGTGTGCATGTACAAGAAGGTGTGAGCAGTCCTCATGTTGACTTACAAAAATGTGTTTACCATCCAAACGGTAAGATAACATTCAGTGACCGGAGCGAATTAATTTTATCTACAGACACGCATACTTTCCATTCAGGTAAACCATCTTATCAGGAGAGACTCCTATTCTGAACACATTACTGGAGATGAAGAGAAGGCCAATCGCCTTATTTTAGAGGCCGCCATTTTGAATGAGGGTCACACTTTGCCTCAAACCAAAACACATTTTCAAAATCTCATAAATATTATCAATGTTGTCAATAAATTAACATGGATTAAAAAGTAAGATTTAAAAGCAAAAATTCATGTGGGGGGATGCAACTATGATATTTCTTATACTACTTATGGATGTTATGCAGACTTATCAATGGGTTATAAAGGAAAAAATATAAATATATTTTTTGAACTGGACCGATATGTTGATATGTTGGCTAGAGATGCTGATAATGATATTGGACATTTACAAACAACATATGTGCTGGTGTTTGTGTTTGAATATAAACATAATACATCAGGATTTGTTTTATAATTTTTTACGAAATGTGACCAAGACATGTGCTGTGTGGGACAGGACTAAGTCTACAGCCATGCTAGCAGTGAGCTTAATGCTAGCATGCTGCTGCTGTTAAGACGTAAAGTTTACCATGTTCACCATCTGAGTTGTAACATGTTAGCATTAAATACAAAGTTCACCTGAGGCTGATGAGAAGTTATTAGTGTTGCAGGTATTTATGGGATATCTGCAGTACTGATTTGGCTGAGCGGATTTTTCAGCAAATAAAGTCTTAAAAATAATCGTACATTTTAGCAACACATTTTTGGCAGATTAATGACAAAGTAATTAAGTAATTACACAGTATTAGAACATAAGCAGACGTTCTCCTCCCCCATTAATAACTCCCTGAAGGGTGTTTGACATTGATTAAAGATAAATTAATAAGTTTGTGTTTCACACGGCTACAGGTGGAAACCTGCCACATGTCAGGACTTCAGGGACACTTATATTGTCCTATTGTTTTGAACATGTTTATGAACTGCCATCATTCCCAGATGTTATCGAGTGTAGGAGCTGGATGGTACGTTGAAAGTGGCTGAACGCTCAGACCTTGAGGTTGAAGTTGAACTGAAATCCCCATCTGTGTGCTCTGCAGGTTTATCTGTGACAGCTGAGGACCTTCATGGTTAATGATTGATAGCCTGATATCAGAGTAGGATGTTTGCCTCTTGTGTGTGTGTGTGTGTGTGTGTGTGTGTGTGTGTGTGTGTGTGTGTGTGTGCGCGCGCGCTAGAGTTTTGACTCTAAATCCAAACTTTATCTCCAACTCAATGATTGTTTAAGGATGTATAAAGGAGCTGTGCGTGGTTCAGTAGAAAGAGTCCGAGTGAGAGAGAGAGACAAAGAGTCCTTGAGAGTGAGAGTGCTCTACTGTGTGTGTGTGTGTGTGCGTGTGTGCGCGCCCTTTTTGCATGTGTGTATTTGCTTTGCTGACGACAGAAGTGCAGGTTCGGGCAGGGTGGGTGTGTGACGCTGTGTGTGAGGGGAGTATCCTGAGCTCCCAGCTCTCAGTCATTCACACAGTCACACACACACATAAACACACACATAAACACAAGGGGAGAGAGGAGACAACGGCAGGAGATCAGGTAAGACTTTCTTATCTAAAAGTGTCTGCATTTTGCATATTACTACTCTTTTAAGAGCCATTACCATAAAGTTGCTTTGTGTAAGAAAACAAGTCTTGTTTGCTCGAACAATAAATGCCAGGATGTTTGTTCTCTCAGTCCTGTTCGTCTAATTTTCTCTTGCTTGCTGCTCTATCGATCACATTGATCTACATTCTCAACATTGTGTCGTTCAATCTGAGGCGTCCTTGTCACGTTCACCCTCTGTTTCCTTTTTTTAGTTTCCTCCTTTAACTTTGTAATCTGGGCCACTAGGCCGATGCTTTGATTAAGGACAGATTGTGTGACATGTTACCTACACCTGACATATCTGGACCCGCTTAGTTTCTGATGTAAGGTTTGATTGTGAAAAGATTTAAAGGGTAATTATCACTAAAACTACACTGCTTTCTATGGAGTTTTCACTTCTAGTGACAATCAAGTCAGTGAAGTGACAGAAGGTGTTTCTCCCATGGAAAATAACCTGCTGTGACACCAATACTAACGTCTCTCTCGTATTTGTCAAAACCCGTGAATTTCATCCTTTTCCTTTTTTTAACGTGACTGTGAACAAGAGATGGTCAACATGAAGACATTGATTTTGGCTGCTGTACAGCGTCCAACTGGTTTAAGTAGTGTCAAAGTCTGAGCCGGTGTTTGCTCTGTGGTTTTAAGAACATTGTGTCTTCAGCTCTGATATCCAGTTATCATCACGGCCATGATAACACTGGCACACACACACACACACACACACACACACACACACATTCATAAACATCTTGTGATGTATACTATATTGTACTTCACTGCAGCATTTTACACAGATAAAACATGCAGACAGTCACATGTACCCATGACACTGACATTATATCTTCCATCTATAGTCTCATTTCACGAGTGAGGGTTATGTAACGACATTAATCTCTGATCTCTGATCTCTCTTGGCCCCCCTGTACTTCAGCTGTGAAGCGTGGAAATAAAAAGAGAGAAAGAAAGACAAGAGACGGAAAGAGGAAAAGATGACAATTGGCAAGAACTCCAGGAAAAGCTCAGCGCGGAGCTCCATCCGGGCCCCAAAGTTCCTGGACAAATCCAGTGGCTTCTACGGTCGCCTTGACGAGCCCGAGGCCGCCGGAGAAGGAGGCGAGGTGAGGGGAAAGGAAGCAGAAGAGATGTGTAGCGAGACGGGGGACAGCAACAGAAACGGGGGAGTCGCCGGCAGCCCGAGGCCAAGTGTGGTGCACATTTCAGGGGCAGATGAGAGGGAGGAAGTGGAGGCGTTTGACCTCAATGAAGGGATGATGGAAGACGACGGGGAGACTCTCCTCCAGAGGGAGCCCGGCCGCCGCAGCAGCAGGTGGAGAAGAAGCTCCAGGAGGAAGCAGAAGGTGGGGAGAGGCGAGGAGGACGCGGCCCGGGATGATAGGCGCAGCCTGGGCACGGGGAGTCCGGTTGACCCACGCGCCGCAGAGGGCAGCAGGGTGATGATCGAAGTGGAGACGGAGGAAGGGAAGGAGACGGAGGAAGTGAAGGAGAAGGCGGGGAGGGGGAAGGAGCCCACGCTCGTTCACTTCCCGATTCGGGAGGATGCGGACGACCACGTCCTGATCAGAGACAAGAAGAGGGAGAGAGAGGAGGGAGGAGAGGAGGAGAGGAGGATGAAGAGGGAGCAAGAGGAGGGAAGGAAGGTGGTGAAGAGGAACACGGTGAAGAATTACCGCAAGGTGAGAGAAGGTCGACAGCGTGAGAGCTGCATGTTGTTTCTGTCGAGTTGTTATCAGCATGTTGCAAAAGAGCTCTTATGTTATTTTGCCTGTGTTTACACAAATTCCATCTTCAGCTTCACATCGCCGAGTTAAACTTTAATCCCTCAACGTTACATAACCGAGTCCTCAGAGTTAGTGGAACAGAGGGGTAAAGTTCTCCCTCAGCATCCACATGCTGCACACTGGGCTATTAATCACCATGGAAACTATATCACCTAATAATAGACTGCCAACAGGGTCAAGGTACGGCCGCTGGTGCATGTCACCAACTCATTAGGTCACTTCCTCTGATAGGATTTTTCCTTTACGTCACATTTAACGACACGAAAATAAAACTGAAGAACGATGGCGGAACAGAGGTTCCGCTAAGAGGCTCTTAGCTGTACCAGCTACCGAGTACACGTCCGTGTCCCCTCACCGGATTCACATGTTCCGGACGATTTTCTGTTTCCTTGGAAACACATGCGCTGAGGGGACATTCCTGTGCCTCCCATATCGTGTGCTTTGATCAGTGACCCTGTTTACCCGCCTACTAGACCCACACCGTAAAGAACATTCCACTGCCGTTAACCAATCAGCTGCACCCTCAGGCCTCGCTGACCTCTGAGTCGGTGTCTGCACAGGATTAGTTTTATGTGTGAGAGTGAAAATTAAAATGAGAATCCCTGTTGTTGCTCAATGTTGAGTCTAATAAATAAATAAATAAAATAACTCTAGTCATTACAGCAATAGGCTTAGAGCGGTGGTTCCCATCCAAGATAAATCTGAGTGGTACAGTTAGGGTTGCTTTTTGCTCATGATACACGGGAGAATTATATATCTTCAGGTCATCGTCCACAGAGACGAGAGAGTCAGTTTCTATACTTCCCCTTATTTCCAAAGAACTGCTACTGTAAACTGAAGAGCCTTTCAGTCAGCACACAGCAGAGAATTCAACGTGTGTGGAGAATAACAGTTTGCCTCAATAATGAATAAATATGAATAGATAGTCATGTTTGTTCAAGGAAATCCACGACTGGTCAAAAATTCAACACAAAACTTCGAAGTGATTCCTTATTTTCTCTATAATAAGTACTGACCTAAAATTTTCTTTATTACTTCCTTAAAAAAAACGAATAAATTATAAGGAAATTACAGACCTCTAAAATGCGACAGAGAAAGAGAAACGCTCAAAATGATGACAGGAAAGGCTCCGTCTCACCACGCTAATCCTCACATGAACATGATTATAGCGTAGCCGTCATTTTCCGGTCAAACTTATTGCCTTTTTTTCTGATCATGCACGTGGCTTGCTGACCTTTACCCTCTCGTTCCTGTCAGGCCTTGGACCGAGCCTTTCGTCGCGGCTGGGAGGCCTTCATCACCAACCTCTACAGCGTCACGCTCGCACCCGTGACATCGTCCTCACCGCCATCTTCTTCGCCATCGCTGAAGAAGAAACAGCAGCACAGCTCCGTGTTGGCCGAATTGCAGTAGAAACTGGACAATAAAACGAAACCCCTTTTCTAATATTTAGTTTGTTCGAATCGTGATTATGCACCGTGTGTCGTGATGGACTGTCCTGCCTGAGGGACATGCCTCACATTTCTGACTTTTATCACAGTGACCACATGATGCGAGTCATACGTTAGGCCTCAGAAACATTGATTAGTTGTGTAAATTACTGAGTCCTAATTACTCATCGTAAAGTTTACTGCCTCGTCTCATCGCGGTGTCATTAGTTTGCACGCAGACTGCAGGGGTTCAGTTTTACGGTTGCTTTTACAGTGAAGTCTATGGGCTCGAATGGAAAAGCCCTTCATGTGACTGAGTTCAGCTGCCTCTGGTTTCCCTCTGCTGTGTTGCCACTTTCAGATGAGGTCTTAACATCTTAGCTCCTTAAACGTGGTCCCCTATCAAGAGTTTAGAGTACAAATAATCTTTGCATCCTTTCGTTGAGCACTGTGAAACTACAAAAGTGTTGATGTGCAACCAAAAGGAATGGAAATGTTCAACCGCACGAGCAATGACTGATTAGTGGACTTTAGTTCTGGAGACATTTCTGTATGTTAATCAGTGCCATGTATTGCTGCCTGACAGCTAATCAGTAATGAGAGGAGGACAGAGTACACAGCTAATCAGTGTTTAGACAAAGTGATCGTGATTAAAGCAGACCTTTTTTTAATGTTCATATTTTTGAAGAAATTGCCGTTTTGACCAACGTTGAGAGACTTAAACGGGGCGTTTGCCATCTGTGTGTACACAGAAATAGTACTGCTTGTCAGTGTTTGACTTCCTCACTGTGTGTTCTGGTGAAGGTTATTTAACCTGAAGGGACGAGCCGGGAGTGTGTGCATGTATGTGCAAATGAGAGAAAAGGAGATTTTCTTTTATAGCCTGGTTATAAATCAGCTTATGTTTCGGTTGTTACTGTTGCAGCTGCACATCATGGTTATTATAAAAGTTTTAGTGGCCTGAAACATCACTAATTGGCACTTTAAAGGTCAAAATAGAGTTAACTTCGGTCCATGCATTCAACATGCAGCTGGTGGCAAGAAGACATCAGAGTGATTTAGGTGATTTTTCGATATATTTATAATTTACCCTCGTTACAATGAAAATCTAATGTTTACAATAGTCCTGCTGTAATTTCCTGTTATCCACTTCATCAGATTTTTTGTATTACAAACTAGACTGAATAGGTGGGAAAACTTGTGGTTGTATATAAAGATTATCTGAAAATTTGTTGATTTTTATATAAAATCCTTTTGTATCCTAATCAAAGAATCTGAAGTCACGAGACATAAAAAGAAGCACTTTTCTGAATAAATAAAGACTTAATTTATTGTACTGCTTGTGCTTTCCTGTTTCTGGATAAACGCAGTATGAATGGTTTGAATCAGCTGAAGTCAGAGCCATTGCTGTATGGATGAGTCAGAATGAATAAGACGTAAAACACAGCATCACATCATCATATCCTAGCAACTGTGCCATGACACCAAGCAGCTTAAAAAAGGGACCAATGAAAATGAAAATCATGATGACGATTTAGCTTTAACTTGCTGAACTTTGATACAGTATGTAAATGTAATCTAAAAACTATACATAAAACTTTGCAGGAGTTTTTAGTGCATGTGGCACATGATAATATAAGATATGCATCTAGACTCATACATACAGTACTAGGTAGTAATAAAAGGATCTAAGATGACTGTGTATATATTTGTGTTCATCTTATAAACATAGAGTTATGTTTTTGGTCATCTTTTGCAATTTATTTAAAAAACATAATACAGAGAAGAAGCTACTTAATGACAAGTGATTAAACGTGATAATTTTTGCACCGCAGAAACTTGCGTTGAAACTGAAATAAATAAAATGTACGTCCTATTCTTGATAATATTATTTTAATTTAAAAAAACTAAATTGTGAAGAAAATTTTGTTTTTTCGGTATCTTTGCTGCCACCGTGAGGATGTAAACAATATTATTGTTTTCTTAACGGAAATGACGCATGAAATAAACTGCAGGTTTTCTTCTGGACTTTTTCTGTAAGTCCTCTGTCTACAAACGATGGCCGTCAGTTTATCCTACATAAAACAGTTTTTTTGGTCAAATTAGATTTTTTTCCACAGCTCAGCTCGTGGAAAAGCCAGAGACAGTTTTCCCGGTAAAAGTTTCCCGGTGGGAGGAGCCGAGCACGCGGGACATAAAAGCCAGACGGACCGTTTGCTCGGCCACTTCCTTCTCTCTTCTGCTCGAGGTAAGACTTCTCCCACTGCTTCAGCGCTCACTCACTTTACACTTGCACTTTATAATGGGAAACACTACAATAGAAAACACTACAATAGAAAACACTACAATAGGTAACTATTTCTACTTTGACAATGCATTGTATCACAAGTGAGCTGCTTCTCAACTCATCCACAAGCTCAGTTTTGTTGCAGCTCGCAGCTTCTCTGCAGCCCACTGAGCTTCACTCAATCCTCAACCATCCTGCTGTTAAACGCATTGCTTTAATCTCACGAGTTTCATTAACATGAACCACAACATGTTTATTAGATGATCCATGTGGTATTTAGTGTGTAACACAAGCTGAATTACATTTATTTAACTCTTAGAAATGGCCGCTCCAGAGTTTGGTGTGACGCCGCAGTGTCTTTCAATGATGATGATTACAGACCTGTACTGAATGACTGTGACTGCACATATCATGCTGATGTGAGACACTGCTTATATATAGATAATAACATGCTAGCTAAAACGTGTTTGTGTATATGTATATATATATATATACTTTTTTCCCGGGCTCCAGCCACCCTGAGCTCTGCACGTGGAGTATCACGTGTTAGCCTGCTAGCTAACAAGTCGCCATGCTGAAGCAATGCATTCTTTGCTTTACAGATGAGGGCGAGACATCAGGAACCGCTCCTTGCCAAGGTAATTCATCTACACCACGTGGCTCGGTCGAATTTGATGTAGTCTCAGATTAAATGGCTGCCGTGTGCGTCGTGCTACAGTGATGTTCTGTTTGAACTCTCTCACTGAAAATCTTTGTGGAAACTTAATATCAAATTCTGAGTAGCATGACAACAAAATCTTAGAATTGTGCACGTGTTAAGTAGTCTTTAAAACTCGTGAAATTCGTTTTCTCACCCTTTTAGGTGAGGGAGGAATATGGCTGAACTCTCCACACGAGGTAATTAAAAGTTTTATTTTTAATCTCTTGTGTTTTAGCTCGGTATCTATTGACTCTGGCTGCCAGGCGCTCGAGTGCTGCAGTGATGAATCTTTGAATTCTCTCTAACTGAATCAGCTTTTGAAGAAACAACTTTACCAGATTCTGAGAAGCATATATGAGCTCCACCCAACTATAGAACTGTCATTTTTGTACAAAATGGAAACGAATGACATTTTAAGTTGAGGCTAACTCTGACCTCTTCTCCTTCAGGTGTTCATGGCTGATCAAAGATGAGGAGCAAGAATGAAGGACTTTGGAAGGTGAGAGACACTGAAGCTAGAAGGAACTGTCAACTTACACTTAAGGGCCATAATTGATGATTTATTTTAAAAGACAAGCATATGCCTGATTTTTGTGATGCTAGATTATTAATCTGATCTGCCCATGAAAATACCGAGGATTAGATTAATTTCTCAGTTTATGGCTAAACGTGATTATTTCTCTTCAGGTTGTTCTACAGTCAACTCACTGAACTCCTGAGTACCTGCAAAGTGCACAATGGTGAGTAAAACATGGGCATTGAGTTTCTTCGGTATTGGGGTACAAACGTGATGATTACAATTAATGACAAGCATATGCCTGATTAAAGTGATGTCAGCCTTCAATCTGATTACTCCTCGTGGACTCTATACAGTTTTATATCCTATGTATGTGACTTACTCCATGGTGATTCTTTGGTAGGTGGGTGATTCACAAGGTGTCTGAGGAAGGATGTCACCTGGAAGCCGTCATGTAAGTCTTTGCGTTTGTTTGTGCAGAGAATAAATGTTTAGTCTAACAAGTTGTTAATCACATCAGTAAAGGGCACGGTGTTTGAAAAGGATGAAATGGGGTAAACACCCATCAAACCACTGGACGACTAATGTCACATGGCAGTTTGTCACCAAAGCACTGATCGAACACTTGAACCTCAGCATGATTATTATATATATTTATTGATGGACTGTCCTGAAGTGCTCATTTCTCTTACAGAGCCTTGATAGGATTCATGAAGAGGATTAAAGGGTCATGGTAAGCGTTGTGTTTCTGCCTCACTAATACATTTAAATATACATGTCGTCATAATGCAGTTTCCATGATGATGAACTTAGCTCACTTTGAACCGATGTGAAACGACACGAACTTCTGAGAAACTGCGTTATTTAAATATTTGATGCCAGTTTAACCTCTGGATTTATGCAGTAAATGAATTCCATCTTTTGCCAACAGATGCTTCATTGACTACTCTGGCATGACTGGTGGTCTCGTTGAAGGTAAGATATAAATACACTGTTAGAGGCATGGTACCAGTAGACTTTATTCCCAGTCCTGCTGAAAATGATGAGATATATTTGGAATCTCGTTCGTCTGAACTACTGTTGAGAAAACGAATAGCTGACATCAGCAACGGTAAACCGTGTACAGTGTTTGTCTTTCTGTGCTCGGGTCTGACTGTAGTCTGTTGCAGGCGCCTGGCTTTTGGAAGATGCTGCCATCTTAACAACGAAGGTCTTGGTCCAGGTGAGCGAGTCCTCTAGGTGTTTACTTGGTGATCGGTAATGCCGGTGCTGATGCTCGACATCCAGTCTGCTTTAAAACTAGAAACGTTTCCTTTGTGATGACATCCGCACACGTCTTACGCCTTGGTTCAACCCAGAACCTGAAAAGGTGGACCCACTGGTGTTACCTTGGCAATAAGGGGAAATATGTTGGGGTTGCCAACAGTCTGACTGGAAGCTAACTTTAGAATATGAACAAACATGATGTAGTGCTTATAGACTTGTAATTCATAAAAAAAAATATCTAAATGAATGTAATCTCTTTAGATGACACTTAACCCAATCTGTAGTGCCCTTAATATTTCCTTGTCTTCAGCCATTAGGAACAAGCTGCCTGACGAGCATCGCTCTGGCTGCAAGATGACCACGGTATGTTTGACCACCACAGTGACTCTACTATTATAGAGTGAGATGATGATGATAACCATGTCGTACATCAGTCCCCACCTCCTTTCCAGGTACCAGACTATCCAACATCGTCTTTGTCAGAATCCCTGTTGGCCCGATAAGACACTGAGAACCCTGAAACAAGCTTTCAGGTGTAAAGTGATCTCCGGTTCCCTGAAGGGTTCTGATGGTTTGGCTTGTTTGTTACCTGGATATATGACTGATAAAAAATGCTGATCACATTCCTTAACGCTAGTTCTGTGCACCAACAGGCAGGTAAACTTAATAACTGTTTTCTTTTTTTCTTAGAAGTTGACCTCCTACTCAGTTCCAGATAGAGGGTATCAGGATTGCTCAGACTTGTAAGTTGTAGCTATCTGTGATTACTTGTGATTCTTAAAGGAACAGTGTAGGTTTCACAGGACTTATGTGGAAGAAATTAAATATAAACCTTAAAATCACCTGAAGCCAAATGGTTTTAACTTCAAATGCACATTTTACATAAAAGTAGTGGGCGGGTCTTTGTCATGTAGGAAACATTTACCTCAAGGCCATCCTATTACTCTTGGGATGGTCGGCTAAAGGCTCGCAACTAAATCTTACACGCTGCTCCTTTTCTAGTAGAAGTGATGAGTTTCTTATTACCGCCCCAGTCTGAGAATTCATGACTGATTGGTTACCTCTCTGATCTCACTAGAATTAATAATGTAGTCATAAATTCAACATACTGAAGATTTGAAACCAAAGAATTGCAATTTATGTAATTGTGGTGTGACATTTGCAACTAAATGTTAAAGAAATGAAACTGTCTCTGCTGCATGTTGTGACTTCATGAGGACACATTTTGTAATTTCAAAGGTTTGAAAGTAGACACGTACTGAGATCTTGTTACAGGCTTGGGCTCACAGACGACAATTGTTTGTTTTTTCTTTTAGGTTCTCTTGGGCTGACTCGTTTGCTCCCTGCCGGTTGATGGTGAGTCTTAAATGTGTTTAAAAATTTAGATGTCAGCGTTTCATTTACTTGACAAAGTTGTTACTAAGTAGAAGTGATGAGTTTCTTATTACCGCCCCAGTCTGAGAATTCATGACTGATTGGTTACCCCTCTGATCAAACTAGAAATTATAATTTGGAGCTCACATTAATGAACCTGGTTTGACTAACCCGAGTCTCGTTGCAGGCTTGACGCTGTCTTGCTCATCAGTGTGGGGAACCGCAGAGACGCTCCAACTGCTGCAGGTAAACGAGAACGTAGAGTAATGGTTCTGGGATCGTGGAGATGATGTATGGTGATCAGTCGGGATTGGCTGAATGTCCCACGGACCTTCAGTCAGCCTCTCCTCCTGTTGACCCTGTACGGCACTGATGACCCTGAAGTTCGCCCTTCAGGTGTAAAGTGACCTGCTGGAGTTCTGATGGAGTGAACGCACTAGCTGTGAGGGAATGACTGAGAATTTTTTCTGATCTAATCCCAGAAATTAATCCTAAATTTACAGCTTGCAATTTGTAGAACAGTCAAATGTGGGTTATGTATTGATGATTGAAGTGTATGATTTGGTAGTTTGATGGACTAGTCCATGCATTTTTCTTTTAATTGTAGATCTAATTTCAAAAGATGTTGGTGTGCACTAAAACCATTTGGCATTTAACAATTTTAAAATTGTCAAATCATTTAAATAGTGACATTATTCAATACATGTGACTGGTTTCCACTCTGCTTACAAGACTGAATGATTTTTGTGTTGCGTGCACATCTTGATGAGGTGTTGTGTGTTTATGATATCTTCAGAGTCCAGCTGGATCGGCTGCCTTCTGCTTTGGGGGTTTATGGTAAGAATTTTAAAACTTGAGCTTTAATATTTTCATCTAGAAGTGATGAGTTTCTTATTACCGCCCCAGTCTGAGAATTCATGACTGATTGGTTACCCCTCTGATCAAAATATGACTTTACGGTTATGGTTGCAGTTTATGCGGCTTGTTTCTAAAATGTTGTCCTTCTTTACAGTCTGCGGCCAGAACTTTGACACCATCAGACCATCAGTCGTCTCATGCTGCCGACATGTTTGCTGCAGGAAGTCTCTCAAACGCTCAAGGAATACTTCAGAAGACATGATTCATAAGTAATGATAACCCAGTAGTTGGTGCCAATTGTGTCCAGCTGTGTTGTGTGCATTGAATTATGAATAGTTTAGTCTATGGACCGTTAAAGGCTTTCTTGACTTGGCTGTATATTTTGAGGTAACTGGACATTTTTTCTTCAAATAAAAGTGTTTGCTTTCAATACAGCATTTATGTGTGAAGTTTGTTACCCCAGGATGCAAGAGGAAAGTGTGAAGTTATAAAATGGTTGTGTAAATCTGTAACTGATACAAATGGTAATCAGCTCTTCATCACTTATATTATTCATATAACATGGTATCATTATGATGCTGTTTATAGTGAAACTGTCTTGAGGCAAAGTTTAATTAATCCTTTAAAGAAATGAACACCTATTGAGAAGCTGGAGCTACCAAGTAATTCAACACTGGCTGAATCTTGCAATGACTACTTAAAATTAATTGTTCAAAAACCAACGTCTACATCAGTAGTACATAGCTGATAGACCGATGGGAGATTTGGGTTCGGAAGTTGCCATGTTTACTGAATAAAAAGGTGCTTTGATATGACGGCAATCTGACTTTTACATGAAAGCATTTTAGAAACCAAAGGCACCATTGTGACAGATCAAATGGACAAGTTAATAAAAATGTGCACTAAAAGATCAGTTTTCTAATGTAATAAGGGGTAAACTTTAATGAGTTGACTCATTTAAAGATACTTTAGAAATTAGCCCATTCTGTGGTTTTCAATAGTGACAACGTAAACTTTATTAAATCAGGATTTAAATTTATAAGAACAAGGTTGTCAGGCATTAGGCTGTAAACAAACATTTAGGTTTCCATGTGAATTAATGTTCAGTTTGACAAGTTCTCAGTTTCCTATCTACATCTCATTCAACTGTCTATTAAATAAATAAAATGTGTATATAAACCAGGTTTGATTCGTTATGGATACAGACAGCAGCACCCATGTCTGACCTCAAACCGCTGATGGGACAAAGACACTTGAGCTGTTTGGATCAGTGTGGTCCAACAAAGAGCTGGAGTCAAACACTCAGTCGGTGGTGAAGATCCTTGCAGCGATGTCGTCTAACAGCCAGTCCACTCCAGCTAACAAGTTGTCTCCTGTGACTGCGCTGCACCCGATGATACACCAGTGATGAGTTTTGATCTCATCCAGGGCCATAGCCTGCAGGAAAACACACTGATGAGCAATGTCTGCATAATTTGAGTTTATAGCATCAATAGTGATAATAGAAGGGGATGAACCGTACCTCTCGTATTGCCTCTTTCGACAGGGATCCTGGCAAATCCTGTTTGTTGGCAAACACCAGTAGCGTTGCACCAGCTAACCTCTGCATGGAGGAAAGAGCAAACTCAACTACAGAGATTGGTGTAAAACTCAAACGGTAATTAAACGGCATCGTGGATTTCTGCTTCAAACAATGCAGGAATAGAAAAAGACCGTTACACACACTGTTATCCCTAGCTCTGTGTGTGTACCTCCTCCAGCAACAGTGCACTGAGCTCCTGTCTGCAGTCCTCCAGTCTGAGTCTGTCTGCGCTGTCCACCACCCACACCAGCCCGTCTGTGCTCTCAAAGTAGTTCCTCCAGTAAGAGCGCAGTGACTTCTGACCCCCTACATCCCAAATATTCAATTTAAACCTAGAAAACACACACACACAGAGAGCTCCAGTTTTGTTGCAGCTCGCAGCTTCTCTGCAGCCCACTGAGCTTCACACAATCCTCAACCGTCCGGCAGTAAAACACATTACTTTAATCTCACGAGTTTCATTAACATGAACCACAACATGTTTATTAGATAATGCATGTGGTATTTAGTGGGTAACACAAGCTGAATTACATTTATTTAACTCTTTTAGAAATGGCCCCTCCAGAGTTTGGTGTGACACCACAGTGTCTCAATGATGATGATTACAGACCTGTACTGAATGACTGACTGCACTAATCATGCTGATGTGAGACACTGCTGGTATATAAATGAGTGTATATATATATATATATATATATATATATATATATATATATATATATATATATATACACACACACACACCAGTGTATAATGTGTAAAAATATAAATTTTCACAAAGTCTTTCTGCTGTCTCAGTTTTTATGATGTCAATTTGCATATACTCCAGAATGTTATGAAGAGTGATCAAATGAATTGCAATTAATTGCAAAGTCCCTCTTTGCCATTAAAATGGTACTTAATCCCCCCAAAAAACATGTCCACTTCATTTCAGCCCTGCCACAGAAGAACCAGCTGACATGATGTCAGTGATTCTCTCGTTAGCATAGTGAGAGTGTCGGCGAGGCTGGAGATCACTCTGTAGTGCTGATTGAGTTAGAATAACAGACTGGAAGCTTTAAAAGGAGGGTGGTGCTTGAAGTCATTGTTCTTCCTCTGTTAACCACGGTTACCTGCAAGGAAACACATGCAGGCGTCATGGCGGTGCACAAAAAGGGCTTCACAGGCAACGATACTGCTGCTAGTAAGATTGCACCTAAATCAACCATTTATCGGATCATCAAGAGCTTCAAGGAGAGAGAGGTTCAATTGTTGTGAAGAAGGCTTCGGGGCGCCCGAGAAAGTCCAGCAAGCGCCAGGACCGTCTCCTGAAGTTGATTCAGCTGTGGGATCGGGGCACCGCCAGTGCAGAGCTTGCTCAGGAATGGCAGCAGGCAGGTGTGAGTCATCTTCTCTGATGAATCCTCTTTCCCATTGTTTGGGGCGTCTGGAAAAAAAGCTTGTCCGGAGAAGAAAAGGTGAGCGGTACCATCGGTCCTTGTCATGCCAACAGCAAAGCCTCCAGAGACCATTCATGTGTGGCGTTGCTTCTCAGCCTAGGGAGTGGGCTCGCTCACAATTTTGCCTGAGAACACAGCCGTGAATAAAGACTGGTACCAAAACATCCTCCGAGAGCAACTTCTCCCAACCACCCAAGAACAGTTTGGAGATGAACAATTCCTCTTCCAGCATGATGGAGCACCTTGCCATGAGGCAAAAGTCATAACTAAGTGGCTTGGGGAACTAAACATTGACATTTTTGGTCCATGGCCAGAAAACTCCCCAGACCATAATCCCATTAAGAACTTGTGGTCAATCCTCAAGCGGCAGGTGGACAAACAAAAACCCACAAACTCCAAGCATTGCTTTCTTTGATTTACAGATGAGGACGAGACATCCAGAAACCGCTCGTTGCCATGGTAATTCATCTACACCACGTGACTCGGTCGGACATGACGTAGTCTGAGATGTATATTAAATGGCTGCCGTGTGCCTCGTGCTACAGTGATTTTCTGTTTGAACTCTCTAACTGAAAATCTTTGTGGAAACATCAAATTCTGAGTAGCATGAAACAAGTGTGCACGTAGGAAGTCATCTTAAAAACCCATGACATTCGTTTTCTCCCCTTTAGGTGAGGGAGGAATATGGCTGGACTCTCCAGGAGGTAATTAAAAGTTTTATTTGTAGTAGCTTGTGTTTTAGCTCGGTATCTATTGACTCTGGCTGCCAGGCGCTCGAGTGCTGCAGTGATGAGTCTTTGAATTCTTTCTAACTGAATCAGCTTTTAAAGAAACAACTTTACCAGATTCTGAGAAGCATATGTGAGCTCCACCCAACACTGTAGAACATTTTAGTACAAAATGGCAACTAACCAATTTTAAGTTGAGTCTAACTCTGACCTCTTCTCCTTCAGGTGTTCATGGCCGATCAAAGATGAGGAGCAAGAATGAAGGACTTTGGAAGGTGAGAGACACTGAAGCTAGAAGGAACTGTCAACTTACACTTAAGGGCCACAATTGATGACTTTTTTTTTTTTTTTTGAAAGACAAGCATATGCCTGATTTTTGTGATGCTAGATTATTAATCTGATCCGCCCATGAAAATACCGAGGATTAGATTAATTTCTCAGTTTATGGCTAAACGTGATTATTTCTCTTCAGGTTGTTCTGCACAGTCAACTCACTGAACTCCTGAGAGTACCTGCAAAGTGCACAATGGTGAGTAAAACATGGGCTTTGAGTTTCTTCGGTATTGGGGTACAAACGTGATGATTACAATTAATGACAAGCATATGCCTGATTAAAGTGATGTCAGCCTTCAATCTGGTTACTCCTCGTGGACTCTATACAGTTTTATATCCTATGTATGTGACTTACTCCATGGTGATTCTTTGGTAGGTGGGTGATTCACAAGGTGTCTGAGGAAGGATGTCACCTGGAAGCCGTCATGTAAGTCTTTGGGTGGAGAATAAATGTTTAGTCTAACAAGTTGTTAATCACATCAGTAAAGGGCATGGTGTTTGAAAAGGATGAAATGGGGTAAAAACTCATCAAACCACTGGACGACTGTTGGGACCCAGCTCAAAGGCTGCAACATGGATGGGAGACCAGACGAGTTAACAGCAATAAATAGACATTTATTTAAAAAATACCAGAACTAACTTTAACAACCAAAACAAATGAGCAGTAGTGTCGGCCAAAGGAGAGCAGCCAGGCAAGGGAGCGACCGACATCCAAGTTCAGGTGTTGAGTCTTTACAGCCGCACTCCCACCAGGCTCAGGTGACTATGACCAGCCTGAAAGACAAAGACACAGCAAACTGGACCCAGACCCCTAGTGGAAGGGAGGGGTCATCACAACTAAGGTCATATGGCAGTTTGTCACCAAAGCACTGATCGAGCACTTGAACCTCCACATGATTATTATTATTTTATCTATCTATCTATCTATCTATCTATCTATCTATCTATCTATCTATCTATAGTTATTGTTGGACTCTACTGAAGTGCTCATTTCTCTTACAGAGCCTTGATAGATTCATGAAGAGGATTAAAGGGTCATGGTAAGCGTTGTGTTTCTGCCTCACTAATACATTTAAATATACATGTCGTCATAATGCAGTTTCCATGATGATGAACTTAGCTCACTTTGAACCGATGTGAAACGACACGAACTTCTGAGAAACTGCGTTATTTAAATATTTGATGCCAGTTTAACCTCTGGATTTATGCAGTAAATGAATTCCATCTTTTGCCAACAGATGCTTCATTGACTACTCTGGCATGACTGGTGGTCTCGTTGAAGGTAAGATATAAATACACTGTTAGAGGCATGGTACCAGTAGCCTTTATTCCCAGTCCTGCTGAAAATGATGAGATATATTTGGAATCTCGTTCGTCTGAACTACTGTTGAGAAAACGAATAGCTGACATCAGCAACGGTAAACCGTGTACAGTGTTTGTCTTTCTGTGCTCGGGTCTGACTGTAGTCTGTTGCAGGCGCCTGGCTTTTGGAAGATGCTGCTATCTTAACAACGAAGGTCTTGGTCCAGGTGAGCGAGTCCTCTAGGTGTTTACTTGGTGATCGGTAATGCCGGTGCTGATGCTCGACATCCAGTCTGCTTTAAAACTAGAAACGTTTCCTTTGTGATGACATCCGCACACGTCTTACGCCTTGGTTCAACCCAGAACCTGAAAAGGTGGACCCACTGGTGTTACCTTGGCAATAAGGGGAAATATGTTGGGGTTGCCAACAGTCTGACTGGAAGCTAACTTTAGAATATGAACAAACATGATGTAGTGCTTATAGACTTGTAATTCATAAAAAAAAATATCTAAATGAATGTAATCTCTTTAGATGACACTTAACCCAATCTGTAGTGCCCTTAATATTTCCTTGTCTTCAGCCATTAGGAACAAGCTGCCTGACGAGCATCGCTCTGGCTGCAAGATGACCACGGTATGTTTGACCACCACAGTGACTCTACTATTATAGAGTGAGATTATGATGATGATGACCATGTCGTACATCAGTCCCCGCCTCCTTTCCAGGTACCAGACTATCCAACATCGTCTCCGTCAGAATCCCTGTTGGCCCGATAAGACACTGAGAACCCTGAAACAAGCTTTCAGGTGTAAAGTGATCTCCGGTTCCCTGAAGGGTTCTGATGGTTTGGCTTGTTTGTTACCTGGATATATGACTGATAAAAAATGCTGATCACATTCCTTAACGCTAGTTCTGTGCACCAACAGGCAGGTAAACTTAATAACTGTTTTCTTAGAGGTCAACCTCTATCTGGAACTGAGTATGAGGTCATCAGGATTGCTCAGGCTTGTAAGTTGTAGCTGTCAGTGATTACTTGTGATTCTTTTAACTTTAAATGCAAATTTTACATAAAAGTAGTGGATTGGTCTTTCATGTAGGAAACATTTACCTCAAGGCCATCCTATTACTCTTGGGATGGTCGGCTAAAATCTCTCGGCTGAATCTTACACGCTGCTCCTTTTTCTAGTAGAAGTGATGAGTTTCTTATTACCGCCCCAGTCTGAGAATTCATGACTGATTGGTTACCCCTCTGATCAAAATATGACTTTACGGTTATGGTTGCAGTTTATGCGGCTTGTTTCTAAAATGTTGTCCTTCTTTACAGTCTGCGGCCAGAACTTTGACACCATCAGACCATCAGTCGTCTCATGCTGCCGACATGTTTGCTGCAGGAAGTCTCTCAAACGCTCAAGGAATACTTCAGAAGACATGATTCATAAGTAATGATAACCCAGTAGTTGGTGCCAATTGTGTCCAGCTGTGTTGTGTGCATTGAATTATGAATAGTTTAGTCTATGGACCGTTAAAGGCTTTCTTGACTTGGCTGTATATTTTGAGGTAACTGGACATTTTTTCTTCAAATAAAAGTGTTTGCTTTCAATACAGCATTTATGTGTGAAGTTTGTTACCCCAGGATGCAAGAGGAAAGTGTGAAGTTATAAAATGGTTGTGTAAATCTGTAACTGATACAAATGGTAATCAGCTCTTCATCACTTATATTATTCATATAACATGGTATCATTATGATGCTGTTTATAGTGAAACTGTCTTGAGGCAAAGTTTAATTAATCCTTTAAAGAAATGAACACCTATTGAGAAGCTGGAGCTACCAAGTAATTCAACACTGGCTGAATCTTGCAATGACTACTTAAAATTAATTGTTCAAAAACCAACGTCTACATCAGTAGTACATAGCTGATAGACCGATGGGAGATTTGGGTTCGGAAGTTGCCATGTTTACTGAATAAAAAGGTGCTTTGATATGACGGCAATCTGACTTTTACATGAAAGCATTTTAGAAACCAAAGGCACCATTGTGACAGATCAAATGGACAAGTTAATAAAAATGTGCACTAAAAGATCAGTTTTCTAATGTAATAAGGGGTAAACTTTAATGAGTTGACTCATTTAAAGATACTTTAGAAATTAGCCCATTCTGTGGTTTTCAATAGTGACAACGTAAACTTTATTAAATCAGGATTTAAATTTATAAGAACAAGGTTGTCAGGCATTAGGCTGTAAACAAACATTTAGGTTTCCATGTGAATTAATGTTCAGTTTGACAAGTTCTCAGTTTCCTATCTACATCTCATTCAACTGTCTTAAATAAATAAAATGTGTATATAAACCAGGTTTGATTCGTTATGGATACAGACAGCAGCACCCATGTCTGACCTCAAACCGCTGATGGGACAAAGACACTTGAGCTGTTTGGATCAGTGTGGTCCAACAAAGAGCTGGAGTCAAACACTCAGTCGGTGGTGAAGATCCTTGCAGCGATGTCGTCTAACAGCCAGTCCACTCCAGCTAACAAGTTGTCTCCTGTGACTGCGCTGCACCCGATGATACACCAGTGATGAGTTTTGATCTCATCCAGGGCCATAGCCTGCAGGAAAACACACTGATGAGCAATGTCTGCATAATTTGAGTTTATAGCATCAATAGTGATAATAGAAGGGGATGAACCGTACCTCTCGTATTGCCTCTTTCGACAGGGATCCTGGCAAATCCTGTTTGTTGGCAAACACCAGTAGCGTTGCACCAGCTAACCTCTGCATGGAGGAAAGAGCAAACTCAACTACAGAGATTGGTGTAAAACTCAAACGGTAATTAAACGGCATCGTGGATTTCTGCTTCAAACAATGCAGGAATAGAAAAAGACCGTTACACACACTGTTATCCCTAGCTCTGTGTGTGTACCTCCTCCAGCAACAGTGCACTGAGCTCCTGTCTGCAGTCCTCCAGTCTGAGTCTGTCTGCGCTGTCCACCACCCACACCAGCCCGTCTGTGCTCTCAAAGTAGTTCCTCCAGTAGGAGCGCAGTGACTTCTGACCCCCTACATCCCAAATATTCAATTTAAACCTAGAAAACACACACACACACACACACACACACACACACACACACACACACACACACACACACACACACACACACACACACACACACACACACACACAGGGAGGGAGGGAGGGAGGGAGAGAAGGGAACATGAGGGGTGTGGAGGAAGAAAGCTACATCCTGATAACGGATCCTGGTTTGCTTATTGAGGTTTGATTCAGTTGGCTGTGGGGCACATTTGGCTTTAGAGCTGGCCTACCTACTGTGTGTAAGTCAAGTATCTATCGTGACTCATAAGTTATATGTTTTGAGTGAATGAAGTACAACACAAAGCACATATATTCAAGCTAAAGCCCTTTTTCACAGCGGCCATTGAGACAATGGGTCTACTCTTTTCAGCTGTCCAAGGAAGATAGGACAGTGTGGGACAGAGAGCCAGCATTGATTTTAATATTCACACATGTGAGACTGTTAGATAAACGTCTTTCGTCAAAATTGCCCATAAAGTGTACAACGTCTGTTGTGTGGAAGAAATAAAGAGTCATATTGTGTGTGTGTGTGTGTGTGTGTGTGTGTGTGTGTGTGTGTGTGTGTGTGTGTGTGTGTGTGTGTGTGTGTGTGTGTGTGTGTGTGTGTGTGTGTTACCCTCTGTGCTCCAGTGTTTTGATGTTGAAGCCCAGCGTCGGGGAGATGGTGCTGACGTCTTCTCCATTAAACTTCTTCAGGATGGTCGTCTTCCCCGCGTTGTCCAAACCTCTGCACGGAGCCAGGTTAAAGAAGAAACACACACACACACACACACACACTTCTCACCTCCTCACTTGTAAATGTCCCGGTTCATTTCATTAAGACTTCCCTGTGTCTCATTCGGTTAGCCCACAGAGCTCCCAAGGCAACGTGAGCATGACGCAGCACACAACAGTTATCCTGCTGTATCGCATCCTACTGTATTGCATTCTCGTGTCTTTAACGCAGACGAAGTTAAAGTAACGTCGGTACATGGATGCTACTTTGTTTCCAGCTATGCTAGTGACCCGTTACCAACAGGATACAACATCAGCAGCCGCATCTCGCGCTCCTTCTGCTTCATCTTCTTTAAAATCGTCAGCAAACCCATCGCGACGGTGTGTTGCTCAAACTGCGGTTATGATAATAATAATAACAGAAGGGCTACTTGTACTGACGTATGGTTTTGTATGAGAGATATTTAGCATCCACAAAGAGCATGGCGTACCAGGAAAAGGCTGCAATGCTAATCCCGCCCCACGCAGCCCCCGATTGGACTGTTTGGCAAGGAGCGAACGTTGATTGGTCGTTGGAGACGTTCGGAGCTGGTTCATTGGTCGTTGAGCATTTTAAGGTGTGACGCTGGGTGTTTGTGTTTGTTTGGTTCCCCCGTGTGTCTGTAGTGAGAATTACATACTTGACATATTTCTGCCTGTCAAAACTTGTTTGCAATATACAGAACATAGACTGTTATATTTCCAAAAATACTAAATCTTTCTGATGAAGATTTAAAACAACACATATTACACCGATACTACGCATATTATAAATGTGTGTGTGTGTGTGTATATATATATATATATGTATATATATATATATACACACATATATATATATATATATATATATATATATATATATATATAATTCATACCATTTTCATAAAAGAGAAAACGTACATTCAGGCAGGAGAGTTTAAAAGTTAACTCTTGCTAATGGAAAACAATATCAACACAAGGCTTTTCCCAGAGCTTTCAACTGCAAAACAAATTATTCAATATTATTTGGATTATTTAATCAAATTAGGCAATTTATTTAAGTAATTCCAGCAAGACTGGGTGTGAATTAATCACTGGAGAAGATTAGCCTTGTATCATGCTTCATAATCAAGTTGCTATGGCATTGCATTCTTTTTTTGGAGGAATAGCAGAGAACTCGAGAAATATTTAGGTGACGGGGCATTGACTTTATACGAATATCTGTTAGCTCCCATAGAACAAAACAGTGCGACAACATCCTGCAATCCAAAACCTTTCCATTTTTTCCTAATTCAAATAAAAAGTTATTTTGTCACAATATCTTATCAGTTTTAGTCACAGTATCAGAGAATAGTGTTAACACTTTGGAAAGTAATCTTATACATAATATAATCAATCATAAGGAATAATTTTATAAATGCACCTTATTCAGTTTATAGGCGTTATTTGTTTATATATAGCAAGCAAATGTAACAATTTATGCATTACATTTTATGCTGGATAGATATTTTGAGGATTCAGGTTCATGGATACGTGATAGTTTATATATGTATTTGATAATTTTATGCCTAATCAAGTTCATCATATTCCTGAGCCCTGACATCGATAATAAGCTACACTCACTACCAAATGAACACAACTGTGCAATACATGTATTAAGGATTTCTTCTCAGACTAAATAATTTACTCAATGTCAACAAACGGAATAAAACCAATACATATATTTGTAAAACCTTTTAGTGGAGGCTATTTATTTGTTTTGACTTCGTTGAGGAGAGATTAAGCCATGTAGAGTCAATAGCACTTTGAGTTGCATCACATCCTGCAGAGGAGCGGTAAAACCTGCCGGCTGCTGTCTGGAGGCTCGGCCACTCATTTCCTGGCAAAAGCGCTTAAGAAATACCCACGCACACGCACACGCGCGAGGCACAGCCTTATTCATGATGTGGGCATTAGCCCTGAGCTCTTCCTGTGACCCAACATTTTTCCCCCATCCATTTATCACGATGCGTTCACGTGCCATCAAAAAATATTAAGACAATGGAGCTGAGCTCCGATACTAATGGTAAATGTTGCCTACTTGTATGAGGACAGTTGACACAATATCAATAAACGTATGTTATTAAAGCCAAACAAATGTCAGTAGATAAGTTTAGGCTACACACCAAGACAGTGACCTGTAACTGCACTTTCAGTAGCGTGATGGATTTGGATGTGTTACTTTAATGATGCTTCCTCTTTGTTCTCTTCTTCTTAAAAAAAACCAAACAGCAGCCATTTGAAAAAGCTACATTCTTCACCGGGTCAACTTTTAAACATCTCCTTTTTCCATCTTTCTGTCCCGTACAAGACTCGGACACCGAAACCGACGCGCCTCACGCGAAGGCAGCGCAACTCCCACGCAGTCCTTGCTCTGCAACGGGTCAGTTTAAAATAAAGAGAAACCGAAAGCAGTCGCAGCATCACGTTGCATCATCGGCTGCCTGATGCCAAACTCCGTGCGCTCAGAAGACACGCCAGTCTTTAAAAGTTTAGCCCGAGCTGCAGAGGCACGCTGCTCGTGCATCACCACTCCACACGTTGAATGGCAGCGGTCTCGCGTGTGAGCGCGCGGCGCGGATGATCCGGGCCCCGTGAAGGTGCGAGCCTGCCGGCTAGCCAGTCAGCTGCAGGGGGGGAGCGGGCGGGCGAGAGATGTCCCCGTTATTCATGGACACCGTGTGTGAGCTCAACAGCCCCGGCTCAGTGTCAGCGGAGGAGAGCAACACCGCCGGATCGGTAAGTCCTCCTCGTCCTCCTCGTCAATCGGTCTATGACAGACAACTTCATATCTGAGTTAAACATATAGTATATAGTATATACCCTATAGCTGCAAGTAACTATTAGCCTGCAATATAAAACGCTACAAGTGGAATAAAGGAGAATAGTTACCCAAACTAACCATTCAACGTTATTCATTTGATTCCACTTAGTTTTAAGCATTGATTGTTTTTGTCCTTTTCAAAGCATTGTAGTCTGTTTTTGAAAACTTCTTTAAAAATAAAATTCTTTGTATCATTATGATCAAATTACTCAAAAATCAATCAAAACCCACCATTTAGCACCTTAGATACAGTATAATAGGACTATTAGTGATATTATAGGACTTATTTATATTCTAAGAATATCGATCACCATGGGGTGTCCTGTTGGTCTTGTGGTTCGAGAGGCTTATCATATGCTGAGATTATCAAGTCCCCGGTTCAGTTCCAGATGGTGACATTTATGTGATATTCTGTTACCCCTCAACTGTCCACTATTTAATAAATGCAAAAATGGTCCCAAAATACATAAAAGAGAACCATCCAGACACTTAAAAGTGGTCTGAAAAGACAGAAAAGTGCAACACTAGCCTTCCTTTGTACTTTGTAGTATATATATGGTGCTGTTAGAATATTATTATGTTGTGGTGATAATGATTGTCACTTAGCTTCAGCCTGGATTGCTATTTCTGCATGTTGAAGCTCTGCACACATCCTCTTGAAATACGCTAAAGATAAAGATAAAGCACACCTCTGATTTCTTTTTTTTTTTTTAAACTTTAAAAAGTTTCCTGTCCTGTTGTAATTAATATACTTTTAGTTGTTAAGCTGAGAGAGAGGCACCTCCAATTTGACATCATCCCGTTTACTCAAAGTGTCAAATACCAAATAAATGCAATGTAATCTTGTTTTCAGCACAGGTGATTTTCCATCTAGGATCAACATTTAATATTGATATTCCTTTTGGGATCTATTTGAGTCAAACACATGGAAGAAATAGTTAGATGCAGCTTTGAAAGCTTCGTAAGCTTAATGTGGTTTTCCCCTGCTCCTGAATCTAACATCACACGCTGCAACGCAACAACTTCCTGCTTTAATTAAGAAACCACATGCAATTTCATGTGATAGGTTTGTCTCATGACCTTATGGACTATGACTTTTAAAAAAAGAACATTCAATTTCAAAAAGTTATAAATGTCTGCCATTAAAAACAAAAAGAAAAAGATTCCTTAGAAGGCAGTGGAGGGATGCCACAGGAGAAGCAGGCACTGAGTGCGAGTAATGAGTCCTCGATGAGTGTGGCTCACTGAGGCTGTTGCATACGTCTTTCCAGGACAGAGAAGAAGGGGGAAAGCCCATGGGACGCAGAGGGAGAGGAAGACAAGAGAAGAACAGGAACGCTGCGAGGAAGAGCCGCAGGAAACAAACGGAGAGAGCCGACGAACTTCATGAGGTTCGAAAATGTTCCCTCCGTGTGTCCCCTCCCCTCTCCCCTTTTCATACCGTTCACTCAGTGTGTCGCCCTTTCGATCTCACCCAAAGGCTGTGTGGCGAGCGGTGCGTGTGTCTTGTGTAATCTGACGATATGCTCACAGCCGTTTCTTGTAAATACTCTGCTTTAGGAGAAGGGCTTCCACTCCCTCTGCTGTGCCCTCCCCATTGGCCCTCCCTTTCCTAAACACACATACGTGCATGCACACACACACACACACACACACACACACACACGCACACACACTCCTCCCTCTGTTTTTCTATCCGTGCCCCTTTGTCCGTTTTTTTTTCTTTTCCTGAGGGACAAATTCTACAGGCACACGCACACACGCACACATGCACACACACACACACACACACACACACACACACACACACACACACACACACACATTATGGACTTTCCAATTTAAAAAAAAAGAACTATTTATGTATATATTGCTTTTAAAATCAGATGTAATTACAAGAATACAGTCATTCATCTAAAAAGAACAGGAGGTTCTTTTCAGGACTTTTTGTACAAATGTGGTGTTAAAGGATAGTTAGTATTCTGCATTTCTGGTGATTATGAAGTTTTGTTTTGTGTTATACATTGCTGTTGGGATCTAAAGAGAACTTCAACATTTATGACAAAAAGTGTGAAGAGAGTGGCATCGATCTTCATCTAACTAAGAAAGTGAATAAGCATATTTTCCAAAAAGTCGAACTATTCCTTTTAACCAATTCAATCTTAAATATAATTAGTTGGTTTAGTTTTAGCCTGATCTGGAGGTTTTGTTTGTATATAGCAAACATAATTTTTTTTTTTATAAATCTGTCACATGGGGTTTATTACTCGCAGGCCATGAATGTATCTCGATACACACAGTCATTAAAGGTTTTATATGACTCTCCTGATGATATGAAAATGAAACCTGTAGTTCACCTCACCACCTGGTTGGGGACATTTGTCAATGATTACAGGTCTTACTTGAACACCACCTACATGCTGTAACTGGTTGGATAGGTATGTGTTTTCCAAATTTATGAATGGGCGTGTGTCCTTTGTCTGGAAGGGGGACAGACTTTTGCTTTCTCTCTCTCTTCTCTTTCAGTTCTGCTCCTTCAGGCTCATTTTGAAGAAGCATGGCTGCCACGAACCAGCGAGAATCATGACAAATACGAAGTCGGTGTCAGCAGTTCATGGTTTAAAGGGTCAGCGCACATGACGCACAGCACTGCGTCTTTGACCTGTGACCTCTGTGACCTTGGGGGAATATAGTAGAACTGTAGTCCCTCTGAAGGGAGACACGGTTCTTCTGCGCGTTATTCAAGTCTGTACTCGCAGTCATCGGGGCTCAATGGAGATGAATACCGGCTGCTATGGAGGATAAGTGTTTTCAGGCTGCACTGAAGCCTAATGAGGCCATAAAAGCGAGAGTTTAGTTGATTGATAAAGCAGGAGGAAACAATTCTCGAAACTCTAAAAAGGAACGGCTTAATTTTTTCAGGGTTTCTAGCCACATTTTGACTCTTAATTTTACAAATAAATCTTACTAACTCTGCAGCGATCAACAGGGAATCACCCCCTTTTTTTATTTTGCTCTCTATACCGCCTATTCTCTCCCGTCACGCTGAACCTGCAATACCGTCACATAAGAGCAATATTTCAGTTCTACTTCGAGTTTCCGACTACGTCCGCGCAGCATCAACTCTATGGCTGTTGCGCTTTCTATTACAGCACGAAGACTCTTAAAGAAGGGTGCCGTGGTGAGGATTGCTTGGCTGTAGTGTGTGGGATGTCTTTTGATGTATGTCTGTAATAATTTATTTTATGACTCATGAGTGTCACTCTTAGGGATAATAAAGATAGACACGACTCAACTGACATTAACTCCTTTCTCCCCCTCTTTTCTTTTTTTTTTTTCCCTTTTCTGTCTTGTCCTGTATCCCTGTTCCCCGTCACCCTCTTCTCATTAGGAGCTCCAGGGTCTGGAGCGATCCAACTCGGCCATTAAGAAGGAGATCGCCGCATTGAAGAAAGACCTCCTCCTCTACACGACAGCTCTGGAGCGCCACGAGCCTTTCTGCTGCCTCAAAGACTCGGCGTCCAGCTCGACAGGCCGCCTCTCGGTTTCCTCCTCGGCCGACTGTCGGACCGACTCCAGCCTCGCTCGAGAGCCTCCCGGGGCCTCGCGCTCCGCTTTCCCCGCGGCCCCTTCGCTCACTACCTCCTTAACCTCCTGCCTGGATCTTCAAACCCGTGAAAGTGTTGAAAGCTCACATCTCTCGTCCTTAACTCCTGCTCCTCCAGCGACCACGACGTTAGACTCGTCTGCTGAACTCTTCACCCCCTCCAGCTCCGTGACAGCTCCCGACTCTGTCTACTTTTCTGCGGCCCCGGCTCCTCGCTCTCTGTTCAGCGGCGATTCCCCGTCTCTAATCGCATCGAGGCCGACGAATGTTACTCCTGTCTGCGCCGGCCTTGTTTCGCACTCGGCGCCCCCGAGGTCGGGCACCGCCCGTGAAAGCTCTTCAACGTCAGCGACCGCTCACTTCTCCTCTCTTCATCCCGGTGTGCTGGATGAATTTCTAATGACTCAAGCTTCTTTTCTTCCTGCTTCTTCTGATGCAGTTCCCTTTAACCCTCATTTGGTGGCTGAAAACGCAGGTCTAGATTGTCCCATGAGTCTGCCGTGTTCTCTTTTACCACCGACTCTTCGAGATCTTTCTCCCCAGTCCCTCTCAATGTCGTCTCCGGCCTCTACTTTAGCATTAAAGCCGATTTATAGTCAACAAGTCACGCTCAATTGTGCGTCTCTGCTTTCCATGCTCACCGTCCCGAGTCCCCTTAATGTGTCTCGGACTACCTCCAGCAGCTTCGATGAACCAGTCCCGCAACCCCCACCCTCACTGCCACTGTTGGGGGATATCTCCAGAGATCTCTCCCTCTCTGAGCTCCTGGAGGTCAACGATTGGATACTAAGTGGGACTAGTCACCAGTAGCACTACATGTCACAAAGCAAAGGAAGACGAGTTTCCTGAAGCCAAAATAGTCGTTTAATTTATATATTTATATATTCAAGCAGTTTAATCAAACTCTGCTGAGCAGCTACAGCGCCAACTGAAAGATGACAGATTGACTGACTGATTTATACATCTGTTGGGATTTATATGAACCATATGTTTTGCTCGTGATAGGTTTCAGCTTCTTAAAGGGACACTTGTTAGTTAGTATTGAGCTTCCACAAAGACAAAATGGTCAAAGCCAATACAGCGCAAGCAGAGATATCCCAGCTTTTAGGGTTAGTGTGGGTCAAGCTCCACAAAACCCTGGATTGTGGACTTCCCACAGTGCAACCCATAGCATCTTTTAGTTAGATGCGTGTAAATGGCCATGTCTTTCATTCAAGCTCCAGTTTGTAACGCAAGCTTCCTGTTTTAAATTCAAAGCCTCCCGTTTCCTTCCCCAAAACTGTACAATTCGTGAGCTATTTATGATTCCATACCATACAAGCCCCTGTAGATTAAACTTTAACCAACTGTGCTATAAAATCCATCAACGTGCAGTTTTTCAGTCAGGCAGGTCAGCGTTATGCCTTCCTTAATCCAGAGACCAAACGCCTCCAAAAGAATGACTCAACATTTGAAACTTTGGCTAGTAATTTTAGATTGGGTCGAGTACTCACTTCCTTGCCACTTTAAGGAAATGTCATAAGGAGAAATTGCACTCTGTAACTGGAACCGCATGTGTGAACACACAAAGTGCCAAAGTTGAAGATTATTAGCAGTTATGATTCAACGCCAGGAAACTTAACTCTGTTGTTTTTCTTCTTTCCTTTTTTTAAAAGATTTTGCTGCTACTGATAATCTACGTCAGTCAATTTGCTAATGGTTGATTTTGTTTTTTTAAAGCTACAAATATTTATTCTTCTATAATTATATAAATATATAGTTTTATCGAGTTTCTTTCTCACTTCAAGTAATATAATTGTATTATTTCTACTTACTGTAATTATATACTGATTAATTATTAATTTAGGTATGTTACCAGCTTTACTTTCACGTGTGGATCACCAACCAGACAAAGTGGGCAACTGTCCAGGTGCAGCGACCCTCAGGGCCCCAGAATCCCCAGATTGAATGTGTCCTTTGGTTTGTGGATTTGAACAATTGCAAATAGTTTGGCTATCTATATTATTTATGTGCCTACTGCTATCAAAGTTAATATTCACAAATAAATGTGTGCTAAACCGATGGTTAAAAAGTGCTCACGGCTCTCTTTTTTTATTACAAGGATAATTTATGTGACAAGTGGCCCACAGTGGCCCGCTAACCCCTCACCCCTGTGGGTCTATAGTAAAAACAAAAAGTTGTGTAATTCATAATTCCCTTATCGTGTTCATTTCAAGTGAGACAAATGAGAGCAATGACCTCATTTTTCTATTTGACTTTGTCTTCCTGTATCTGACAATGAGAGAACATGGGGCTGCTCAAACCTGTTGTATAGGAAGTACTGCTGTAAGAAATTAATAGTGGGTTGTATTTTCTTTCTAAATAGGACTTATAGTGGGCTTATGCACCATGATTGTGTTCAAATGAAGCGTGTGCTTCACCTAGACGTTTATGATTCCGTGTAAGGCTGTGTGTGTGTATGTTAGTGTTAGGACTATTTTGTATTTAACAAGTTTAAGATTATTATATTTATGCTGTAATACTGGTTCGAATAGAAAAGTTAATTACAAATAAAAGAAATGATTGAAACATTTTATTTCACTTTTGCTCAATTTACAATTCTGTTCTAACAATTTCAATGTTCTACTATAATATACAACTACACTTAAAGTGAAGCGTTGTAACTTTTAAAAGAACAAAGAAGACATTACTCTTCTTGCTAAGGAAAAGTTTAAATTATTTGCAGTAAAACACACCCTTGGTCGGTGCTGCTACTGACTTATCAGGTCTGGTACGACCGGTTGCTGATGTTAGCAGACTTTAGATGCACGTTGATGTAACCGAAACTGTCACTGAATTTACAGACTTTGGGAGTATGTTCTATTCAGATCGAAATATCCCAACACCTCTTGGATGTTATGATATATTGTACAGATATTCATGGTTTTCCATCCATGTATTTTTTTTAGTGCCACAGTCAGGTTGGCAAGTGGTTTCGAGGGAAATATCTTAACAACTGCAGGGTAGGTTGCCATGACATTGGTGCATACATTCATGTTCCCCTCAGGAAGAATTGTATTAACTTTGGTGGTCCTCTTAATCTTCCTCCCGCGCCTTTAATCGGGTCCACATTTGAATTTCTCCAATACTTTGTGTGTGACAAAACAGATTTTAAAACATTATCCCATCAGCCTCAGCTGTATTTTGTGCTGATAGAAAATCTTAGCACACAAACATGCTAAGCCACAGAGGGTCATTGTGAGCATGTTGGCCAACATGTTTCGTATGTGTTACTGTGTATGTGCAGCCTAACAGAGCAGCTGTAGCATTTAGTCTTGTTCATAGATTATATTATTATCTATTATTAGAACGCAGACAAATGTTCCCAGATTGAATATGGACTTGAGAAGATGTTTGATGGATTATCTCGCAGTTGTTATGGAGTACAAGGCAATAAAAGAGTGCCGTTGACCAGAGTGTGTCTAAATGCCAGAGCAGTATTAACAGCCTCTGGTGACGGCAAGCGACAAGCAGACCGGCAGCGCTCTCAGACACTTACCGGACTGCCGGTCGCCCCGGTATTTTTCCCAGGAGGCAACCGGCTGAGCTCATCTGCGACACAACACGGAGGAGGAGGGGGAGGAGGAATAGGAGGAGGAGGATGAGGAGGAGGAGAATGGGGCGCAGGCGCGTGGTATTACGCACGCCCTTGTACTGAATATAAGATTATAAGGCTGGAGCGTGTTTGTGGTGAGAAGAGCATTGAGGAGGGTTCAAGGCAAACACACAAGCAAAAACCCATCCGCTGCCAGCCAAGGTGTGACTTTGAGAGGGAGATGAAAGCGCGTGGATAATTGCGCTTTTGAGTGCGTGTGCGCGCGTGTGAGGGAGAGAACAAGTGACTTAGTGAAGACAGGAACAATGGATGGGGACTTGATCCTCATAAGCCAACTACAATCCCGCGCACACGCGCAATCAGCACACACACACACGCGCGCGCGCCCTCGCGCCCCTCAAATAGGAAGCGAGGAAAATGGGGAAAGGGAGGGGAGGAATGGGGGAGCCAGAGACCGAAACACTGATGAGCGATGCGCTGCTGGCGAATAGAAGGAGGGGTTCATTTCATAACCGGGTGAGACCGCAGCCAGAGGTGATGCATATAGGCAGCAGAGGAGCGCGAGGCATTCATGACGCATCTGCTCAAAATTAACCGGGTTTAAAGGACACAGCCAGGCCACATGAATAAAGGCAGATAAATAAATAAATAAATCCATCCTATAGCGTCATCCGCATTGAGGAGCCTCATTCCTCTCTCTCTCTCTCCTTGCACCACCTTTAGGCTGAGGAACCAGCGGCAAGACTGCCGGACTGAAACCAGTTCGCATCCGGTCACTGCTTTCATAATAAGACCTTTAATTAAGGTGCCCTCAAAGACATTTTACTTTTATGGGAAAAGTGTGGCACTGATCAAACCTTTACTCTGGAGAGACTATGATATTCATTGAAGATCCTGGTGGGTTTTATCACGTAAGTCAGTTAAATACTCACCAGGGTGTTCTAATGTAATTTTATCAGGTCTGAGGAGAAAATATTAGCTGTAACAGTCTCTGGTCATGCACAGGGTTGGAATATTTCTGGGCTATATACATCTGGGGATAATACCAGGAGAAATGGTGAGAGAGATGATCTATGTTAAATATAAAGAGTAAAATTATATTTTCTAAACGGAGGCTGCAATGTCCAAAAATCACAAAGTACAGCAAAAAGTTCGATTGCAAATTCATTGTATTCAATTCAATTCAATTTATTTTGTATAGCCCCAAATCACAAATTACAAATTTGCCTCAGAGGGCTTTACAATCTGTACACATACAACATCCTCTGTCCCGTGACCTCTCATCGGTTCAGGAAAAACTCCCCCCAAAAAAACTTTAACGGGGAGAAAAAAGGAAGAAACCTTCGGGAGAGCAACAGAGGAGGATCCCTCTCCCCGGATGGACAGAAGTACAATAGATGTCATGTGTACAGAATGAACAACACAACAGAGCTGTAACACATTCAATGCATATGACATAAATGTATGTATGGAAACTGTCTGTCCACTGATCCACTGGCACAGATGATTGTGCCCCCTTCTCAGTCAATACTCCCTCAGCATTGACTGATGGAGCAGTTCAGGGTTCAGTCTAATGTTCTATAGCTCACTAAGATAACCAAGCATATATGTCTCTCACTTGAGAGGCTGCATATAGGCCTACAGGTTCAGCTGTATTGTTGAATGATTGAATGCTATTAGATGCAGAATCCGCTTTAAGGAGCTCCACTGTTCAGTTATCAGCATTTTGACACATCTACGTCTTTTGCTGCAGAAGCGCTGCCCTCTGGCATCCTGAATAGAAAGATTGGAGTTTTGAGAGCGACACTTTCCACCTCCATTTTCTTTATGTCAACCTGCAAACCTGCTTCTTACCTAAAACGATGTGTTTTGTCTTTCAATTCTTTAGAAATGTCAGCAAGTCTCACAGTGCTGGACCTAGTTTACCCTCCTACTTCAGCTCCCGATGCTCACTTACTGTTGTTTGCCTACATTGTGCCTTGTACCTTTTTTTTAATTCACATGCACTGTTGGTGGAAAGAAGTTAACAAGACTTGAGTTGCATTTGCACATATAGCAAGCGTTAATGGGCAAGATGATTGCTGTGAATCATATTTAAAGACAACTGTCCTTGTCTATTTACTTTTTCCCCTCAGGCCCATTCAATGCAACATTATCTAATACAGGCAACAGTCCAAGTGATTCCCAGCTGGGCACCAAAAAGCCTCAGGTTCACTGTACAGCAATTAGTGCATTTATTATTCGTAACTTTCTTTGAGCCTATTAGAGTTAGCCTACTAAAGCAAAACATCAACTGCCATGATTATAGACTTCACATGCATTTTGAAAGGGCCATGTTTTAAAATACTGTTATAATTTTAGCTATGCTTGAATTGTGCATATTATGTTGAATCAAATGACTGTAATAGGTCTAAACGGGCTTTGTGTGCACAGCACAGCAAGGGGGTTATTTCAGCTACTTTTCGCCCCAGTAATCGGGCAACGAGTCAAATTATCTTGAAAACCAAAACGCTTTTGTTTTCTCGATCTCTTCATTTTATTTTGAAAGCCTCATTTCCGGTGTATTCCTGACTCACTGCGTGCGCCTTGACGCAGCTCGTTGAGGCGCTGTAGGACGACCGGATAACGGGAACCGAGAAGGGGGACAGGAGCAAAACGCGTCAGTCTGACAGACATAGACGGGGTGCTATTGTATAACACGGGCCTTCAGTCTTTTTTTTCCCACTCCAGGCTTTGCAGGAGGAGCGGCTGCTCTCCGGTTATTTTTCTGTTTTCTTTCTCTCTCTCTCTCACCGCGGAGGGGGAGACGGAGCGCTGCAGCGGGGCTCGGTGTTGCATCGGCCGCTGGCGGAGGACCTGCACATGTCTGCGCGGTGAGGGAGCGTTGGTTTCCCCGCCCTGATACGGTTGGAGGACGGCAGGAGGAGGAGGAGGAGGAGGAGATTGTTCCGAGGGGTTTTAAACCGCGACGAAAACAACATTTCCACCTCTGAGAGACAAAAAAAATAAAAAATAAAAAAAATCAGCAGGTGCGGCCGTTTGAACGGTCGAAAGAAGATCCGTTAAAAAACGAGCCAGAAGGACAACAGTGATGCGGCAGCCGAGGTGGGCCCAGATTGATGATTTTATGATATCATCATCCACCGCCAGGACCGATCACTGATTGTATCGATAAGGAGCATCTTCGAGGAGAATAAGCTACAAACTGACCTGGGTTCCGTTTGTTTTTTTGTTTTTTTTTAGCTGGATAAACAGGAGGAGGTTAATCTGCGTTTGATTACAGTGGTTTCTTTAGCGAGACTCGTCAAACATTTCAAATTTAGGCCGATGACAGTCTGTGTGGACGCCAACAGCAGCAGAGAGCGAGAGAGAGAGAGAGAGAGGAGACGCGCCTGTCTGAGCATCATCTGGTAGCTGCACAGGCTACTCCTCCACGGGGATGATACACAAGCGATTTTTCATCTTGTGCGTGAAATAAACAGAAGAATCGGGGATGATGATGCTGATGCTGCCGCTGCCATTTCCTGTCCGGCTCTGATAGAGACAGCGAGGCGCACAGCACGGGACTGGACATCCAGAAATTATCTCTCTCCTCACCTCCGCCTCTGCACCTTCTCCCCCCTTTATCTCCCCCCGCCCCCACCCCCTCTCCTGCTCTTCCTCCTCCACCCTTGAGCGTCTATTCATTCTGATCAATTGATAATCCGTCTGTGATTCAGAAAAACCACCCACTCCTTCATCCGTACCTCTATCCTCCCTTCCATTCATTCACCCATACATCCTCTCAAGCGCCTTTTACGCACTCAAACGCGCAAAGGCACGCACGCACCACCACCACCACCACCACCACCGCACCACCACCACCATCTACAGCCATCATGGAGACGACCAAGCTGCCTCCGACCAGCCCGTCCTCGCCAACGACCAGCTTCTCGGTGCCGTCCGCGGAGAAGGTGGACGGCTTCCCGCGGAGGTCGATGCGCAGAGCCCGGCAGAGGAGGTCCCACAGCTCGTCCCAGTTCCGCTACCAGAGCTCCCAGGTGGAGCTCACCCCACTGCCCCTGCTCAAAGGTGAGACACTGCAGCCACGGGCCCATGCATTAGAGTGAAAGGCCTATGACAGGGGGTAAAGAGTGCAACAAGGTCACCATCAACTCACTGTTCACACTTTATATGTCTTGATTGTTTAAACACCTCGAAATGAAAGTGAAGCCCATCTCCTGACTTTTCACAAGACACCAGTTGATCAGTGCTCTGGGGAAGGTGACTGTATTTTCTATTGATATATCGTCCAGTGGTACATATTGTCCTCTCTGTCCTTGTCCTTTCTATCTGACAGAGGTGATAGCGATGGCTTTAATTTATTGTCTGATAGGAGCCGGTCTGGTTTAGGATTCTTTTAAAGGCTTGTTATTGGAATATTGTTTTTTTTTTTTTTTTAGAGCTGCAACAAACAATTAGTTTCATGAATAATTAAACATTTGTCAATGAGATTACAGAAAAAAAAGGAAAATACGTCCATCCAAGTTTCCCAGAGTCCAAGGTGACGTCTTCAGTCTTGTTTTGCCCGAGCAACAGGCCGAACCCAAAAGAAATTCAGTTTTCAATTCAAAACAGAGAAATCCCGCAAATCCTTAGAAGTTGAAATCAGAGATTTTTTAGTGAATGGTTAATTGATTATCAAAATAGTTTCATATACATTTTCGGTCACTCGACTAACCCATTAATGAAATTATATATTCTGCACCCTCAAATATTTAGGTAATATTGAGATTTGGTTATTGCTGAAGCAGAAGAAGATCAAAGGCAATATAACTACACAATTACACTGTAGAAGGGGTTGACAAAGTTAGTGTGTTTAAAAAAAAAAGAAAATATGCTTTAAACTAGGGCTACGGAGGAGTTTGACAAAATGTTCAAGTTCAAATTCACGAATGCAGAGTCACTGAGCTTGATGTGGACCACAAACATCAGCTGGTCTCCGAGTTTGGGAAACGGGGCCTTTCTCCTTGTCAGACCACTGCCTGTCTTAATTGCCTCATTAGATGAACCCCAAACACACAGAGGACAAAACACACTTGTAGACTTTGTGGCTTTATGTATGCTCAGATCTTGACGTCCCTCATAAAGGCAGTCAAAGGTGCACTATTTGCAGGTCTGTTGTTGCCGTAGCTCTAATCCCAGAGCTGCTGTTACCACACAGAGACCACTTTGATCTATGGGAGCTCGTTCAATAACCTCTCACAATGAAGGCAGGAGAAAGGAAAGCAATGGAGCCCATTTGCTTTCCTTTTCAAATATACTATAGTGCTGTCTCCTATAGGCCTCAACCCGCAGACAGGTCTGGGTGGGGTTCGGTGTGATACAGTGAGAAAAAGATGATGAAAATATGTTGCAATCGGCAGCAATTTTAGTAATCAATCTTGGGCAATTTGTTAAGCTAAAAAAAAAAAAAATGTCTGGTTCCAGCTTCCTAAATGTGAAGATCTGACGGTTGTCTCTGTTTAATACAGCTTTAGATTGAATATCTGAAGGGTTTCAACCAAACAAAAAATGTTGTCACCTCGAACTCAGGCTACTCAGGGTATGACACATGAATCCATATTCAACATGATAGTTAGTTGCAACCCGAGAGTAAACATCAGCATGTGTCGTGGGCAAAACAGAACAGGCATAGCATGAAATGGTGCTCATTGCTAATAGGATTACACCTAAAGATGGTCTATTCAAGTTCATACTTTAAAGCCACTCTATCTGATTTCTGAATGAAGAAATTACACATTCTTCCTCGTACAAATGAAAAGAGAATTAATTCCTGAGAACTACACCCTTTACTTAATTCGATACACCTAGAGGCTTCGCTGCTACGGCCTCACTTGGTCTGGTATGACCAGAAGCTTTTAGTGGCTAAACGTTAGCCAATTTTAGCAAACATGATGTTGCTGTGTATCCAAGAGCTCTTCTATTCATGGGCTACTGTTGCTTCAACCCCTGAAAGATATTTTCTTGCTAGACTTTGTGATTAGACAGTGAATACATATCGGAGATGTCAAACCCATGTATTTGTCTCTTTTGCCACGGTTCATACAGTAAACAAAACCTATCCCTTCACATGACTTCGCCCTTTTCTAAATTTGCTTTCTGAAGAGCTGTTCTATACCGCTTTCTATTTATCTAGCCCTCGTCCTCCCCTCGCGTGTCTTCCGTCTCTTTCTTGGTAACCCTGTGTGCATTGTCTTCATATACAGTATGCCTCTGACCCCTCTTTATAAGGTTACTCCCCCTTTCATGTCGCCTGCAATCTCCTCCCGTTAACCCTCGATGAAGAGAAGACCTCTCTGCTTTTAGAGGGCTGTGTGTCTGTGTGTTTTTACACCTCATTTCACCATCTGCGACTTCCTCTCAGGCCCGTGAGCTGTAGGTGTGTGCGGCATGATGAAGGCAGGGTTTTTGTTGCGCTTTTACAACACCTTCGGTTCAGACCTCCCCGTGCATACGTGCCGGAGCCTTCATAGACTGAAGTTCCAGTTATCACATGGCTGCTGCACCGCTGCGGCATTGTTTCTGGATCCCCAGGAGGAACTGATAGTAAGATCCTGCAGCACCGGCGCAGGAGAAACGCCTGGTGTGGGGAAGTCTGTAACGGGCAGTATGTAGGCCAAGTGTAGACAGACTTGTGGGTGTTTTTCCCTCAAGGGAATCACATTCCCATTGTTAATTTGAACTACTCCTGCTGTTAACAAATGGCACGTCTCTTTCACTTTAAGCCCCGAGCAAAGCTTCATTCTTGCTCGCGGTTTCAGGCTGAATATGAAACATAATAGACACAGAAAGACATATAAAAGGCATATAACAATGAAGATGCAACAAAGGAAAAAGCTGGTAAATCCGTCCTCACATTGCCTTCTCATGGATCAATTTTGTTGTTTGATGTTGTATTATAGACAACGACCAAAAAAAGTAAATTTTCAGCACAGCTACAATGGTTTGACAGCAGGGAACGCTTAAAACTACCAACAGGGAACATCAAGTTTTAGATATTAGTCTCAGAAAGAGCAAGAGCCTCAATATTTAGGACCAATTCAAACAAAAACAGGACTAACTCCATCAAAGAAGAGGCAGACATACTGATTACTAGCCTCAATTGATTAGAATGCAACGCAGTCGCAGCTTGCATCTTTGCAGATCTGTCATCAGTAGTGTGTGAAAACAGATCAGCCTTTAAAAATAACGTTTTGTAACGGCAAGACAAGGCACAGGAGACATTTTTGTAGGACGAAAACATGAGGCAGGTTTATAGAAGTTTGGAGGAACAAACACAAGTCAATTCATTGGTCGATTGCCCAGCTAAATGCAGCTGGAACACTGAACCAACCAATAAAAGAGCAGCAGGGATGGTCAAGGCAGCCATTAAATCCACAGATGTGGGGTGAAGGAGACAGGGTCCCTTTAATCCGTTTTACAGTGTATTCATGTTTGTCCACAGGCCTGCAGCAAACACAAGCACCGGCATTTCACCCCTTTCTGTACACTGTGTTCTCGGACCAGTGCTAGTTGTTGCATTTAGTATATACTTGTCTTAAACATGGTGAGTTTTTACTTGAAGGTGTATTTCATAAAAACACAGCATCCTTCTGGTAAAAGCCAACCGTATACCTCCTCGTCTTTCAGCAGGCACTTGTGTGGTTTATTCTCAAGAGATTGATCACTTCCTTTGGCCCTACCATCCGTTTAAATTATTATTCTTTATTTTTTTTACCCACTGTCTAAATGGAGCGTTAATGTCCTGCTGAACATTTTCAGATAGGGCCCCAAATGAGATGATGATTAAGTCTCACAGAGGCACCAAAACTCGACAAACTTAGTGTTTCTCTGGGACCTAAGCCAATTAAAATAGTTAATATCTGCGACCACACAGTGATGCAGAAAGCACACCTTTCCTTTCCTATCTCTCTACACTAATTGTCACATTAAAGTCCAGATGAAATGAAAAATGCCCTTTTAACCCTTTGAGATCACATTACCGGTCATATTGTGCACCTCTTTAACAAATATATGGAAACATATACACAATTTCTTCGTATTTCTATATACAAATCCAGTCATGTTATCGTTCTGTAAAACAAAATAGGAACAGAGCTTACAAAAGCTAGCACCAACAAATTTCAACCAATAATATCCTGACATCAGTCTTCATTTACACTGCAGCTCTCTGTCTAACCAGAGAACAGGCTGTTAGCTCAGTGCTCCTCCCCAGCTGTGATGCTCTCCCCTGGGGCCACAGACGCCGTCACAGTCAGGCTTCCCGGTCACGGATGTTGTGCTCTCGCTGGTAGGCTAACGAGACAAAGGTCACTGCTACCCAACATCCACTCAGCAGATAAACAAACTTATGATTAAGATGTATGTCTCGTTAGTACACCAAAGACAATTTGCACAAATGCATTGATGCTTCTCTTTATTTAAACACACAGAGATTAATCCAACTGTCTCTCTCTATCAGTAGCAGAGGGTCCTGCAACCAACGAGGCAGCATTACATGCCGTGGTTTTGACCTTGAGATACTGCACACTTGGTTTTTAAATCCCTCTGTAGTTAATTTGTGGACTTTTCCCCCTCTTCCTTTTGATGCCCTCTGCACACACTGTGTGTTAAAATGCAAACTACATACGAGTGTTATCTGGGTAATGAAAAAACACACGTTACGTATCCACTCGGCATGCCCCACAATCAGAATGTGATCTTCTTTGCTAGACCACTGGGCTTGCATTTTTATTTGACTTACAGTAAGTATGAGTCATCCAGGTGAAAATACACTCTACGCAGTGTGAAAAAAAAAGTGTGAAAAAAGTACCCACTTGATGGATAAATAACGTCATCAGCAAGGACAGAGGCATCATCACCAGGGGCAGAAATATTCATGTAAGCGTCGATGGGTAGAAACATCGTAACTGTAGAAACTGCATAGCAGAAGCATCGTAGCATCATAACTGTGTATAGAAATAGTAAGTAGAAATGTAAGTACATCACTGCAAATAGAAACGTTGTCACTGGGAGTAAACACACATTCACTGCAGGTAGAAATATAATCGTTGTGCACAGAAATGTAATTACTCATTGAAAATGTGATCTGTACAGTAAATTGCCACGATAAAGGATGTAGATTAGGAAAAGGTTTGACATTTGTGGTCGCAGTAGGTCAATGATTCTAATCTGAGCCGGCAGAGGATACAATCGTACGATGCATTTATTAAGGCCTGATAGTATGGTTGTGATTGTGTAAAGCTTGCATGTTTGCAAGGTGATCATGGGACCCTTTCTGGTCTATCTTGAGATCTTGGGGAACAGTGTTGCTGCCAGCAGCTACCCCAGCAGGAGCTCAGAGAGAAAACACAAAACAGACTTTCAGTCTCGGCCCCGCCGGCACCGCTCTGCCAGCCTTCGCTACTGAACAGTTTTACTGAGCTCACATTGCATTTGAGACCCCAGTGAATGGTATAGGTCGAAGCTGACATGACAAAAGACACAATACGTTACGGGCTGTTCTACAAATAGACATTCCCACAAAATTTCAAAAATAAAAAATGAGGTCGTTAGCGAACATGCGTTTGTATTTGGAAGTCACAAGATGAAGTTATTCCTGTCACAAGAGGCTCTAGTTTTTTTTCATCTGAGTTAAAAAAATAAATAATTTGTGAGGCACATCATCTGATCTGGAAATCAGCAGAAGATGGCCCCCCCTGCCAAAAAGAATTGAAAAGTCCAATTTTTTTTTACCACAGCTGTTTTTTCCAGTCAACTGTGTGTTGGATTTCTTCTCATCAAAAATTGATTCCTAGTTGTTTATTATTATCTCCCACACCGTTGTGAAAGTAGGAGAGCAGCGGGCCTAATTGCTGTTTTGAAAATGAATCAACATGCTCAGCTCCATTGCGTTCATCTGGGTGCTGAATCCTCAAAACACGTCAGCAGAAAAATGATTAATAGGAAAGCACTCATATCAAGTAATTGATAGATAGATGGATGTTTCATGCAGACACCCTTCAGCGTGCTAACTAACACCAGCATTTCTAATTGCTATTTTAACCATGCAAAAGAAATATCCATAGAACAAAATAGCCATGCATGATGGTTTCTATCCTTGAGGTTCCCATTAGCGCCTGCCAGCAGAAGTGGCTTTTCAGACGGCCGCTGAGTGGCTTCAAATGACTATGTAAGGCCTTAAGGGATGTTGTGTGAGCTTAGAAAGTGTTAAATCTCCCGTACCTGCAGGAAACCCATCCTGCTGGTTGGCGTTAGCATTAAAGCATCTCTAAAAGCCCCGAAACACCCTGCAGATATAAGACGAGCACTACAGACAATGTCATTGAATCAGGCTTTGTTGCACAGAGTAACAGATGGTGAGTTGAACCAGAGTGAGATAACAGGAAGATTTAAATGTTGTTATCGTAACATTTTAGGTAAAGTTGTAACGTGAAGCAGCAGTTTGTGTGCTAATATGCCCCGTTAAAAGCAGAAAGAATGATCCCTATTGCTGACCAGCAAGTATTCAATCTTTTTGCATCTAAACATTTGTCTGATGATGCTGTCAGCCCACTGGATGCTGTTTAACAGGTCAAAATGTGCTTTTGCAAGCCTTCTGCCTCTATGGAATGAAGGGAAATGCATTTAAAATACTCCCACTGCTGTCTGCGGAAGAAACAAAAATAAACTGCCGCTTGCGTTTCATAATCTACTCAAAAATGGGCCATTTTCACTGTTAACAATGAAGGGATTATAAGGGAAATGTCAGACATGCCGTTATGAAATCTTCAGCACCATCTCATGAAATATAACAGGAAAGAGTATAATTTTGAGGATATGCTGTACCAGCCTCATAAGGGTTCAAAAAGACTGAAGGAAGATTTTAAATTTATAAAAAAACAAGGCTGCACTGATGTCTGATAACTTCACTAATTTCTTTCCTAAACCGTTATTTAATTGAATAAGACAATTTCTTTGAATTTTAAAATGAATCCCATTACATTTTCACTGTGCTGAGCTTGTACAAATACACCTCTTGTATAAACTGTGTTACCTTATTATCCTTATTAGCAATGCTATGATTGCTTACAGTCAGTTAGCAAGCAAGTGACATTTAGCAAGCTAATTAGCTAAGAGAGTGTTGCCACGTCTGTGGTTTTCCCGCCTGTTTTGCACACAGTTTACGTAACAGGTGAAGGTGCGTCAGTTGAAATACAGTAAACTAAAATATTTTGAGTTCTGGTTTTGGGCTGGTTTTGTTGCACAGACCTGGCAACGCTGGGCTATATGTGTTAGCGGTTAGCTCTGGCTACACTAGTCCACCAACTAGCTAACCGTGCCAGTAGTCGTGTCCCCACACTTGTAGACCCCGCATATTTCGCCAAGATGCAAGGATGAATTTCGCTGTACCACTTTATGGTATGACCAGGCTTTAGTTTTAGAAAGAAAGAAATACTTGCATTGAGTTTGTGTTCTGTTAGTTTCAGTGAGAAATGCTAACAGTGCTAACTGTGTTCTGTTACAGTAACATGATGGTTAATGCAAACGAACAAAGTGACCAATTATGGGATAGTGGTGAATGCTGAAATATAGTGTAACAGTAGCACAGGTTGAGTCAAAAAGTCAACAATATGATCCAGCAATGTCCATTATAGCAACGTCTACAGTACCTAAAATGTGCCAACATTAGCATGCTGGATCAAATAAAGCTGTAGCAGCAAAACCCCTGAGAACAATGTGTGATATTGTAAAAAGAGAAAACTCTTGTAGTAGACTGTATGTTGCAACAGAAATGTACTGCAGTCATAATGATTGACCTAAGTGCCGCAAGTAGCTACCTCTGATAAATAGCCCAGCGTCTTTCAGATGTATTCCCCTGAATAGATGTAATTTCTGTTTTTTCTTCAGGCCACGGTGTGATACTGTCTTTGTCAAAAATGACATATTGCCTATGCAACATGTAACATGACCTCACATGATTTAGGTCACACGTTAACCTGCATGGGAGGATATGTGTATGTGTGTTTTCCTTTTTGTTTGTCCAGCATGTGTGTTTGTCCACATTATAATAATGACTGTACGGCAGGCTCTGTTTTAAATGTGCTGTTTACTGTAAAACAGTCACCTTCTGACACAGATTGTATGTGGGAGATTGAATGGCTCTGTGTGTGTGTGTGTGTGTGTGTGTGTGTGTGTGTGTGTGCGCGCGCGTGTGCGTGTAAGGGAGAGGCCAGCTTGATGGGCCTGGTATTGGGTTACAGAAGGCATGGAGTAGTTTTTGCTCTATGGACGGTCTGAGATCAATTAAGATGGAGAGTGAGGGAGAAAGTGAGGGGGGTGATGAAAGAAATGGAGTGGATGAGCGAAGAGGAAATGACTGAACATTAAGTTGACAGGTGGCGGAAGAATTGTGGGAGGAGGAGAGATGGCGAGATAAAAATGAAAAGAAAAGCAGAGGATATTGCAGGGGAGAGGATGTAATGAAACGGCCAGCGATGCAATAACCACAACAGCTGCTGTGTCACCGAAGAAAGAGTTGATTCTTAATGGAATACGCTGATGCTCGGGCAAATAAGCACTCTGATTGAATAACCACAAGTTTCACCTTGGTGGGCGTTCCCTATTAAATATGCTGTTGCAGTTCAGAGGCAGTGCCAAGCTAAGTCAACAAAGAAAATAAATCAGTATTAAAGGAAATTATTGAGGAGGATTAGCAATGAATCACAACCAGCGCTAAAGAAAGCACACTCAGACTTATTCAAGGACAAGATAGTGTGAGATTTCGTTTTTTCCATTGCAGCAGTGTGGAAAGCACCTTTGCTGATGTATACGCTGCACAGAAAACCAACACATTATTATTCAACAAGTGAGGGTTGCAAAGCTACTAATCAAATGTTGAAGAAGTCTCCTGCTGGGATAACCGTCTCCCATATTTGTTTGCTAACTGTCTCCAATTTGTGTTAGCATTTCTCAGAGCAAATATTGCTTTCAATATCTCAAAGTCACTCCGCACTCAAGGACAATTTGGACTTTGAGAGAAAGGAGGTCCAGTAGCCCAAAGACCTATGAAAAAGTTTGCTTTCGATGATTCTGACTGATATGTGTTTATTGTTAGTGAGTCAGGTGATTATAGGATGAGTAAGCGGCAAAAATTACAGACAACAGAGCGTACACATATGAACCACAGTATGTAAAACACACAGTCGGTCTCGTTTTTTATGCTGTGTGGTGGGAACGTGTATTATTAGTGTCATTGGATTATTTAAAGATGGGCTTAGCGCACCGCATAATCTTTCGCCATGACTTAGCCTTCTCTCACTGCCTTTGTTAAAGAGAGAATGGGACTTTTCTGTCTATGAGCTCCACATAAAGACCATGTTTTGAGATACACTGCCATTAAAATGCAATGCTGTTTCTAAGCAAAAGTCTCAAGATACAGTGGCAGTAGTTCCCTGTTAATCAGTAATGAGTTTCACTTCAATCCTTCATGTTATTCAGAAGGTAATTTGGAATAAAATTCAATTCGTGAAGGTCCTTCATAGGAAGGATAAAAAAATCGGGAGACTGTCATTATGCTTATGTCTTATTTTATACTCAATGTGTTTAAGCCTAAAGAATATATATAAAAGATAATTTATTTAAAAAAGCACAAACCTCCATCAACCACTGAATCCAAAGACATCATTCTTGTAATTTGAGCTGAAATTGATTTTGACCCTGCAAGCGCCCCGTAGCATTCGGAAATCGGCCTCCATCTTCGTCAAAATAATCTTTAACAAAAAATAGTCAATGCAGCTCAAGTTTAATGTTCTTCCGCTTTCAACCACATCCCACAGTTTTCATTAGCGAATTGGAGTCAGTTCAGTTTGTCGTGTAATCAGTCCCAACATATACTAACTTCGCCAGTGAGACACTGTTGAAGGTAGTAACACAATTCAAGCAAAACTGAACACAAAAACACCAGCATTGTCATTTGAGGTGAGATTGAGAAAGTTCAAAATGTGATGAATTGTTCCCACCAAATGGTGTGAAGATCTGTTCATAATTTGGTGCGATGTCAGACAGGCTAAGTGAGAGGAATAAAACATCCTCAGCAAAGAACACAAACATGTCAAAAGATGTGCTCATTCTTTCCTATTTCTGTCAGCAGGTCCGGATTGATTACCATTCACAGACTGTAGATGTACAACTCTATTTACATGTTATATGCTAATACCCAGCCGGTCTCATTACCTATTCCCAGTACCATCACCAAGTGACGACTTCCGAGTATTTCCTGCTCTAATTTAAAGCAGTGGGATGATTTGTCCTGTTCTTTCTGGTCAGGTAAATTGCTGTTTACTCTTCGGTGTTCTTGAAAATCTGAAGTGGTGCGACGGGAGGTGGGGGTGTGTAGTCAATCACACGTGATACCATCCCTCCTAATTTTTCCTTTCTAATCAGGGTTTTTTTTTTTTTATAAGCAGGATGATGTGCTGTACATGTTTCCTAGACAGTGTGTGATGAAGTGGATGTGTTATAAGGAGGATTAGATCACTTAGAGATGGACTTTAAGCATCACTTAAACCCATTAAGGTGATATTTATACTGCCCTGACTTCTACATATAGCTGCTGTAGCTCCCTTCTGCTATCCCTGTGTCTTTCACTTGCTCTCCTTCTTTACCTGCCTCTACCCCCTTCTATCTCTTTCTCCCCCCTCCCTCCCTCCCCATGCTCTCTTCCTCTCTGCGTCACTACATCTGTGCATTGAGCATGAGTGTGTGTGCTGTGTGTGTGAGTGCTTAATGACAGCGGTGCAGAGGCGGCTTGGATGGTGGCTAAAACAGAAGCTGTCCTCCTCTCTTTCTCTCTGTCTCTCTCTCTCACACACACACACACACACACACACACACACACACACACACTCACTCACTCACTCACTCAGCCCCAAACAAAATAACTGTTATTTAAAGACTTGAGCTGTACTTGCTCATTTGAGAAAAAAAAAAAAGCCTTGGAGAGATTGATGGGTGGAGTAGACGACGGGAAAGATGGAGGGAGTGCAGAGAGAGAGAGAGGAAAAGAAGGGAGGCACCCTAGTGATGGAAAGATGAGAGAGAGAGAAGCCGTAGGAGGCTGAGGGGGATGATGTCATCTTTTAACCCTGTACCGCTCCTCTCTCCTCCCTCCTGTTTCCTCCCCAGATTCTTCCTCCTCTCCTCTCCCTCTCCAGCAGGACTATATTTAGATCTGTGCAGCTGTGTATGTGTGTGTTTTGATGCTGTTGCAGGGTGCTTGGCACTGCTCATTCTTACATATGTGCTCCTTTCACCAAGCCCACCCACCCCTCTCCCTGCTCTCGCTCTCACCATCTTTCCTACGTCACATGCTATCTTTGCGCTCAGTGTGTGTGACGTTTTTATTTGCATCTTCGTCCTTTGTTTTTTTTTAAAGGAGAAGTCTGGAGATATGCCTTTATTTCCTTGTTGTCAACAGATCTCATGAAAAGACCAAAACCAGCAATCAATTGATCCCACAAACATGTATGGCATGTGTGGCAAAATATCTGTCTTTTCACACAATTCCATTCCAAAGCACATCAATGAGCCACTGTTTCTCTGGGTGACATTACACTTAACATGGGCACTGTAGTTTATTCATGAGTTTATTTGGACTAAATACCAAGCACTGTCCTGCTACTGCAAATACTTGATTGTTCACCAAATGTGTTTTAATCCGCCACTGAAAGTAGTTCCAACAAATGCATTATTTACTCCTGTTTGAGTGTTTCCTACAAAACTACAGTGCCTAACATTTATAGGAAATTAATTACACAAGTATGAATCATCTGCGATAGTTCATCTTGTGCAGTGAAGCTTGATAGAGTTTCAAAGTCCCGGGGAAGTGGGAACGTGGCTGAAAGGTGGGGCAGAGATGCAGAATGGGCAAGAATAAACACAACTGAGGGCAGATGTTATGACAAGTGGAGAGCATTTCTTATTAGACTCCACTGAATGTCTGGCAATTTAATGTTTCATTAGCTGATACTATCATACAGCGTTCCTCAGTATCTGCATCATTTAAAGTGATCCAGTAAGTTTCTAGACTGCATATAGTATGTGAGCGGACTACCTGTCTCCCCTTGGACTTGGAACAATGTGAAAAAGTGCTATTGGGCTTTTTCAAGTTTTTTTTTGTCTTGTAGTATGTGTGAATTTGGACTGTTGTATTTATGTTATTGTTACAACATTCTTTTCATTTTTTATAATTGCTTTTTTTCCACCAACGGCTTTTATTGCACCCCCAGCCATCCGTGGAGAGGGAATCTATACAAATAAACATGACTTGAGGTGCAGGACAAACTTTTCCATGACAGCTAAGAACAATTTTAGTTATTTGGCCTTCAATTAGCGAAACACCCTTTGGTACATTTTTCAGTACGCCTCACCACAATCAACACCTCCACAACAAATCGCTTCAGTGAAGACATTATTATTTTTCCATTTTAAAACTTACTATGAAGTCTAGTATACTTTGGATGAGTGGAATAAAAGACAAAAACTGGTAAATGAATCATTCTTTGTGCATGTGGATTTTGAAAAGATCCTTTATCTGTACAGCATGAAGAATAACAGAGACATAAAAGAAGAGTAATACAGAGCTTGAGGCACTTTGTATTAGCACTGAAAGCTTATTCTAAAAAAGAAAAGAAAAAGAAAGAGTGTAATTGCTTTTCTCTCTGACTGTTTTAATATGCTTTTATAATTGTGGTAATGTAACTTTAATAATGGTGTGCCATGCTGACGATATGCATTTTAATCTCAAGGGACTTTCTGAGTTAGTAAGGATGAAATAAATAAAGAAGTCAAATTTAACTACATGCATTTAATGTTTTGGATTGTACAGTCACAGCTAGGCTTGTTACCCATTCAAAAAAACATTTTGATTGTCAGAAACATGAATATAGATCGTAAATGACTCACTTGCGGTGATTAAGATCTTAGTTAGAACTCTAATCACTGCACTGACATGATATTAAAAGCTGCCTTGAATGAATGGGTCTGGAGCGACCTGCGTTGACCTAATAATAGCACAGCAAAGATTAGTATTTCTGCGCTGCATCATTGTGCACTGAGTTTATGTTTTCTGATTTAATTTCTTCCAAATATAAGCATTTTCTACCTGTGCTAAACATGATAATAGACATTGGGGTAATACTGGTGGCCAGTTTAGCAAACACCGACAAACAAAATATTGTTTTGGCCCATTTGCTTTGCCTTAAATTATGTGCCCTTCATCTCCAGACACTTTTTTTTTTTTATATCTTTCAGTTTATTTTCCTTTTCTCTCTCCCACACTTGCTCTCACATGACCCGCTATGTCTCTTTCTCACCTCCTATCTCACTCTCTGTCTCCGAAACCCACATACATGCTTTTTCTTTCCCTCCGTCTTTTCACTTCGCTCTGTACTTTTTTTTTCTCAGTCCCAGCACGGCACATCTTCATACAATTACTCTCCATTAAAAATGGATTCGATTTCCCCTTCACAGTCTGTCTACAGGGGGAGAACAGGAGGGAGTGGACAGCAAAAATGGGGGCTGTGAGAAATCAGGAGAGACGGATGAAGAGATAGAACGGTTAGGAAGGGGAATATTGGGAAGGGAAAAGAAAAAAGAGAAGTGGAGACACGGAGGGAGGTGGAGGAGCGATGACGAGTCAGGAGGATGAAAAGACTGAAGCAGTAGCTACCTCAAACCAGCCGAGAGCGACATATACAGAAGTGGCTGCCTTGCCGATTTAAACTCACATTTGTTCTCAAAGCGAAGTCTGAATAAATAGTTCTTCCTCTTAAACTTTTCACACTTCTTTTTCGTGACCAATAGTCAGAAAAATTGTGTGAACTTGTCTGTTACACGTTTGTCGAGTCACTGAGAGATGGCTGCAATTCAAGAACAAATTGGTCGGTCAGTACAGCTCAATGAGTCCCAGAGATGTCAACACTAGATGTAAAATGGGCAAAAAGGAAGGTAAAAAAAAAAGGCCAGTCCTGCTATTCTAAGCCTTTATACACAAACAACACACACTTGTCTGCATATATATAACAAGGAAAAGTTCAGACAACTTGCCTGAATGGAGGACAATCTTAATTTAAACTTAATTTAACCCTAATGCATAAAGTTGCAAGTCAGAAAATCAGCATCATAATCTTGTGTTTAAGTTTTTTAGGCATTTCCATATCACCAACCTGGGACTTCCTCAAACAGCAACTTAGTAGTTGCGTTATGTATTGAACTTAAAATAAATCCTGTTCAACTACAGATACTCTGTCCCATCATCATCTAAAGTATGGAAGGCTTAGTTGGTCATAATTGATAGAGGCAAAGGCCACTTTCAATGGTCTCTGAAGAACGTGTGTCTTGTGCCTCGACACATCAAGCAAAGGGCAGAGCTCGTCCATTGTTGTGTAGCTTTGTGCCAAAGGGAGCAGATGGTCATGGTGTGCCCACAAGAGGTGAGGGGGTCTGGGGCTGGAAAAGCTCCAGTCTGACCCCTTAGTCCTCCTGAGTTGCCCACCTGGGGGTTAAGAAGGGTTAAATCTAATCTGCTCCTGCTGTGTATGTGTGTGTGTGTGTGTGTGTGTGTGTGTGAGTATTAGATCATCCTCAGATAGTCTAGACTGCTTCCCAGTCATCAGTAACGCTTTATTCTTTTCCTCTGACAGGGAGATTATTTGTTCAAGATTGGAAGTACACTGAGTAACCAGTATATCCAACACACCAGTTGAGTTTCTAATGTATCATAAAGGAGTCAATGGTCGTCTTACCCTACAGTCCTTATTAGGGCGAAGTTAGTGGTTAGTGGTTGTTTTGGATTGATTCAAATGTGGCAGGTGTATATAATCAAGTAGTGGCAGAGCTGTTCTTAGTCCTTATGCTTTTGAATATAACCACCACTGTCCACTCCCTGACTCTGCCACGAGTTCAACCCAACACAGAGTGTCAGGTCTATTCATCAGGCTCAGCTGGACGTACAAATCAAGTTATCGATCCCGGTGGGTTCACTGAGGTCCTGTAGGGTCACTCAGACTTTTCCTAGCAATACATGACGTGAATCTACATACAGCCTGGAATATCTGTGACACTCAAAAACCTTTGCAAAGAGGATCAGTTTTTTTATATCTTGTATATTTTTATATTATTTATATATTTATATTTATATTCCATATCATGTAAACGTAATATAGTATTGTTCCGACCAAACCTCACGTACATCTCACTTATAAGAATCTAAACTTTGGATATTTCACTGCATGCTATTTTAGCTATTGAGTCATCAATCATCTGCTTACTCAGAAAAAGAACCAAGCATTCCCATTTGGTTGCTGTCAAAGCCTGCAACTCTCTACTTTACTTCTTTTTCCTTTTTGCATGATGCTTTACAGGCTGAGTTGCTAAGTTCTCACACCCCCTCAGGCCCGTGGAATCAATTTAAAACTCACTGCGTGTGTTCAGTAATCCATGGGTATCATCCACTTTCTCTACATCTGAGAAAAAGTGGTGTTTCTTTTTTGGAAGTGCAAGGTTTTAATCTGACGGCCGGCAGCAGGTCGTTTCATTGTGACGAACAGGTCTGGAGAACGAATCTGACAGGTAATAGGACTGAGATGCAACACAGCCCTCTGGAGGAAGGTGTGTGTGAACAAGTGTCTGTGTGTGTGTGTGTGTGTGGGTGTGTACAAATGTGTTTGTAGAGTAATAGTCTGCTCCCTTTCCCTCATTACATTGCCGAGAAGATCTAGCCTGTAGAATATATCTATCTGTGTACTCCAACACTCCCACTTTGTCAAACTATTCACTACCGAACACAAAGCGCCTTTCAGGAACGCCATTGGATGTGGCTGAGCTGCATCAGCCTTTTAAAAAAAAATAAAAATGTATTGTCATTTAACCTGTTTGTCTAACATGTCTCTTTCTCTCTCTCTTTCCTCCTTCCTACCTCTCAATCATCCAGACGCCCCGGTGGCAGAGTTACACGACCTGTTCTGTAAGAAGCTGCAGCAGTGCTGCGTGCTGTTTGATTTCCTGGACTGCGTCGCTGACCTGAAGGGGAAGGAGATCAAACGTGCGGCGCTCAACGAGCTGGTGGAGAGCGTGGCCACGAGCAGAGGAGTCCTCATAGAGCCATTGTACCCGGAGGCTATAAAGATGGTAGGAGGGGAGGAAGAGAGGGGAGGTTAGGGGTGGAAACAATGGACTATAGGGGAAGGATGAAAGAATAGAAATACAAAAATGAAGATTTGGGCACATACAGTGACAAACACTCATCAATAGTAGATGAGCAAATGAAATATAGAAAGCCAGAAAAGACATTTACACAGGTCACCAGAGACTATAAACAGAGGTGGCGAGGAAAGGAGAAAGGAAGTGAGAGGCAGATAGATAAAGGGAGGAAAGGAAAGGAGAGATAGAACATTTGCTAAGGAGGCTAAGTAGCAATAGGCTGCACATAAGGCGAGAAAGAGAGGGATGGGCAGGAAAGAGTGTGGACACCAACACAAAGATCCAGAGGTCCCAGATGATAAAAAAAGGAGGAAAGGAAAAAGGGATTGAGGAAAGAAGGTAAAGCGAGCAGAGGATATAGCTTATGTTATGGAGTCACTGTACCCAGAGGATATGAAAATGCTGATAGGACGGAATGGAATGAGAGGAAAGTAGGCAAAGGCTTTAAGGTGAAAAAAAGCTTAGATATTTCAAACGAAGTTTCTAATAAGTGCATAGCTTAGACTCCAAGTGTAATGCAACAGAATAAATGTAGTACAGGAGGAGAGGAAGGCTACGAGAGAAACCAGATGACCCAGATGATGTTTCTCAAACGTGGAATTGTTGTGGAACTTTAGTCTAATTATAGTTATGGTTTTAACCTTTTTTAAATCCAAGTGAGGTTTACATGGTCATGTGAAATAGGCCAATATCCTCCTGCAGGGAAACGTGTTACTAATGCAAACAGAAGTGTGGAGAGGGGGAAAGAACGGAAAAAAGAAAATAATCCTGAATTGGGGAGTTGAGATTTACCACGTTTGCTTTTTGCAGTGCAGTTTATGCACTAAATGGCCAGTGGAAATGCATGTGTTGAATAAATCATGACTTTGTGAGCCGTCAGGTTGCACCAGTGGAAAGCATCAAACATGGCCGAATATATATATATATATATAGTTATTTTTTGTGCTTGATTTAGTTGATAGTAACCCCCGTAATTGTCCCTTAAATTCAAGACTCTTACTATTTCAATGATAACTGACATTGTGTTCCAACACCAGCTATTTATCTACCCCGAGAGCTAATTTGGTGTGAAGTGACGCAAATCTGTGATGTGCATTGTGTTGAATAATCAGCATGATGAAGTCTAGCAATGAGTCAAAGGATGTCTTTGTCAGAACTGTTGTTTTATCAAGACTCATAGACCTACTTTTTGGTAAATACAACTATTACATCCCTTTGTTTTCATGTTAAGGATATCTATAACATTAACAGGAATGTATACTGTCTCTTGGCTCTTTCTAATCTTCTTTTCTATTTCTCCACCTCCTTCCCTTTTCACTTCACTTTTCCATCTGACCTGCTTTTCCTGCATCTCCCATTATCCCCTTTCCTCTATCCACATCCCTCCTTCCCTCTCATCCATTCTTATCTTTTCCTCTTCCCATTTCCTTCCTCACACTCTTCCACCTGTTCCCATAACTCCCCCCCCCCTCCTCCTCCTCCTCCTCCTCTTCCTCCTCCTTTGTTTTGCGGTTTTCCAGATCTCGGTAAATATCTTCCGTACTCTCCCACCAAGCGAGAATCCAGAGTTCGACCCCGAGGAAGATGAGCCAACACTCGAAGCCTCCTGGCCGCATCTGCAGGTACATACATGCAATCCTGTCATGGTAAAAATGATTACCATTTTCTGACAATTTACATAATATCATGCATTTTACAGGTAAAGGGCAGTTTCTCTTGATAAAGATATGTTCAGCAAAATGTGTTGACTTTGGCTTTTTCTTGCTTTAAACAGTTTGGGAATTGTTGCGCTGCTTTTGCATTGTTTTTTAAGTTAAAGGGAAACACAATGCATGTGTCAGTAATTGCCGTTAAAAATGGGCCTTGCTTTATACTATACACTATATTTGGGAGGGTGGACAATGCCATAATGCACATAACTCCCACCAGGTGTTGCTTTTAATGCAGCGTTCAGCATTTATCTGCACATAAACATACTGTACCTGAGCCTGAGGTCCTTAACGTACAAGGTATCAATTTCCTTATCGAACTGTTGCCAAGAAAATGAATAATTCCCAAAATATCAAACTATTCCTTGAGGACAAAAACGCAGACACTACATCTAAACGCTTACTGTTTTTGCCTCCATCAGCTGGTGTACGAGTTCTTTCTGCGTTTCCTGGAGAGCCCGGACTTCCAGCCCTCCATGGCCAAACGCTATGTTGACCAGAAGTTTGTCCTGCAGGTAATCCTCTCTCCCTCCTTGCGGTTGTCAAATCGAAAGCTTTTAAGATGTTTCTAAAATCACGATAAATGGAAAGCTATAAATAAATGAAGCTCTTCCTTGAATCAGCAGGTATTGCAGAACCTAGTAATATTCTGGAGTGCTCTTAAATGTTATGATCTAAGTTGGGGCACATATAAAATAAATTGACGAAAAGACTCAGCAGTTCTTTTTGTACAACTTTTGTGTTTAATATCCTGCTTTATTTTTGAAAGAGATTAGTATAAATCGGTTCATGTAATTTTTTTCTCAGCAGATGGTAAAAATACCACCATGAAATGTTTTCACGCAGAAATATAACAAATACTTTTGATTGATGGTCTTTGCCTCTTGTTGTACAGTAAGGTTAGAGATCAGTTTTGTATTCAAGAATAAGTCATATGACTTTAAGGTTACGGTTTGGGTGCAGGAGTGAGGAGGTTAGAGAATGAATGCGCTCAGAAAATTTCCCCACAAGAACCATAAAACAAACCTACTGTATTTGTGTCTGTAATTATCACGTGTGTAGCTCCTGGAGCTGTTTGACAGCGAGGACCCCAGGGAGAGGGAGTACCTAAAGACCATCCTGCACCGCGTCTATGGAAAACTACTGGGCCTCCGAGCCTACATCCGCAAACAGATCAACAACATCTTCCTCAGGTATAGGCTGCCTCCCACCAGTCCACTGCATAGGATTTAAGGGTGCTCGCTATTTATAGCATTTTAACATCAATAAATCAAACATCCACTAACAAAGAGCATCAGCAGGGGGAAAAGCTGTATTTATGACCTAATGCTTTGTTTTAGCTTGGTGCGTCATGATTTTTAAGTACAAAGCAGGAAATGTTTTTACTGAGTTATCAGTATTGGAAGAGTGTCGTCAGACATTGTTTGGTTGCCCTCTTTGCGAGTGTTGAAGTCACACGAGATACATGGAAATTTAGGCTGAATTAGTACATTGGTAAAATTGTGCGACATATTTAGAGTGGTTTTGTAAGAAGGGAAACTAGCTTCAAACAGCGAACAGCTCCTTTTTATTCAGCTGAATCAATACTAGCAATAATAATGGATTTTTTTTTAGTATCTTTCAGTGGGGATGGCTTTGCAACCATTTGGTCACTAATTTGCCGATACTTCCGTAGTTTTTTCGCTGACTCTGAACTTCACCTAGTTGGCTGACGTTAACACTTTTTCGCACATAGCTGCTCGTAATTACTGTGTGGACTGAAGCATCAACCAAGAGAAAGATGGGAGGGGGTTTAAGGGACATGTCATCTAAATGTTTGCTACATGCAGTATTTTCTGGCTCAGATAAACTGGTGTTCTACCACACATGCACACAAACAGGCACACTGCATGACTGTGCACATCTGCACTCACTACATCGCTAATGCGTCCCCATCCTGCATCTGTCCTGAGAGTTAAATCGTCGTGTGGTGACTCAAATATCCTCAAATAATTGGTTAAACAGCTCTGAATAACAAGAGCGCTGTGATGTACAATCATGTTTCATCATTGCCCTTCACCAAGTGTGGCTGTATTGTTATGTTTGCAATGTAATTCAAGCACAGGAGAACAGCGACGCTGCAACGCACTCTATTTCTGTCTCAGTTAACTGGTTTCATCATTGTTTGTACATTTTGACAGCTAAAAGATGCAGAATCAGCATAAACGTGCTTTACTGATATTGTAATCCATGTCTCTATCACATGATCACAGAGGTATCAAAGTTGTATTCCAGAAATCATGTTTATTATCAATTCCTTAGGAAAGTCAGAAATGCCAGCCAGGGAATTATATGCATTTGTAATTTATGTGAACAGATTATGTTTTACTATTTCAAGAATTGCAGTCCTTCTTTTAGTCCCTTTTACTTTCGCTTCTTCTGCTGATGCATCATTACAAGTCACTCTATGTGTGTCTGTTGTATCTGATCGTCAGGTTCATATATGAAACTGAGCACTTCAACGGCGTAGCGGAGCTTCTGGAAATCCTCGGCAGGTTCGTATGGAATCACACTGTGGACACACTTTGGGCAAACATTGCTGATCTGGAGGAAAGCATGCTTTGTAGAATATCATGACTTAATGAATGCATTTGGAGTTGAGTGTGAACACACGGACACATACTGTACTTGGCCAGCTGCTCCTATTCATGAGACAGCTGGTAACCCGCTGATTTAAGCAACTACGAAAGATGGTGACGAAGCACAACCACTTCTGCAACGGCTCAACACAAAAAACAATTTATTAGGCATTTATTTTAGATTTATTATCGTTCCCTCGTTCTTATTCGGCAAACACAACTGTGGCTGCGAAGACCGAAGGAGTAAGAAATTAGTTAAAAGGCAGGGGAAAGGGGGGAGTGGGGGTTGGGGGGGATGAATGAGTAAAGGTAGGCGGTGGCAGGAAGGAGAGTCAGAAACAAGAGCGAGTATAAATACATAAATGAGAAATGACTCAGAGGTTTGTATAGTTTGTTGCTTCGTCTCTGAGGCTAGTAAGAGAAATATGAGGAAGATGGAAATGAGAGAGCAAGGGAGGAAGCCACACTGGTAAACAAACATGTCCTGCTCTCTGCCTTCACTCGTACGCAAATAAATGGGAGCAAGAACAGAGAGATGACAGTAATAAAGAGAAATAAAGGGAGAGAGAAAATGGAGGATGCACACAAACAAGATTGGTGATATTATCTAGTCTGTTTACAGTCTCACTCCCTCCGTACACAGAATTATGTTAAAGGAATAGTTCAACCTTTTGGGGCGAAACACAGATAAAAAAATGAACCTCATGTCTGCTTTACTAAACTGGAGTCAGGGCTAGCTTATCTTAGCATAAAGACTTGAAGAAGGGGGAATAGCTAGTCTGGCTCTGTCCAATGTGAAAACATATTGGAGACAAATTACATGGTAACGTGACAGAGTGTACACCAGGCTAATATACATATGATTTTGTAATGTCACCTCAGTGTGTGTCTGTATTAATATAATAGAATGTAGAGCAAGAGTCAATGAAACATATTAACATATTATAGTATAATATGGTACAATATGAGGTAGTGTTCAATATGAGTAGTGTAAGTGTAAGTGTAGTATTAGTAGTATAGTAGACGTATTGTATGGTACAACAGTACTGTATTGTATTGTTGTACTATTGTACTGTAAAACAGAGTGTACGACATCACATAATATAATTCTAGTATAGTACAGCAACAAAGAATTGAATAGAATATTGAATGGTATATTGTAGAATATAGACTATAACAATACATATAAACAAAGTTAGCTGGCTAGGTAGGTAGCATGGGGCCTTGTTAAGCTAAATGCATGAGAGGTTGCTGTGTCTTTACTTGCATTTTTTTGTCCTCTATTATTCAACACTATCGTTAAACATTTCTTCTTGACGTCATACAAGTAGTGGAAGAGATTTAACAAGGGGGCTGAGTTTAAAGAGACAGACGGTAGTCGTTTGCCTGAGTTTGGATTGTTACAGCATTAAAGGGAAGAGCAAGTGTTAACAGAGTCAGCTCGCTCCCGTTAGCTAACGTTAGCGTGACCACACAATCTATTTGCTTACTTTGCCAGCAAGCTAGCTGCTGTTAGCTTTTCACTTTGATGCTGTGGGAAAGTTCAAGCTACATGACAACCTAACCAGCCAGCTAAGTAGGAAGTGGCCTTGCTATGCTGACGTGCATAAAAGGAGTGGGTGGTTATGGTTTCTTTCTTGGAAAGATTGAGACACGGACAAATGGAAGGAGACAGGGAGTAAATAAAAGGCAATGAAAGAGAGAAATCAGTAAGCAAACAAACAAATGGAGTCAATAAATATTAATTTCTCTCAAGGGCAGTCTGCGCTGGAATCTAGCTTGTGCCCTCTGTCTTTGTCTTTCATTATTACACATTCATAAGAAAGACATGTTTTGAAATGGTGATTTGTTTGAAGTGCTCGAACATTTAGCAAAACAATTTTTCCCTTGGTTTTTCCCAACATAAAGGATAAAGAGGTTCATACACAATCTGAAACATTTCTTCCAACCCATGACCACCTGATCGAACAAGCAAATTAAAAAATAGTCGATGACTTTTGACGGGTTACTGAAGAGAACAGAGAGGGAGTAAGAGGAGAGGCTGAATTCAAGGTGAGAAAAGATGGAGGGATGAGGGATCGGGAGAGGATGAGTGAGTGAACAGTGAGTCAGAAGAGGAGGAAGGAGGATCGAGAACAGGAGAGGAGAGAGAGGTTTGTATTCATGTTGGTGGTAACAGAGGTATTTATAGCTCCTCCCACACACAGAGAGAAGGAGAGCGAGAGAGAGATGGGCGAGGGAGGATTCATTGTACAGAAAGAGAGAGAGAGAGAGGAAGAAGACAGGAGGCAGAAAGAAAGATGAGAGGAACAGCAGGATTGAGATATTATTGAAGAAATGTTCCATTAAACAAAGATGCTATTAGGTAGACAGGCAGACAGACGGACAGGTAGACTGATACAGGGAGACTGATACAGGGAGACCGAGACAAACAGACAAACAGAGTGCCGCTAACTCTCATACATGCCAAGTTTAGTTCCCACTCTTCCGCCGTTCATACTCGTCCCTCTGTAGGCTGAACTACCTCCATGTCAGTCAGTGTAGCGGTGAACAGAGTGGACCACGCATTTGTCCAGTCACTTGGAAATGCACACAGCACAAGAATAGACTCCACCACACAGACGAACGCACATGTGAATTGGTCGATTTGAGGAGTAATATATGATGATTTTATGTCCATAAATATCCATCAATTCTGCTGCTGTCTATAGAGTTAAAATACCAAAAAAACATCACTTTGTCGTTTTTGCCAAAAGCAAGTATGTGTGTGTAGAGTGAAAGTATTAAACTGTAACTGTCCTTTCCTCCAGCATCATAAATGGCTTCGCCCTGCCCCTGAAGGCTGAACACAAGCAGTTCCTGGTTCGGGTCCTTATCCCGCTACACACGGCGAAGTCCCTTTCTATCTTCCACGCACAGGTCAGTGACATTTGTCTGCATGCTCCAGTAAGTTCTTGGGTTGCATATTACTCTATGGATAGCATTACCGCCAGCTTCTTTTGATTCCTTTCAGCGTTAAAAACCTTTGACACCCTTATATGCTTTATGTAAGACCACCAATGCAGTTACACAGCACCAAATGTATTTATATAGTTTGACGCCATGCCTACAGCTACATGCAGGGGACAGAATGTTTATTTAAAACCGTACAAGTGTTTTTCTATGTGTGTTCATATGGCCAACACTGATGCTGCTTGCTGATATTTTGTGCCAGTTTTTCTCAATAGTATTTTCATAATTTCCAAGCAAAAGTAAAACCAAAACAACATAACTCTTAATTATTTAAAATATGTGGTTGTTTTGCAGTTCTTCTTCTTGACAGAGGCATGCTTTACTGTAGGTTTCCAACTCCAACTATCATAGAATCAAAATGGATTGTAGCTAATCTTCTCGTTTCTCTACAAAGAAGAGATTCAGGTCTTTTTCTCACCTTGACAAATCAGCCATACATGAATGTCTCTCAAATGCTCGTAGTGATTCATGCAATGTGGGAAATGTACCACTAGGAGGCAGAGTTGGGTCACAGATAATACTGCAGAGCGATGCGCTCACTGTTGAATTACACTCAGTGTGTGTGTGTTTGGTTTCTTTGGTGTGTGTGTGCAATCGTAATATTTGATGACACAGATGGCAGCCAGTCTATTGTGTGTGGCTGTGTGTGTGTGTGTGTGTGTGTGTGTGTGTGTGTGTGTGTGTGTGTGTGTGTGTGTGTGGGCATTTTGTTTGTGCCACACATTGTTTGGTTATGCAGAAGGTGCAGTTTGTACAGAGGTATGTGTGTGTGTGTGTATTCTGGGTTTCAGCATCATCGTGCCCTACATTTCTCCTCCCTGTCTTCCTCCCTGTGGTTCACACACATACATTATTCACACGCTCAAACACACACTCGGTTTGACAGGGTCACAGGGGATACATGCGGGTGGACGGAAGTTTTGTGCTCAGTAGGTGTGGCGGCGCGAGAGTGAGTGACCCAGATCTGGATCAAAATATCAAAATATAACATTACAGCTGCACTTAATCATCTTAAATGTTCCTCACTAGCGTGAAATACATTTGAATCATCCTTACAGTAGCTTATGAAGGTTTTTCTCTTTTAAATTCATGTCACTGAACTGTAGTAACAGCTGTTAGAGCTATATTTTGAAGCCACAACATGGTCACACATAATATTTCAGCAAAAAGCAAATGCAGTGTTTTCATTTTCTAAGCTCAGATCAGAATCTTTTATTTTAAATTGGAACTGAAATTAAAAGTTGGTTTTGCTAAGAAACCAGTAGACCCTTGGTGTTTGTTTTGACTTGTGTACCTATTTGGTCCCTTTACTGCAGGGATATTTAAAGTGTTGCCTAGCGTACGTATATTTTTTGTCCAAACCTTCAAGGCCGGAACTCGTAATTAGATCGGTGCAATATCAGTATGGGCGGAGAGAAAAAATGGTTTGTGATGTTACTTCAGTTCCCACAGACACACTGACAGTTAAACAGCGGTGGTCAGACGTTATTAGCCATTGCTTAATCCCATCCATGCCTATGTTACTCCCTGGCTGCTGAGGTTACAGGTCACTGGTTGCTTTGATTATTGACCGTCTGGTCCACTGGCCCAACGCTAACTAGCCCCCTCCTTGGTATAATGTGGAACTAACACCAGCTGGAGCTGCCTAATGAAATAACAAGAGCCAAAAGTTACTTCTAGTGGGAATCAGTCCAAACAATAGTTAGCTTAGCTAATTAGCTTCAACTGATCGCGTGGAAGCTTTCATCTGGAATACAAACTTTACAGCACCATGTGTCCTCCCAAGTGTTGAATGCCATAAAGGGACAGATGTCTTACAAATCTGAGGATTGAAAAGCAATGTCATGTAGGCGCGTTAAAAAACATTCCCCCTTGGATTAATAAAGTATCTACCTATCTACCTACCTATATATCTATCTATCTATCTATCTATCTATCTATCTATCTATCTATCTATCTAAAAAGGGGAAAACAACGCCTCATATCAATGTTCGTAAGCTAAACAGGGCCATGACGCACTGAAGTCAGTAGCCAGCAGGGAAGTTGACACTGTGTTAAAATGTGAGTCAGCCGCTGCCATGGTAGACGGCCACCTAGAGGCCAGAGGCTGAGACGGTGTTTCCATGTATGAAAATTGGAAAAAATTACTTCACACAAAAATTGAGGAGAATTCCAATATCGGTTCAACTTAAGTGACACTCTAAATAAGTCAGCACGATTCACAGATCATGCTGATTTATGTTTATATTTGACAGGGTAATTTAAAGTAGTGCTAACAGCATGGAGAGGTATTTTTGATGTACAGGTTGTGACAAATTTGCAGGCAAAAAGCCAACATTAGAGCTTTCTAGAATGACTTCATCGCCAGAAATAGACCCTGATTTGAACTGTCACCTTGACAGATCAATATCGGTAAAATCTCTGCCTTAAAAGGACTACAATGTCCATAATCCTTAGCCTAACAACTGCCTCCAGCACCCACATGTCCTGGGCTCTTCATATTTACCCCAAGCAGCATCTCTAATGTCTCGCTAATACTTTAAATACTTTGACCGACCAGCACCTTCACTTTAATCCTCCTCTTTTTCCTGCTTTTCTTTTAATTTCAAACTTGACATCCCTGCTTTCACCAGCCCCCTCTGCTTAGCCTCCACTCCCTCTTTCTGCTCCTCTAACCATGTTGCAGTGCGAGGGTGAGGGACAGGAAAGTTAGGGATGGAGCGGGAAGAGAAGGCAAACAAGAAAGGTGCACCGTAAGAAGGAAAAGGGATTAGAAGATGAAAGCTGTGGAAGATGTGAAAGCCAGACAGGCAGAGAGACAGACAATGGAGCTACAGGTCAGGAATGAGACAAAGACGGAAACAACAACAAAAAGAAGAAAGAAATAAAGAAAGTAAAATGTGATTGTCCTACAAAAAGATAGAGAACAGCCATCAATAATCTGACAGTACTCAACCTCTTCTGTCTGTAACTGTAAAATTATACATAGTAGAGGTTGTGTGTACTTTTATATCAATGCCTCTTGAACTTACTTATCTAAAAGTCATAAAATAGACCAGTACAGTAATCTTTTGAACAAAGCGAAGGTATAAATAGAACAGAAGAGGAAAGACAGAAAGGCAGAGACAAGGTCTAAACTCTATCTCACATTGCCCTTAAGGGACTTTGTGTGTGTGACATCACTCCTTCCGAAGTAAACACACGCACACACAGTCTCCGTCGCCACGGTGCCCACTCGCCACGGCAACCGGCCGGGGTGGAGGGGGCAACCACAAAACACACACACACACACACACGCACACACACACACACACACACACACACACACACACACAGACACACACACACTTGCACGCACACACCCGCTGAATAACAGGAAATGATTGCAGATCATATAGGAGGAGACAAGAGCTGATGTGGAAGTAGACACACACACTTGTGACACATCTTCCCTCGGAAAACGTGTCTTTCCGATCTTTAGCAGTGTGTAATCCTGAGGGATAAGTGCTAAGATCCCCCTTGTCTCCTTGACAGACTCAGGGAATGTGTGTGTGTGTGTGTGTGTGTGTGTGTGTGTGTGTGTGTGTGTGTGTGTGTTAGTGTGTTCTAACCATGTCTCCTCTGTCCTTACAGCTGGCCTACTGTGTGGTGCAGTTTATGGAGAAAGATGCTACAGTGACTGAATATGTAAGACTGTGTTTCATTACATTAATATACGTACTACAACACAATCGCTAATCAAATTTATAGGATAATGAAGTCCCTAGTTTTGTAGTTTTTCGTGGTGACATCGCTAAAAAGAAGTCAAATGTTGAAAGAAAAACAATTTAAAGGTTTAAAGCTGCACTCATCCATATTTATTGTGTTTAAAAAAATGGCTCAAATAATTCATGTAATGTGTAAGGTGTCACACGTGTCAGGCAGACAAAGTTAGCGGTTAGCTGGAGAACATAGTGGCACATTTAGCAACTAAAGAGCCACATATTTCACTCAGGAGTTGGTGGAGACCAAAACAGAGCTAAAAGGAGAGTGAATAATAGACCAGATAGCCTGAAACATGATTCCTAATGAATGCTAGTGTTGCTCCGTGTCTGCAGGATGTGTAAAGCAAGTAAGCAACTGTTTGCTTGCATGTTTGCCGCATCGCATTATAAGGGGACAATATGTCAATGTGTTTGTCAGTCTGTTGTGCTGCCCCCAAGTGGAAAAAAAAATCTACGATCACTGCTTTAAATGAACATACAGGTTAGCGAGAGTTGTTTGGAAGTCAATAACTTGGAAAACAAAGGTCCAACAGCACAATTCAGCTTTGACCTACTGTGTCATTTTCCAGTGCAATGAGGGGTTTTGTAACCAATATTTAGATTCCAGCATTCACTTTAGTGTGTACGATGTTATCATTACTAAAATTATGGACAAAACTACGAAATAAGTAAGTAGCAATAAACTGAAGTAACCAGTCACATGACCATCAAACATTATAATCAGTGTTAGTCCTTAACATTCGTTTATTAACTAAACTGCTCTGAGGTTGAATTCGAGCATTTGCTATAACCAACTTCTTCATTCACCAACATCAGTACAGTGAAAACGAGACAAAGTTAATGGCATATTTCTTAACGCCCCAACCCGAGTATGAATATGAGTTAATGGGGAAGGCACAGATGGGCGCCAGCCAGCTACCCTGCTGAGCTAATGCCTGCAGTGTTTATTCATATTAATGTGATTCATGGTTTCTCTGCAGATCATCAGAGGGCTACTCAAGTACTGGCCAAAAACCTGCACGCAGAAAGAGGTGAGACAACAGATAATAAAAAGATGCTGATGTTTCTTGTGTATTGCAAGGTGTTCCTTGAAGCGTCTGATCGTACTTTAGTTCACTCCTGGAAGTCACATGAATGTCGGTTGTGTCCTTTATGTATCGATTATAAAAATGTGTTTGTCTGCGTATTCAGGTGATGTTCCTCGGGGAGATTGAGGAGATCCTGGATGTGATCGAGCCGTCTCAGTTCATCCGGGTCCAGGAGCCGCTCTTCAAACAGATCGCAGCCTGTATCTCCAGCCCTCACTTCCAGGTAAACACAACAACTCCTACATTCAAACCATGCTGGAATATCTTTTGTTGTCAAAATGCACTAATTAGTGGAAACAAAATATAATAATAAAACAGGAGTAATAAGCCTGATTCCAGTTTTATTATATCAGGATAGAAAAACAAACCACTGAAGCTCAGTTCCTTGGATAACTTCAAAGACTGTGGGCACAAACACCAGTCTGATGAAAGGAGTCCTGCTACCACTTTGATAAATGAAAGTCGACTCCTCTGTCTCTGTGTTTGTTTCAGGTAGCGGAGCGGGCTCTTTACTTCTGGAACAACGAATACATCCTCAGTCTGATAGAGGAGAACTGTCAAGTCATCCTGCCGCTGGTGTTCGCCACCCTCTACAGAGTCTCCAAGGAGCACTGGAACCAGTCAGTGGCTCACTCACACACACACACACACACCGACCACACACACACACACACACACACACACACACACACAAATTCATTAATTAATTTTAAAAGGGGTCAATATGGATGTAACCTTCAGCTCTGTTCGCTACCGTTTTGATGGCGTAGTATTCAGATCCTTCCATTTACTTCTGAAATGTAGTGAACTCTAAATACAAAGTTGCATGAAATTAACATACTCACGTAAAGGGCAAGTACCTCAAGATCACACGGAAAGAAAATGTACTTAGTTGCTTTCCATCACTGCTGATACGTAAGAAGATCACTTAGCGGTTAGCTTCACAGCTGTTATAAACTCTAACATCCCAACACTGAGGAAAATGTACAAGCTAAAAAGTTTGCATCAGATCTAATAATCTATCAGAGCCACGGGAATGACCCACATGTTATGATCCAGGCAACACATAGGGTTGCCAGTGGGTTATAATCTCCCCAAAATCAAGGCTTTTCTAACCTCTGTCTCCTGACCCACGATGCCATGGGACTGATTATCCTCATTATCCTCTTACTCCGTCTCCACAGGACCATTGTGTCTCTGATCTACAACGTGCTGAAGACCTTCATGGAGATGAACAGCAAGTTGTTTGATGACCTCACTGCCTCCTACAAAGTGGAGAAACAGAAGTGAGTATGACTCACTCTCTTTGTGTGTGCGTGTGTGTTTTAGTGTCACTGGATACAACAGTGACTACAAGAGGAAGAACTAGAAGTCTCTTAAGTCATGTTTTAGTCGCTATTTGTTCCATTATCCATCACATCGTATTTCACGTTGTCCTGTAAGTATGTGTCGCTTCGGTCATCCTTTCAACATGGATCACGTCATGATTACACTTAGTGTAGCGTCATGCTTCAAACACTTTTTGGGAACAAAACCTAAAGGAGTAGTTCAACATTTTTGCTTTCTTTCCGAGATGAGAAGGTCATGATCATCAATGTCAATCTCACGTCTGTGAGTTGAGTATGGAGCTGGAGTCGGGGCATGGTTAACTTCAGCATAAAGACAGGAAGGGGACACAGCTAGCCTGGCTCAGTTGCCCAAGTTGTCTAGTCTTTGAGGCAATGCTCCTTATATATTTACGTGTTTGCCAAAGATCCCCTTCGGCTTTTCTTCCAGGTGCCAGAGTACTCTGGCATGTGTGAAACATTTCCCAAAAAGCTCATTTCTTGTTTCTTTTTCTCTCCATCCCTCTTCATCCCTCTCTTTTTCTCTTCCTCCCTTCACCCCTGCCTCCGCAGGGAGCTGAAGCGAGACAGGGAGCGTGTAGATCTCTGGCGAGGCCTGGAGGAGCACCAGGACCGCCGGATGCAGATGCTCACCGAGGCGGCCCGGAACCAGCGCAACCTCCAGGAGCGAGGCGAGAGAGGGGACCCACCGACCCCTTCCTCCCCGCAGACGTCTCACTCTGACCAGCCTGAGCTCAAGCCCAGCGGGGCCTCCTCTTCCTCCTCCGGAGGCGGGGAGAGCGCCACCTAGGTGCTGCTCCGCAGAGATTGGATAGCACAGGGGGTTTAGGGGACAGGGAGAAGACATGAGGTTGATGGTGAAAGGGTTGGGAGAGAAAAGGTACAAAACAAATCCACTGTTCTTTTTATCTTGTATCATCGAGAGCGTGGCTTTTTGAGAAAAAGCGCACAAACTCAGTGATCCGAGGTAAACACCGCACCTTTTTTTTCTGACAGACTTGTGTGAAACTGGTTCACTTTTTGCTGTACACACATTATGTTGCAGATCAGAAGATGAATATTGTCCGAAAGTGCAGACAGTCGTTTTAATAAGTGGCTGGTTTATTAAACTGCAGGTCAGTATCCAAAATTGGTAGCTGGCCTGCTTCAAATCAGCCTTAAAAATAAGAGATGAAATGTCTCTTTTGGTGCAACACTAACCAAGTTGAACATGGGTCTAACTTGATATTCAACCGACCGAGTCAGAGTCTGTACTGTGGTCACGTATTTATCTTTTGGTCCGAGATGCTTATTTCATGCGTGGATAGCACAATGCATTAATAAACAAAAGAAGCAATTTCACACAAATGTCCCAAAACTATTGCTGCACAGACCAGACACACACAAACCCTCACACACACAAACACACACACACACACACACACACACACACACACACACACACACACACACACACACACACACACACACAGACAGAGACGTAGGTACATATTTACTGTATATATGAGAAGACAGAGCGACAGAGAGAAAGTGTATCCAGGTCAAACAAATCTCACACAAAAACACTCGATTGACGCACCAAAATATTTCATACAGGTTTACAGGCCCAAAGATAGACACACACACACACACACACACACACACACACACACACACACACACACACACACACACACACACACACAGCTGGTTCTGGCGCTAACTTCTCTCCCATTCTGTCGGGGTCCCACCAAAGGACGAGTCTAAAGTCTCTCAAGGTTAAATAACCGCTGATGGAGATGATGATAATGATATAAAGTACAATACTGTTCCTTCTTCTTACTTGTTACTCTACTACTACTACTCTACTCTACTCTAAGTACTACTGATGATGATGATGATGATGATAATGTTTTTATATATATACATATGTCTCTGGATATTTCTGTAGTGTATTATGGGAGAAACACTAGTGTAGCAGATACCATAAAGGGGGAGGCCGGCTCGAATTTTGAATTCACATCACATGTTACCTGTATGAGGCCATAATGTGAGTGCTGAAATTCAGCGGAATTCCCCTTTAACAGACCTTAAAGCGGGGAAGAATGGACTGGATTGGCGGTGGCTGTTTTTCTTTTCTTTTTAAATTTGGGATGTTTGTGGTGCGATGGGTGTATTTTAAAGGGGTATTTCGTAAAAATCCAAAAACATTCCATGTTCAAAGATTATGTTTCATTTTGTTTGTTTAAAGGTGCCCTGTGGAGCTTTCTTGTAAACAAACAAAGTTATGTTTACATTCAGTGTTATTCACCAAAAACACACTGTGTGTATCTTTGAGGCTTGACAAATGTGTTGAATGCATTTCCTTCCTCATAAAACATCTATAAAGTTGATTTAAAAAAACTATTTATTTTAACTCTTGCATTGTTTACATACATGTTTACTTGCTAGCAATCTCCTTCTTCCCTGCCGTTGTTGGCATATTGCCAAGTTTCGTTGCACATTACCGCCACCAACTGCCGATGCAATACAAACATAATGGGGACCCGCTCATAAAAAACATTACTCTATAGCACCACTAGTGGTCAAAAACTCCACAGGTTACCTTTAATTTTGGCACACAGTGATGTTTTTTTTTGGTTAAAGGATTTACAAATTTACTAATTTGCATAGGTTACGTTTTACAAAGTTTAACTTCAGAACCCCCCAATTTTTAACCAAAAATGAATCCAAGCAGACTAGTAAACCCCGCCTATCACAGAGGTTACTGGAGGACAAATAAAGCGCACCACAAGTGTTTCAGACCAAAAGAAAAACACAGTGATCCAGTTGGATTTCTGAACCCGGAGCGTCTGTTCCTTTAGGATCAGCAGACCTGACGCTGCTAGATGGCGACCATGACGGTGATAACTTTTTTCGGTGTGAACCAAGAAAAATCAGTTTATTCTTGTCTGATCATTTGATGGAGTGATGGGATAAAGAGAGGAGGGGGAAAAAAACAGAAAAAAATTATTTTAGCAATATTTTCATTCTTTCAGGATAATATGTGTGTTCTTAGGGGGTCAAACAGGAAGTGGGTGTCACACTCAAAAGTTTACCCCCCACTCTTGTTTTTACTCCTGTTGCGTCCTTGATATTCACATTGTCTTAAAGGTACTTTTTGTGTAAATTTATTTGATGAAAAATGACTTTGCTTTGTAATTATGTTGTTTTTCTTCTTGGTTTTTGTATGATCTTGTTCATTTTGTGGAAAACTGATACTGATGCTATTTATTTTCTATTTGATGATGATGGTCAGGTTGTGTGTGTGTGAGTGTGTGTGTGTGTGTGTGTGTGTGTGTGCGCACGTGCGCGAGTGCGCGTTGGTGTGTGTCCAGTGAGTGAATCAGTGAGCAGGAGATGTGCGTAGACAGAGTGATAGAGAATGAGAGAAAACTGTTCTCTCTTTGTTTCTTTTTCTCTCTCTCTCCTTCTCTCCTTCCTGAGGGACAGGGTTTGAATCCGAATGTATCGTAAAACTAATCGATTGATTGTTCTTTTTGACGCTTGAGACGCAGAGCTACCTGTCGGCTGCTTCATAACCAAACATTCAAAAACCCTTCAGACCAGCAGTTTTTTTCAAAACACTCACTTCAAATCATGCCTGAGTCAACAAGGTTTTGAAATCCATTTGACTAACAGCTCTCGGATTGGCATTTCAAGTTTAATTGAGCTGATTTAGCACTTAAGGCTCATGGATCTGCACCTGGCCCAATTTTCCAAGTTTGTCTGGATGCTTTAAGTTTGCTTTCAGTTTGGTTGGCTTGTTCTGATGCTTCCAGGCTGCATTCACACCTAATCTGCCGTCACTGCTTTATACAAAAGAGCTTCGAACGTTCACGCTGCAGCTTTGCATTTAATTTCAATCTCAGATGTCGCATCCAGGTTTTACCTTCCAACATATTTGACAGTCAGACCAAATATTGTCCAAATTGTGAATCAAAGGTCTTATTATCGCAAGATGGTACCTGAGCAATCTCCGTGACAACTGAGCAAACTCCATCTGTGGATGATAACTGCGAGATAAGATTAAAAGCTCCGGAAAAAGCTAGAAATAGGAACCTTTTGGCTTGAAACCCTGCGGCCTTCATGTGGACCTGATTTGCGAACATTTCAACCAAATTGTATTTTTTTTTGTTCTTCAATAGTTTTGATTGTAGTTACAAATATCCAGTATTTCACAGGAAAAGTGAAAATAAAGTGTGTGATCCAATAGGATGCTCAACCTCATAAGTACAATCAGTAAAAATACAAAAGAGCAAAAGAATTTGCGGAAGACCTGGAAAATAAAATAGTTTTGTTAGTGTTGTTTTTTAAAGATTATTTAGTTTTATTGTCCTTTAAACTTACTTGTGATCCTTCTGATCTATCTCATGACCCCTTAAGGGGCCCCGACCCCCACGTTGGGAACCATTGACATAAGCCTTGCTTCTCTAACTACTACAATGCTGTACAGATTCTGTCTTTTCAGGCCGATTTCTTTTTCCTCACGTAAAGTGCACAAACTCGCATGTGCCGTGCTTCATGGCAGCCACCGAAAATGGACGGATTAGGTGTTAGAGCAGCCCAATACCAGTAAACACCTCAAAACCTGCACCTGAAAACGACAGCTGGTTGGCGCTGTGGGCAAATTAAAAAAGCCTCACATTTCATTGGATTTCAAGCATTGTTTTGATTCAGGCAAAAAGCACTCAAAAAACACCACTCAAAGGAGACAAAACTTGACCTTGCTGTCATAAAACTCAGCTTACCGTATGATTTTTGTTTTGGCTGGCTTACTCACAAAACCCTCTTGATTGTTATTGTCAGTCGGTCAGCTGACTCTGGGAAAACAGAACCCCAGCTCCCACTGTTCTAGAATTCTCACTTAATGATCAATAGTAATATTCTTCTTTCTAGAATTCTGTCGTACATTCTAGAACTGCTCCGGAAAGGGAAGAGAGAGAGAAGAGAGAGTGTTCGTAGAGAGCTCGGGTATTGCCTCACAGACAGCCATCAAACGCTGGTTTCATTCGTTGTCACATTTCCTCTCTGTGGCCATTTCCATGTGGCCAAATTAAAACAAATGCTTTAAATCAGAGGGGGGGTGTGAATGGATTCGATGAAAGCAGTAAAGATAGAAAAAAAAAAAAACAGAGGAGAAAGACAGAGGAAAGTAAAGACGTAGAGTTAGACACGATAGAATGGCAATAAGTCAGAGCAACAGTAACAGAGTGAGAATATAATGTTACCGAAAACCTACAACTGCATTACGTAGCAATTTCACTGAATTTCTAGATTTGCACTGTCTGCCCAATGGTCTGTGTTTGTTGTGTTGAAGAAAAACCTTAGAGAAGATGATTAAGATGATGCAGGGGAAGAAGAAGATGTATATTTTGGGGACCAACACAGTGGTGGGGGGGGTTTGAATGTAGAGAAGCTTACTACTGTACGTAACATTACAGGGGGGTGTAGAATGGAGGAAAAAAAACTATGTGCTAAAAATGAAACTTCACTTTGAGAAAACACTCTGGGAGTCTGCTGTTTTTGTGTCACCTCTTTTGTCTCTCCAATAATATTAATTCCACTTACTTTTATTTATACTTTGATCAACAGGCACAATGCATGTTACGTAAATCTGAACCAGTTTATATTCCTATATAGACAATGTCTCTTTCAGAACATTGTTTTGATTTTTGGCCAATAATCTCCATTTCCTGTCTCAGGGTGGCAGCTGTTTTGAGCGTAACAACTCGTATAAACCCACTGTACACTGCCGGCCTAGCATCAAACAGCAGGCAAAGTTAGCACCTAGCTAGTGGAACAGTTAAATAGCCAAATATTTCCCTCAGGAGTTTGTGGAGAACATAACAGAGCGAAAAGGAGATTAAATACTGGATTAACATTCGTTTTATTAGGTGATACAATGCTATTTTGCAAAAATGCTGCTTTAATCTGCTAAAAAGTGTAGTTTTGATGTATTTTCCAACCATTTTAGGCAACCATTGATTCCCATTAATTTCCATATTGTGGTAAAATCAATTAGCAGACTTTTTGAAACTCATCATAATTAACATAAAATCAGAAAAAACTTCAGAGTTATTGCATTGCATTATGATGGAAAAATGAATGGAAACCAACGGCTGTGGAACTTTGGAAAAATGCGGCCAAAAATCTAAAGCAGCATGGCTTGCAAAATGGATAGCTGTGATATAAATGGGTATGTTATAGTAAATGGGCTAAAACATGCTAAAACAGTGAAATGGTTTAGAACTTTAAGAACAAAAAGCTCCACGTGACAGCAGTGATGAGGTCACATTATCTTGTTTAATCCATTAAATTTGAAAGTCATAGCCAATGTACCTTTTGTCTGGTGTCCAAAGCTTTAAATGACCCATGCAGTAAAAGTTTAAAAGTTCCATCCTTTGTTGTCATAATACCAATCCTTTGTCACAGTAAGTGTCAAAATGAGAACTGACAATCCTCACATCACTGAGAGTAGACCAACGTTGGATAAAGAACTGCACACACACACACGCACACACGCACGCACACACACACACACACACACACACACGCACACACACGCACGCACTCACACAGAGAGATACAGGCTGAGGCTAAGAAAACATAGACAAGCATTAGTTTTTTCCAGGGAGTCTCCATTATTTCTGGCTTGGGGTCTCTAATGGTATTTCGTTGTAATTGCTATGATGTCAGAGTGTCCGTCCGCCCTAATGGCCTTCTAAAAACAACAACAAGGATAGATTGGTTCCATTCACTGGTTATTGTCCGGGCAGAGAGACACCAGAGTCCAGCTGCTCAAATCTCTGCAAGAACTTCAGCTCAAAAGGTGAGAAGTGTTTTTTGTTTTAACATCCATTAAGTAATGTAGGGCAGGTATGTCAAATTCCTTTTGCTAATAATCATATTTAAGATACTTTGAACTGCTTTAGGGACAAAAAAGTGTACATAATTATGTTAGCAGGCTATTTTACACCACGGTTCGTGTAGTTCCATAGCTCATGTGGAGTTATTGTACTCACAGTGAAGACAGTGGTGTGTTAGTGTCTCATTGCCTATAAACGTATTCACATCATTCTGTTCATGCAGAAAGTATTTTTATGTCAGTGTTATATTTCTTAATAAGCATTCTACAGTCTGGCTGAGTTGAGGTGATTCCAGTTGTTTTAGTGCAGTTTAAGTGGTTTGCTTGAAGAGTAATTAAGCAGATGTCTGCAGTAACATTAAGGAAATGACCATTGATTCTCATTGAAACAAGAAAAGAAAAACTGCTTTTTAATGCGTGTAAGTGAAATTACTGAACTGTCAGATTTGTCACTTGAAAGGGAATTTAAATGTTTTTTGTTGTTGTTTATTTTGTTGTTGGAACGTTTAGTTTAGTTTAAATTATTATTTATCCATTTCAATAATTACTTTTTTTTAATTATTACTTTTTTTTCAGTGTATAGATCACTGCATTGGCTGTAGTGGCCATAATAAACACTAGAGGGAGTTGTGAGTCAAGGTGAATGTCACAGTATATGCTCTGAAAGTTAGTCTCTTTTCAGCTTTTTTGGATCATCATCCCTGTAGATATATTGACAATAAAACCTTCAGCGATTCATTATCTGTCTGTAAACATGACAAAAAAAATGAAATCCTTATTTTTAGGGGAGCTGTTTTCCACCCAGGTACAAAAGGTCACCTGTAGCCATAGCTGACATATAATAGATAAACATATTTGAAAAAATAGTATTGCCTCCATCAAAGATACTTTACTCTTTTTCTTCTTCTTTCCCAGCATGCATCTCCATCCCCTGTCCCCCTCTGTCCTCCTCCTCCTCCTCCTGGTTGCTGGGGCAGCAGAGGTGTGCGTTGCCCTGACAACCACACTTAACGGCTTCCGAGGCTGCGCCGTGCGAGACTTCTCCTTTGTGGCCCAGAAGCCGGGCTGCAAGGGACTGCACATCAGCACAGAGGCATGCTGGGGGCGTTGTCACACCTGGGAGGTAACACACACACACACACACACACACACACACACACACACACACACACACACACACACACACACACACACACACACACACACAGTGAAGTGTCATACAGTGACACACATTTTTCTTGCTATTTTTGAAAGCTTCCATAATACTGGAATTGTGAAACATGAAATAAATGATTAATGTCCCAGGACTCAACCCAAACCCAAAGAGGGCCAATGACCAATTCTCGGCTCAGACCCATATGTCATTGTTGTAAGACGTGCTTAAATCCCTCCAAGCAGGGAGGGTTACTGAACTTTTACTGAACTCATTCTAGTTTGCAGGGATTCAAATTTAACCTCTGAGTTGATTGAAAGAAAAGGTTTCAGGGGAAACTTTAGTCGGATTCAAAGCCTTTAGAGGAGAAAGAGCTCTGAATCAGCAATAACAGGGCTGACTCAGGCACATGGCAGAAGATCCTTATTAGAGTTTAGAGTCCACTTCCTAGCTTTCCCCAGGACTTTCAACAGCGTCTCATGGTCCTCAGCAGCTGGAGGTCACTCATTTGCTGATTAAAAATCTAAACTGATGATTGGACTTTTTAACTGCATCCTCATACTTCCTTCCAAAGAAGACAGTGAGATGTAGTTGAAAGCTCAGGGAAGAGCTCGGAAATGGACCTTAAGTTAATCCTTCTTTTTTTTTGGTCAAGCTACCAATTCTAAGCTCAAGAATTAACCAATTTCGTCATCATGTCTCCAACACACGCTCACAAAGTGTAGAGATCACACAGACTTTGCATTCACAGCCAATATTCTCTCTTTGTACATGGGGAAACGGTGTCGAGTCAAAGAGCATAATGTTGAGCGAAAGTAACCTGTGTTCCACCTGCGTGTGTGTGTGTGTGTGTGTGTACCCTGCAGAAACCTGTGCCGGATCCCCCCTACATCCACCGACACCACCGTGTGTGTACGTACAGTCGTATCCGCCACATGACCGCCCGCCTGCCGGGCTGCCAGCCCAACATCTCCCCTCTCTACCACTACCCCATGGCCCTGCACTGCCACTGTGCCGTCTGCTCCACACAGGACACGGAGTGTGAGACCTTCTGACGGGCGGGACGCCGCCTTCAGCCAACAATGTTGTCAACAGTTTTACTGATATGAATGACTCTAAATAAAATCATGAAATCAAGACTTTTGAGTTTGTGTGATACTTGACATCTAGTGACCTAGAAATGAACCTTTCTGTAGACTGAAGATGAAAAAAACTAATGCTTGTCTATGTTTTCTCAGCCTCAGCCTGTATCTCTCTATGTGAGTGCGTGTGTGTGCATGTGTGTGTGTGTGTGTGTGTGTGTATGTGTGTGCGTGTGTGTGTGTGTGTGTGTGTGTGTGTGTGTGTGTGTGTGTGTACTTATACAGGAGATGTAACAGAGCATTACATTTTAAAATAAGAGTTCTGTGAGTCTTTGCCACGATGTTAGCAAGACGGAAATCTCGAGGTGAAAAAAAATGTTTTACAATAATAACTTCTCAATATCTTCATTATTTAGGTTTATATTGCATTTTTATACAATTTTCTTTATAAATCTGTTTAATTTGTTTTCATGAAGGTGACATGGTACATACACATTATACAGAGAAACCAACGACCAACTCGTACCTACTTTAATCTACTTTTGCCGCTTTGGCAAAAACCATGCGCATGCGAAACTCTCGCGAGATGGTTGAGATTAATAATTAATAAGTTACTTTTCATGTATTACTCCTTTGAAAAGTAATGGTTTTACTTTACTTATTAATCTTACTTAATTATGTCACTTTTTATATTACTATATTATATCTGTTAGAGCGCAAAAGTCAGTAAACCAGTCTGCATTGATCTATGAATGAATGTAGTTGATTCTTATAGTATCTGATTTATGTTGTATGAAAAGCTTCTCCTTCAGGTGATGAAATCCCTGCAGCATCTGAAGGCAGCAGGGCACACAGAGCCCTTATGCACGGTCGTTCCCTGTGTTCATCTTCAGTAAATCTACAGTATAACCATACAGATGTTTACACACACCAGACTATAGTGGATTATTACTCAATATTCAGCTTTTTTATGAAGGAGACGACCGGTTATCATAGCCTCTCTTCCAACTATGAGACCAGTGATGTGACTGGCTGAGAGAGCATTTGAAAATCACCACACCTGCTGATTAACATTCACCGTCAACCAGCCATTTTACACGCTGCGCTGCTGTATGTACATGAACCAAGATACAAGGTGTGCATGGCGGCGCCCACGCAGTCCCACCACCTTGCGCTTGGCATTTATTATTCAAATACTCAACTGAACTCGCAAAATACTCAACTGAGGATGCAATGCATGCTCTTGCACCCTGGTAGAACCGGGCCTGCCTTCTTCCCTCTTAATGTTATGTCCATTGCTCTGAGCGTCCTATAGTGACGTGGACGGGTTTACTTTGGGGTTAGTTGAAAGCCTGGTCTGTCTCATACCGACACTTAAAGGGCCTTGTGTGTCGGTATCAAGACGCCCTGGGAGTGAGACCAGGCTGGAGAAACAGTGGTGGTGAGGTTAATAGGGGCCCACAGTCATGTCGTGGGGACTCGTCTCCCTTGTGGGGACACAACGCAAGTCCCCACAACGTATGCCATTCAAGTTAAGGCTGGGGTAAGGATTGGGGTTGCATGTGGCGGTCATGATTAAAGTTAGGGCAAGTCACCAGCTAAGTCAGTGTATTGTCCCCTTAATGACGTTTTACAGAACATAGTTCGGGAACGAAGGCCACGCCCTGAACTCAGCCAATTACCGAGCCCTAAGTACACAAGGAACCCGTTCACTTCCTCAGTTCCGACATTCCTCCCGCTCAACCCCGTTTTTGTCTTCCTATTGATCTCTCGCTCTCTCTCTTCCACAGGACTACAGGAACAACGGGGGACTCTGTATCATCAGAGCTTCCGAAGAGACGACCCCCACCCATGTGTCTCCACCCCCACCGTTCCCTCCAGCCACCGGACGGCAGCGGCCCCTCATCGCACCCCTCCAACCTTCTTTCTACGACCCCCTCTACCCTTCTTGTTCCTTCCCCCCTACATCTCTTCATCCCTCGACCCACATCCCTTTCTCCCTCAACCCCTCTCCGCCTCCTTAACCCAACCCCCTCGTTCCATCTCGCAATAAACCATCCGCAAACCCATATCGCTATTGGCGTGGTCTTTGTTAGTGAAAGGGAAACAGGTTCACGTGTGTGTGTAAAGTGAGAAGGAGAAATGACTTCACAGTTGCAGAATAGAAATTTATTGAAATACAATTTCATCACAAACTATACAGTGCATTCTTTCTCTTTTCATTTCATTGACATTTCCAACATTATTTGGTTTCATCAATAGATACTATTTACAAAATGTCCTTTAGTTCAAATTCATAAATATAAATAAAATGTGTACATTCTTTGGTCTCTTGTCCGTGTTTAGTGGTTATTGCAAAGAATGAAACTACTTTCTACACATGATCTTTATGTCGATTCCAAAGGTTGACTGTATATTTGCTGTTTTCTTGTTTAATTGAGTCAATGAGATGACTTAACTGCAATGTAATGTTCTCATTCATTTTGCCGTCATTGAAAATGTGAAAGTGAGGTAAACCCAGTCTTTTTTGAGGGAAGAGAGTTTGATGAATTTGATTATAATCCTGGAGTCACTTGCTCCTGAGTCACTACTCTGAGTATGAATGGTGGTGTGAGTCTTATTTCTAGTTGCTTACAAAGTCAAGAGTCTGCCAAGCCTCAAAGCAAAAACGTATAAAAAGGTTCAGTTTGTTTGAAGTGTGAGTGACATAATGTTTTATAAAGCCTTTTATCACATGTGCATCAATCAAGTTGTCTAGAAAAACCTCCCATCACATTTTACAAAAGCACACAAAAACCCACTGAAACACACAGAAATCTTTACAGACATCAAAAAGTGTGAATTTTCCATTTTTATCTTATTTTTACTACTATTTTTGATACAGAACAGGTGTTACTCCACCTGAATGAATTTCACTTGATTTTTGTCGAACTTTTCAGAGCCACATGGTAGATCTGCAGAGATCTTGATGTTTTTGTTTTTTTCATTCTTTGAGAATACAAATGGAGGAAACCCTGGTTTTGACAGCAACTTGGTAGAGAGCGGATTCCTTTTCTGTTTAATAAGTTAAAGTGGATTCTCTTCAACATTCAAAACAGGTCAAAATAGATAGAAAAAGAGTTGTATTTCAATAATTTACTAGAGTTCGTAGCGCTTAACTGACTAAATTTGGCTCTTATCCTGGTGTACATTAGGTATGCAGGTATACTGTCTTGATGTGTCAGTAGCGGGACTTGCGGCACATGTCACAGCGGCATGCCTTCGCCGTCAGGATCTCTATTTCGTCATGGTGACGACCTCGAGGGCAGTCCAGGCGAACTTTGACCTGGGGGAAAGTCAAGCCAGAGGACATGAACAACCGGTAAAAATGATCAAAACCAAAGGCAGTGGTTAAGTACTCGTATCCTTTCCTCTCACCTTAGCATCCTTGCTGATGGTGCAGCATCGTGAAGCGGAGGTGATGTTGTGGGTGAAGTTGGAGGCCACCAGCACCGAGTATCTGGACGGGAAGGCGCTGGACTCGCAGTAGCCCACGCAGGCGTAGACCAGGTGGGTGCCTTTACATGTGCCACGACGGTCACTGCGGATGGTCACGTTGAAGGCTGGAGAGGGGAGGGAAGATGGAGGGATGAGCGAGGGTGAGGGGAATCAAGTACTGTATGTGTGTGAGTGTTCGGGATTCAGCACTTAAAGGGATCAGAACAACATTGTCAAATCTATTGTGATTCGCTGATATGAACAGCGGAAACTTGAGACTTATATAATCAAGTTAGAAGGACTTTTGCTGTTCTTCGAGACACTGGAAAAGCATTTTAAAAACGGCGTGTGTTCCTTACGGTGTAGGTGACACCCTGGGGTGAGGCCGTCGTAGCTCCAACCAATAGAAGAGAAGAGCAGGAGCAGTGACATCACTGGTAGGACCAGCAGGCAGAAGTGTGAGGTCATGCACAGCGACATCTGGATGGCAGCCTGGAGGATCCAAACAGACCAACAAAGTGTGTGAGACGTTACTGTGACCTAAGACCAGAGGAAGGTTTTTATGCAAAAATAATTCCAACTTAAACTTCTTTTTGGGCTTTTCTCAAATCTTTGCTTTTGGTCTTGTGAAATACTATAAAGTTTCACCTCTTTAGACTTTTGAAAAATCAGAAGAACTGCAAAAAAAACGATCGACATCTTTAACTTGTGATGAGGCTGTGAGGAAGTATTGTTTGGTTATAAAATGATCCAGCCTACTTAAGAGACTGCTGAGTTTTCTATCAATCGTTGGTGAGCTCCTCCTGCTGAACTCCTGAATCAAACCTTGAATCAAAGCGTTGCCCAGAGCCCCCTCCCTCCTCTACCAAGGTGATTTCCCATCCTTGCACGTCTGCCTGTGTGTCACTCGGTTGAGTAACAGCTAATGTGAATAAAAACAATACGGTCTTTATCTTTACAGTAGGCCTCATTTACCAGCTACCCGCTGACACACGCATACGTACACAGCTCACACACACACCGACTGGTACAAACGTACACGTAGCTGCACAGCAGCATAATCAGAAAACCAGACATGAATAAATTCTTTAAGGTACATAAAAAAGTGTTTTTACCGTCACAAGCATGAATGCATACAGTGCATATATATTGTATGTGCACGCATGCATGCATGATCTAGAGTGAGTGTCCATGCATGCACGTGCTCACGACCCCCCCACCCCACCCGTCTCTCACACACACACACACACACACACACACATACACACACGCACGCACACACACGCACGCACACACACACACACACTCCAACACGTGTGTCAACAATAAAGTCATGTTTTCCTGGGAATTTGGGGATCCTGACCCTTGCCCTCTTAAATGGCAGCTCTTTCCAGCTCCGCTTCCCCTGTGACTGGAGTTTTGGGAATTGCCCATGTGGTGATGGTGGAACGGCCCTAGGGACGCCATTAACGCTGCTGGTACGAACAAATTAACGGGTCAGGACTGTGTGGGTGTGTGGGGCCATTAACCCCGTGTCAGTTGGTGGGGCAGGGGGAAATGCCCGGCTTTTTACCTCTTATGTGGGATTTCCACGCCTGGAGGTTCGGTTTGTCTTTGAGGAAAGTGGGTTGTGATACGCTGCACCCCGCTAGAGGGAGGGCCGGTGTTCAAGACCACCAATATGGCTGAAGGAATATCTTCCTCAGAAAAGGCACTTAAAGTGCTTGGAAAAGTATTCCATGCACACAAAAACCTCATTGAAATCAAGTTGGGTCAGTCAGTGCTGCCTTTAAAGATAATATAAAAAGTGTGCGGAGATGGAATGTACTACTCACAAAACGCTAAGCAATGTGTCTTTAAAACAACCTTCAGAACTGAAAAGACTTCAAACTGACTAATGCTGAAAAGAACTAGGTTTGAACATCATTTTGACATCGTGAGGTGGAATTTCTACAATATAAATCCCCCAAATTATCCTCTATTCTCTCAAATTTAGCTTACATTGTTTTAACAATTTAGTTCATAGACCAGATACTGACTACCAAGTTGCAGTACAATATCTTATTTTCAATAGAAATCATAAAATTGCTGTTGTATAGATGCAATTTGGACCATCTGCATCATGACACACAGGTGTACAGGTGTAATCAGTGTTTTTTGCAAAGAACCTGAAACCTCTACTAATTTGACTTAATACTGATCAATGCCAATAGGATGTCATTCGAAACAGTTTTTTTTTCAAAGTAGTATCATAACTTTTTGTGCATTATCTGTGCTAAGGTAAAATGATTGCAGCCTTGATTACAGGAAAAATATATATAAAAAATAGAACAGAGTCAAAGGAGACACGTTTTGTCTCATCTATCACTGTCTGGTGTTTATATATATATATATATATATATATATATATATATATAGTCCATTTAAATAATAATAATGCTGTGTTTTACAAATATGAATATTGTCATGAAAGTCAAAGTCAGCAAAGTAGTAAGGAGTTTCAAAATAAAAAAAACAAACAGGGCAAAATGTGGGCATGTTTCAAAAACAAGTAAATATTCTGAATATGGACCATTTACACATTATCAAAATGTGGTAATATTATTATCAATATAAACATGCATGTAAAAAGTCTGCAGAATGAGAATGGAAATAAACATAAGGAGAAATAAAAGGGTTAAAGGTACATTTCCCTCAAATTGACAACTTCATCCGACTTGAGGAACAGAATTCTCCTCATACATACAAAAACTAAAATTCTATAAGAAAGCAGCAATCTGAAGACCACAGCCTAAATGTCACAGAACAAGCATTTAAAGGTCTATTCCACCAACATGTAGATGATGCACTAAGCTTCATTGCAGGTGTAAATAGCAGTCTTACCTGAGGACGTAAAGTGGAGAGTGCAGCTTCTGGATTGCAGGGCGACTGACAGGTGTGTGTGAGTGCGTCTGCTCTGAGCCTCATGCAGGGATATAAGTAACACAGGTAAGAGCGAAGGCACTTATAGCTCTGGACACGCCCACAATTAGAGAGCTGAGAGTGTGTTCATCTTTTTCCCCCCCTCCTTTTCTACAGATCCCTCTGTCTTCTACCTGCACCAAAAAAAAAAAGGTGAAATTATCGGAAAAAAAATGATGATGAAAAATAGCCTGCACTTCTCTCTTTAACGTCTTTCTCCTGGAGTGTGTTACCGTCTCTCTGTCCCCTCCACCCTCCCCCTCCTCGCTCTCTGTTTTTCAACCTTTAGGGGGACCGCTGCTGTGACACAGAGGAAAACTAGATAGGTTTTCCATCAACGCACCACCACAATAGTAAGAACACACACACAGCTTTACCACACACGCATGCATTAAGACGCACGCGTGGGATACACACCAAAAAAAAGTGTCCTCGCATGCACGCGCGCAAAATCACACACACACACACACATGCACACAAAAAATGATATTCTGGGCCTCAGCTGCCAGTTGATACAGTGAACTAATAAATACACTGAATGGGAGACCTCACACACACAAAGTCTGCCTGGGTTTTCCATTTGTGGCTGCAGGAGGAAGGACAGGGTCGGGTCAGAAGATATTGTGGGTTTGGGTCAACTCTGTGTGTGTGTGTGTGTGTGTGTGTGTGTGTGTGTGTGTGTGGCACATGATGGGTATTTTGTGGGGAACGCCTGGCTCTGCTTCTCGTCTTTCTTGTCTTGCGCAGAGGAAGCCAGCTTAGCAACCACCCTGTCCAAACTACAGCGGGTAAAGACATCCTTTTAATAGACTCCTCCATGATTTGTTGGACATTTGCAGCCGTTTCTGGACACTCTGCTGACGTGTCACAAAGGTCACAAACACCACAGATGACTTCCAAAGTGTTGCCAAAAGACACAAAATGGGTGTCCTTTGTTCTCTTGTGGTGAGTATCCACAAGAAACTGGGTTTCAGGGTTAAAGGAACAAATGTCTTACTTACTGGAACAGCAAGAATTAGTATCTCCTAAGGTTACTTCGATGTTTTTGGTTTTTCAATGACTTTTGCCATGTGTCCCTCGAGCATTTGGGCTGGGTTGGGAATCCTATAAAGCCCACTGAGACACTAGAGCCTCGTGATATTGGGCCATAAATATAAACGACTTGACTTTCAAAAACTATTTTTATCTGACAGAGCTTGATAAACTTCCAGGAGAACTGATTCAGGAAGTCAAGGACCTCACTATATCATAAAATGAGTCGCAAAACAGTAGCGGGAGGTAAACCTGTGCATTTATTTTGAAGTTACTGTACTTTTGGTTGGATCCCAGCAGTAATCATCACTGTTTTATTGTATGTTTTCAGCTACAGCAGCTCCACATCTGTCGTGTAGCCTGAATCAGACTCAATAGGTCATCACAGGACAGCGAGAGGCGATTCCTCCAGAAATACAAATTGCAGATGCTCGTTATGACCTTTGATCAACTGAACTGACAAAAGCTGAACCCACCGAACATTTCCCGGAAGAAAAGCACTGTAATAAGTCACTCATCCAGGAAACAATTGGTTTTGATGCCTTTAAGATTATTCCTCCACTGCAAAAAAAAAATAAATCCAAAAACCTCATTTTCTTATAACAAATAAAAGAAAACGAAAAAAAAAAAATACACTTTTTTTCTAGAAGTGAGTGAGAATAATGAGAATAAGGTATGTCACCGCACTAGAAATCAACTTGATTTGAGTGGATTTGCTTTGGATAAAGGTTGGATTATTTCAACTGTGCTGGCAAAATGTTTCACTTGTTTTAAGAAAACCAAACCAAAAACCAAACTTAAGACCTAAAGACAATTACAGACAAAGACTTATTGTCAACAAATCCCATTAAAATAACCAAACATACAATGAATTTCTCCCACTTAATTATATTGCCTATATTCAGCAAAAGCCTGATATATCTTATTCCTGTAACATAGAGTTCTATTGTTGCACTGGGTAGTGTGTTCCTTCATTACCATGAACACACACTGTAGTTTATCTATAATCAGTTCCACATACACACTGCCGCACTGTAAATACTCAATGGAGCTCCAAATGTGAATGAATCTACCGCTGAAAATAGTTCCCGGCAAATCCACCATTTATTGCTGTTTCAGGAAAGAAGCGGGTTTCGTTAAAAAAAGATTTAAAAAAAATTAAGCCATATATTTGGGACCTGTTTATAAAGATTTATGTCCTCAGTAAGAACCAATACAGTGCTGCAGGGACAACATATATTTTTAGGCCAACCCTGGAAATTAGCATCACAGTGGTTCCATTGGATTTTTCCATTGGATTTTGGATTATTGCAACAAACACAAGTTTATGATACTTACAGCAGGACAATCATCAGGAATGGACACCACTTTTATCATTTTCAATGTGTGAATGCGATCGGCAGTAGTGAAAAGCTAACGTGTGGCTACAGGCAAACGGCGCCACGGTCGCGATGACGTTCTGTAGTTACATTAAGCGACGTGTTAGCAGCCACGAGACGGATGTTTCATGACGCATTTTAGAACAAAATGTTATAATCTCTTAATACCATTTCAGAAAGAACAGGTTGCAGCGCTCATTTAATTACTGATCCAGGAGGGATGCTGCGGCTCCCAGCGCTGCACACTCCCATTCTCGCTCTCACACTCACCCAGACACACCTTCTAAGGAAAACACAATTATCATCTTATGGCCCCTCTATCCCAAACATTCCCAATCTAGTTATGTCAATGGAAAACGGAATGTGTGACATCGTCACCTAACCCCCCCCCCCCCCACCTACACAGAAAACTATTAGTCTGTTGACTGTAAGTTGCAGTGTGTTTCTTCTGATTCCATGCCAACCAAAAAGAGAGGGAGAGAGAGAGAGAGAGAGAGAGAGAGAGAGAGAGAGCGGTAGAGAGAGGGAGAAGTAGAGGTAGAGGGAGAGGTAGAGAGAGAGAGAGAGGTAGAGAGACTATACATCTATACAGCACCTCATCATGAGAGAATGAGACGTGAATGAAGTTTGTTAAACTGGAGACTCTCTTGTCGTCCACACACACACACACACACACACACACACACATTGCTCCAGTGTGACTCAGTGGGGTGACCGATGTTTGTATCGCTTTGTGGCCCCGTCGCTCTCGGCTGCCGTGGAAACCGTGGCGTCTTGAATAACTATAATATCATTAATGTGTCCGCTTCCACTTCTGCCCTGTTTTTTTAATCTCAGTGTGTATGTGTGTGTGTCTGTTATTTCAAGTGCTATATGTGTGCGCATGATTATGTCTGACAGGATATTGTGTGTGTGGTCAAAGTGTGTAAGTAGATGTGAGTGTAAGATAATGTGTGTGTTATTTGGGGCTCTATGACAATATAAGGAGAGGATTAGGCAAAGTTTTCCTGTTTCTAAGACAATGTTTCAGTCCAGTTGACCCATTTACCCCCATATATAAACACACACACACACACACATACACACGCACACACACGCACACGCACGCACGCACACACATACACACGCACACGCATAAAGATAGAACACTTTGCTAATTTAGATTGACAGGAAGAAAGTGGAATTTCCACAAGGTGATACTCACTGGAGCTCAAGGTGTGCACTTACGAGAACACACAGCAGTGGAAATATTAAGAAAGAGACGGTGTTGTCATCTCATTTGACACTCTGCATATACTGAGGAAAGATGTCAACATTTGGATTAAACTGTTTCCCGCTTATTCGCATTTTACATAAGAAATCCCCAAACTGCATTAAAGCGGAGAAACAAACATGAATAAAGCAGTGTGTGGATAAGTGCAGACAAAGAAAAGGAGCTCTCTCTCTTAACTGGAAACCGGGTTTAAGAAAAGAAATCAAATGCAGATGGGGTCACAGATCATGAAAGGAAAGTTCTAAATGTAGCAGAGTTTAAGACGGGAAACCGAGAAATAAAAGACACACTGCTGTTTAGTTTGTGTTATTTGGAGGGGACAAAAAAGCTCATGAAAGTAAATCCAGAAGAAATAATATCCACATCTATGAAGTCACTGATTTGGTGGTAAGAAGAGAACACAAAAAAAAGAAAGATACTGCAGGTAAGAGCTCAAAGCTAACAGCAAGGTCTCCACCATAATGGAACCGAACGACATCACAAAAACAACCAATGGAAACAAATTTGCTTCAAGAGCTTCAACAAAAAGCTGATATGAAATAGATCCAATGATAAGTGAACAGCAGGTGACATCTCAGCAAAATGACAACAATGACACCAGTATATAAGTTGATCAACGGAGGATGAAGGAAAACAAACAAAGGCAAACAGGTCTACGCCTTTTTGTTTGCACTGCAGAACTTTAACCAAACTAAACCCAGAGAGTTTCCACTACTGGAAGCAGTAACACCTCCTGTCTCTCCACCACGGAACCTCAGGGGTCTCTGAAGAGCAAAGAGAACGGGAAGATATGGCTGCAAAGAGAGAGAGAGAGAGAGAGAGATTAAGTTAAAAAACAAAACAAAAACAGCTTCATGCATATGATGAATGCAACTGTGGGCTCACCCCCACGAGGCTGCTACTGCATATCATTATTACCATAAAGAGAGCACGTCTGTGAGATTGCTTGGCGTGCCCTGTCAACGTGGAGATGCTTTTGTCAGTCTTTTAATGCGCCTCTGGCGTCTCCGCTTGTCTCAACACACATTTCACGGGGATATTGTAATTTCCGTGCTTATAATAGCTGGATTTCCCCGATCCATTTGAATCTTTGTCAACTTCTATTCTTTCAGATGAACGGTACCAATCAAGCCCTCGGTTCTCCCGTGGGTGCAGAAGTCAATCAAATCTACAGTGAGGTCTTTCGGTTGCAGCGCGCTCGCTACTGTTGCTGTGGCTGATGGGAAGCCGGCTGCTCGGGATCGAAGGTGACCTCGTACCAACCTGGCCAGTCGCCTCAACATCCCCGGTCTCACGGGCGTCCCCGGGACAGAGTCTGTCCCCTCATCGCGCTCCTCCTCTCCCATGTGCTGTATTGACCCAGAATGCACTTCACCTGGATCCCCACTTCCTCTGACGGGGTTGACACCTGATTTCTGCTGGGGTTTGTCAAACCCCTTTGGAAATTTCTGTGGGAGAGGATTAGAAGGAAATTTAAATAATTCAAAAAAATTGAACTGAATATGAAATATTTTTAACAGTACTAGATGTTTGATTAAGTTGACCATTCGCTACCCCCTCCCACCGAATAGTGATTGTTCTATTACGGCGTCGCAACTGTAACTACTGCAGCTCTGGATTTCTCCACGTGTTGAAGCGGTGTGCATGGGGCTTTAGTGAGAGCAATAATCCATATAAAAAGAGTTAATGGTCATGTCTAGACCACAATAAGTATAAGGCAAACAATGTTTATCTGCTCTAATGTAACCCGCTAACCTTAGCATTCCCAGCTAACTAGCTTACTGAGGATAGCATTAACTTAGCCTTACTTCCAAGGCAATTGGTTCACATATGATAAGTCTTTTCTGCATTATTATACAGCATCGAGTTAGCATGATTATTATGTATACAGCCATCGGAAGATTATCTAAGACTCGTTCGCAAGTTGTTATGCTATATTCATACTAATTAACAAAGAACTCAACCAATTTTTTATGATTTTAAGTTAGTTTGCTGGCTAATAAAATATGCTACTGACAGTTGGCAGTTCAGCAGGTAAAGTTGACGCTTGCTGACTGTGAGAGGCCTACTTGTTCTGACTACTTCTGTCTAAAGTCGAAGGGAAAGTTTAGCATAGCAACGCTAACTATGAGTCATGGGGCTAAAGTAAGGGTCAATTGGATTCTTCCATTTGCCTCAGCTTCAAAGTGTCTTTATGAGCTGGAACTTGAATGGAGTTAATCTATCAAAATGCACATTTGATAACCCAATATTTGTCTTGGTCTTTTGACTACACTTCTCTTGAATTTGTTTGTGCCGTCAGAACATAATTACCACCTTCATTGTTCGAACTCAATCCTTTTTAAAGCCTGCAGACCTGTATTGGCACTTCCTTCTCAAAAAACAAGTAACGCAATAGGCTGACATGATTAGTTTAAATCATTTTTTCCACTTGAAACAAACGAGAGGGGAAAAAGTGTGGACAAGTGTAAAATAAACCGGGATGAGATGAGATAAAAGGCCTTGGACGAGAAGGGAGCGGAGCGGAGGGTAATTTTAGGACTTTGTTGCTAATCAATCTGAAGCACATCAGCAGAAACACACACTCTCTCACACACACACACACAATAACGCACGTACACTCTGTGTCTGATGTAATGCTATTATTAACCTTAATCACACTTGTTATCCTACCTGTCTGCGCTAATGTTAGCCTGGGGCTACAGCACAGACAGAGATGCTACCAGCGTGTCAGTTTATATACGCGGCAGAGAGGAAACGAAAGGGTATTATGAGACTAAAATTGGAAGAAGAATTGTTGGAATCAGTTCATTCTAAACTGTGCGCTTAAATGGCCGACTTCTTCATTTGCGACAAATCAGCTGAGCAGTTAAACGTGATGCGTAAAAGACTGAACCGATCGAATAAATGGAAATAGATCACCTGGTCACCATGTCCTCGATCCTCTTGGACCTCTCTCTGTGCATGTGGACGATGCAGAGAAAGCCTGATGAAAGTTGGACACAACAAAGTTTATTCTTACATTAACAGAACAATTATTGTCCAATACATGAGGAACTTACCTTTTAACTTAATAAATCATCAGATTCTGCCATTAAGCCTAAATTCATCTGGCCTTTCGTTTCTAACAGAATTTAAATTTGAATCTACACAATTTGTGCTTCCGAACAACAGTAATAAATATAATTGTATGTAGGAATAGGGTCTATTGAAGAAAGTTATGCCAAACAACGACAATCAATGCTTGACTGTGAATGTCAGTGTTTTATATTTAACTGGTGGGTGTCATGATTCACAGTGGATGGCTTCCAAAGGCCTTTAATTACATGTTGGTGAATTAAAATGTTTTTTTTTTTGCAGCCAAAAACAACAATGTCTGTTAGATGCCCCTTGCTGACAAGTGTGAATGCTCGTTGACTCATTAAAAAAAAACTCACTCTTTTCTGTTCCCATTTTTTAAGCAGATTTAACCTTAAAACAAACCATCTGTCGCTACAGGGCATCTCACACACACACACACACACACACACACACACACACACACACACACACACACACACACACACACACACACACACACACACACACACACACACACACACACACACACACCAATGAACGCCATCAGTGATGAAGCAGTTTTTTGCACGTTTCTGAGGACATGTAAGTGTAATGGCCAATGTGGTGAATATAATTCAATAATTCAATGAGAATTATTTAATGCGACTTGATTTCCTGTGAACTGATGATGATGCAGCTTGAGGCCCTGCTGCTTGCAGGATGTTTACACAGTTTGTGCATTTGAGTGTGTGTTCCTCAAGTTCAAAACTATGAGACAATTCTGTTTACATAAGTCGGTGTGTGTGCATTTTAAAATCATAATTTTCGCCCCACTGATCTGGCTGTCAGTGAGATTGAGGTGGCGCCCGTCGGCCTCCTGTCTGTTTCATAACTGCAAGAATCACTGGAGCGTGTGTGTGTGTGCATGTGTGTGTGCGTGCGTGTGTGTGTGCGTTACGTGTGTGTGTGTGTGTGCACGCAAACAGGGCAGTAGTCAGAATGGATGTGTCAGTGATAGTAAGAATAAGAACACTTTTTTTCATCTCATAAATGTATTCTATTGTCACACATTCATTCACTTCTATTTTTGTGAGCACAGCGTAGGTCTTTAGTCAGCACACACATTCACTTGCAAAGATTTTCGAAACATTTATTCATGGTTCAAGGTTAAAAGTGACAAACACAGAGTAAATAGCTTAAGGTCACAGATAAGCTCTATAGTAGTAGAGAGTGTACTCACCCAACCACAGAAACCTTGCTCTCAGCCTCCATATTCCCGTGTAAGTCCTTTAGTATGGCCTCCTCTAGTGGCGAATCTCTTCTACGGCGCTTTATCTGGGGCTCAGACACGGAGGGCAATCGCTGTGCAACGTCTTTCTGCTGGAAAGCATGCAGTGGTACATGATACATGACGTGTGGTTGGACACTGGATCATTTAATACAAAACAATCCAATGTAACAGCCCTGTACCTTTGTGAAGTTTGGTAATGTTTACTTCTTATTGTTACCATCAGAGAGGTGTTGATTCAACTACATGGTAATGTACGGCACTGCTATCTGGTCTGTTGTTGACATAAGTCATATCAGACCAGACAGTTTGATCGTAAAAATACTTGAACACTCCAGCCTGCATTACTTTTCTCACTATGTTTTGTTCGAATAACAGAACAACAACTCACTGGGCTCAACTTCTGCGCTGCCTGCTTCGCTCCCTCTGCAAAGATAAATACACGTGAGAGAGACATCAACACGTCTGAGTGGCACCTTGTGGATCTGTTTTTCTACAATAATGTACTGAGATTGTCTGTCCTTTAATCACACAGCCAGTGCTCACTAACAGGACTGCTTATGCCGGACCGCCTACACAGAACAACAAATTGAAAATCTGCATGTGCACGCTGCAGCTAACCAGGATGAGCTTTATTCTTTTCTGTGAACACTGGCCTCAGATACGAGGTCACGGATTGACCTTTGTGACCCCTTCCTCCATTTGGTTTATTAAGATGAACCACAATTGACTTAAAGAGTCCTTCTTATGTTTGAGCACATACAGTCCCTTCACAGCCATGCAGCCCGTAAAGCTCAGAGCATTTCTTTTTTTTTTACTAATAACATGTCAATGTGTGCAGAATGTGTTTTGTGAATACAACTGAGTTCATCTTCACCGTTCGGTGTGTTTTTCTCCAGGTAGAGGATCAGATTGAACGGGTAAGCTCTCAGCCTCCCCTCGCCGTGTTTGCACATCACCTTCGACCACCCCTCCCACGGCTTCTTATCTGGCAGTTCGGGTTAAAGAAATACAGTATGGTGCCAGTGAACGAGCGTCATCATGGTGTGCAAGTGGAGGATCAGTTGTGTAACGTAGCTGTGTTAGAGGATACAAGGGAAGACATTGAAGTGGGCACTGGAGAAGGGTTGGAGACTGTCCAAGTTGCCGAGAACTGTTCTGAGAATGTCCTGACGACGGAGAAGAGGAAGGGAGAGAACAAGTTTCAGAGAATTTAATCCAGTGAGTCAACACAACAAACGTAAATGCTGAGTAAGCACATGAAACAGTATCCATAATTACCTCCAGTTCCTGATTGAAGCTGTTTTCTCTCATAACCTCCTCTCCTCTGATGAAATATACATTACATACATCACAATATGTTCGCAACACATTTGTATCTTAAAAGATGTTCTTAAAACAATATTAGCAGTTTGAGTTTTGGTAATTTCTTTTCTCCAAACGCTGTAAAGCTACAGTATAAGGCCTTTTATAAATCTGATGCAGTATATGCATTAAAGCTTCGATTGTTGAGCCCAAATCCTTGAGTGTCAGAACTATCAGGTGTAGTTTAAATGAAAATGGTCTTCTTCGGCTTTAAGGAAGTCCAGGATTGGTTGGGGCTCTTATTCTACGATGTTAACCCTGAATAAAGGCAGGCCGATCCCGTGGGGCCTTAGATCCTCTTTTGTCCTCAGATGAAACAAAGTGTCACAAACTGAGGTAACACACATGAGAACGTGTAACAGTAGCCATTATGGGAAACGGAGAAAAAAGATCAATGCCTTCTCGCTTGCCTGAAGCTCATTCATCTCCCCAATTCCCCAGCTTTAGAGATTAAAGCACTTTGTGCAATGCTTTGCAGAATTTAATCTTGAGGAGAAAAAGGAAAGGGAAGCATGGAAGGAGCCAAGAGTGGGTCTAACATTGATCAATAGTCCTTCTCTTGCTGGTATGTGTTTGGCATATGGATTCTGAGCTGGTGCTGTTTTGCTTTGCTTTCAATAAAGAAAAAAAAAAGAATTACTCAAGTCTGTAGTTGCTCTAATCCAGAGCCTTTCCTCTGTTTACAGTTTGGTCTCAAAGTATTTTACCATTTCCTCAAGCTGCTTTAGCTCTTGAAGGATTTGCACTTGAGCGTGGCCAAAAGTAAAAATGTAATTATTCCATTTCTGGTAATAAACTCATTTCTAGTGATGCATTGACGAATGCTCATCTTAATTTGGGAGAAGAATCACAGATGTGCAACTAGAGCTGCTTTATAAAAAAAAATGTACTTCCACTACTAAATCCTATCTCAAGCCTGGTTTTGGGATGGCACCCTATCTATTCTGTCATGGGATGCTCTTTGTCTCGGCTCCCCTTTAGGCGAAGCCTCGGGTTAAACAGCTAGACTGTGCTGTCTTGGGATTCGTCAGCAGTCCGGTCTTGTTCTTGTACTACTTCTTGCTCTCCCCAAAAGGGAGAGCAAATACTAAGTATAAAGACACGGCTGTGAGGATGATAAGAAATAACTTCTGTCTTGCCTGAAGCTGCTGCCTCCTCTGATCTTGAACTTGTAGATAAAACTACCAGCTTTGAAGAATCGAGTTTCAGGGAAAGGGAAGGAGAAGGCATGCAGTGGCATGACTGACCTGAAATGTTTTGGGGCAAGACAATCAGGAAATAAACAGATTAATATATGAATTGTTGGAGGGGCAACCAAAACACAGAATACACGTCAACATTACTGGACATGTTAAAGTGGTTTAGCTAGCTAGTTATCACCAGTAAGCTATAACTGCAAAGGCTCAGAAATGTTTGGCTCTCTCTTAAAAATACCGTAATATCTAGAGGAAATGGCGAGCATGAAATTGGTGGTTCCTCCAGCAGGCTAACTTCCCCCTCCAACAGGACATTAACGGTTAATACAGCGATTGTCAATCAAACGCCCGCCTCCCCTCCAGATTCGATGCACGGGGGCGAATTCCCGCCTTCCGGTCGCTTGAGCCTTCAATGATTGGCTGGCTCTTCCTCCAATCAGCGGCGTCAGTGCAGATGTCACTATGGCGACGGAGAAAAACCGCCCAAAATGTCACATGACTGTCAGCTGACCACGCGTAGCAGGAAGTCGTAGTTGTAAACAGTCCTCAGTGAGAGAGTGGAGTTAGATGTTGGTGTTTCTTTTGCCTGAGTTTTTCTTACGTAACGCTCCGTGAGCACGCGACAAGTCGTCGCTTAAAGGCCCAAAAGGTGAGATGAAAATATTATTTATTGTCAACAACTGTGACGTCATAAACTGTTTGTACTCGCTGCCACACACACGCTGCCACATTGTAGGCCTACTCCTAGTTGCACTGTGACGTCCCGATGTCTTCATTGTAACACTGTACTAACAGCTAACTAACACCAGAACATAGTAGCTTCATTGGTACTCATTTGCTACATCACAACACTACGACCTTTCTCTGTATTGGAAGAAAATCTCCCTTTTATTTCTCTCTCTCTCTCTCTCTCTCTCTCTCTCTCTCTCTCTCTCTCCATCTTTAACAGAGTTGGGTAGATCGACTCGTCCAAAAAGCGTCCAAAAATTAGAAGTGCCTCTCACATCAGATGTCCTCTACACCTCCTGTCCTCCTGAATACGGGGCTTCAGATGCCCCTCCTGGGTCTAGGGACCTACAAGTTGGTGGGTCCTGAAGACGTGAACCGGGCTGTGGATGCAGCGCTGGGTGCTGGTTACCGGGCCTTTGACAGTGCCGCCGTCTACCGGAATGAAGCTGACCTGGGCCGAGCCTTGAAGGAGCTCCTGCCCAAACATGGCCTAACCAGAGAGGATGTATTCATAACCAGGTGAGGTATATGGGCTGCATCCAAAACCGGATATGCCAGATATACCAGATAGGTATCATACACATGTCTTTTACTATGTTTAGTATATTTATTGTCATGCACCAATCACCAAGCCAAATTCCTTGTATATGTGTAACATACTTGGCAATAAACGGTTTCTGATTCTGATACACAGCAGTTCCTTCTCCGAGATCATATGGAGGCACTGAAGCACAGTCAAGTTTGACCCTCAAAGGCAAAGTCTACAATTCTGAACAAGCCCTCTCTTTCTCCCTGCAGTAAGCTGGGCACCAAGGATCAGGGCGAGAAAGCCATGGAAGGAGCCCTGCACAGCCTGTCTCAGCTAGACTTGGATTACCTTGACCTGTACCTGATCCACTGGCCTGGCACACAGGGTCTGGATGTGGCTGACCAACGCAACCGAGGTAAACAGGAAATGTTTTCCTTCATGTACCAAAATATCACTTGAACATAACTGTGTATGTACAATTATGTCATTTGAACCACCATTTTGCTTTGGCCAGCTGTATCAAATGTTTGCTAAAGAAATTCTCCGCTTACTGAGAGATACGATTCAAGCTGTCTTCTCTCTTTCCTCCTCCACAATGTAGTTGCACTTGAGTTACACTGATGATGAGTTCCTAATTAATATTTTATTCCAGGCCACCGAGCTCAGAGTTGGGCCACACTTGAGGAGCTGCATGCCCAGGGGAAGCTGAAGGCCATTGGGGTGTCAAACTACACACCAGCACACATGAGAGAACTGATGCAGAGCTGCAAAGTCCCTCCTGCAGTGCTACAGGTAGAATGCATGAGAGGGAAAGGAGGATGTGTAACGCATATACTATACTTGTATTATATACTTTTTGTTGCTTCTTCAGGTAGAGTTTCACCCCAGGCTGTGCCAGACAGAGCTGAGGAAAGTGTGTGAGGAGTATGGAGTGTGTTTCCAAGCGTACTCCTCCTTAGGGAAAGGAGAGCTGATCACTGACCCTGTGGTCTTGGAGGTGGCAAAGAACTGTGAACGCACCCCTGGACAGGTAAACACACACACACACACACACACACACACACACATGTGTAATATATTACACACACACACACACACACACACACACACACACACACACACACACACACACATATCTTTATTAATGGCCTTTTTGGGGCCAGCCTATGACTACTACCTCCTCAGTGTTCCAAAACTTTACAACAACATTTGGGTCTTTTGTTCCCCTTCAGGTCCTCTTGCGCTGGGCTGTGCAGCAGGGCGTCCCAGTGCTCCCCAAGTCGTCAAATCCAGACCGAATAAAGGACAATGCCAGGCTTTTTGACTTCACACTGAGTGACACAGACATGGACAAACTGTCAGCTTTGGACTGTGGGCAGAAGTATTGCTGGGATCCATCAAAAGTTGCTTGATAGACCACAATTGGAACACACATTTTCTTCCATGATGCCTCTTAAATGCTGCTGTTCTTTAGCTCTGACTGGCAGTGATGCAGTGGTGGGAAACCACCACCAGAACAAAGTGGGAAATTGGAGTTTGGACAGAGAAAGCTCAGTTACTTAACAAACCCACTGGCGAATGAATTAATTGAGATAAAATGTATGAGATATACGAGAGCTCAAGTATTATTTTGAACATTGGCGAGTACGTTTTCCTGTTTATTGTGACCCATGTGTCATAAAACACGGAGCCTGTTCAGGCAGCAGATGTATACTGAACAAAAACGTATTCAATGTGCCAACATTTTTAAGACTACTTGCATATTCTTTGTTGCCTCATGCTGTTCTTTAATCACAAGCTTACAAACAATACTGTGGCTTTTGTGTGTTCTACCTTTCCCATTTGAGTTGTCTATGTATTACCACATCTTTACCACATGCTATTTTCAAAGTGTCCTTTGTACTGGAGAATTACACAATTAAAAAACTCCCCTTCAAGTCTCTCTTCTCATTTATTGAGGACAGCGCAATGAGAAAATTCATCTTGCCTTAAAAAAAAAAAAAAAATACCAGCTTTGAAGAATCGAGTTTCATCGAAATGTCTTAAGTAAGATTTGGGCAACAAAATCTGAAAATAATCAGATTAATATATACATTTATAAATTGGTTGGTTCAGAGGGCAACCAAAATACAGGAGAGGCCTACATATCAACATCACAAATAGTTTGAGTTTGTTTAGCTAGCTAGTCAGGACACATTTCAGTAGGCTACACTGCTAACTGCCTCATATCAGCTACAGCAGTTAGCATTTACATATTTAAAAACTCATAAATCTCTCTCTCTCTCTCTCTCTCTCTCTCTCTCTCTCTCTCTCTCTCTCTCTCTCTCTCTCTCTCTCTCTCTCTCTCTCTCACACACACACGCCGGTTGCTGTCACATGACTGTCAGTGTACCACGTGTTTGCCGGAAAAAGTATGCCTAGTCGTAAACAAGTGTAAAATTAGAAGAGAGGGGACATTATCCATTTATTCCCACTTATTGTCAGGTTTATGCGCCTTCTCCTTCGAAATAATTCAGCTGAAAGCGCCCACAAAGGTGAGGTGAACATATATGAACAAACTGCGTCATTGTAGCATTGCTGACATTAGAGCTTTGCAGCGTTCTGGAACGGCACAGTTTCTAGGTTCAATGTAACGGCGGTTGTCCTCCACCGAGACGCCCCGCGTTCCTCTTCAGCAAACCGGGCTCGTGTCATTTTGGAGTATGTTTCTTACAAAGTTTGTACTCCGGGTCACACACTGCTGCGTTGTACTCCTGCGACGCCCCAACGTGTTTACACTGCCCTTAAGCTAATTGTTATTGACGTGTAACAATGCAACATTGTTGGTATCAGTGGAACCTGTCTCCACCCAGTGTAGGGCCAGTCCTGGAACAACCACGCTGGTGTTTACTACTCCGGAAAATCTCCCATTTATTCCTCCCCCCCTCTCTCTCTCTCTCTCTCTCTCTCTCTCTCTCTCTCTCTCTCTCTCTCTCCCTCCCTCTCCCTCTCTTCTCCCTCCCTCTCCCTCTCTTCTCCCTCCCCCTCTCCAACATTGTTGGTTAGTCCAACAGTCCAAAGACAATAACTTCCTTTCAGATCAGATGTCTTCCCCGGCCTCCAGGATCCCTCCTGTCCTCCTGAATACGGGGCTTCAGATGCCCCTCCTGGGTCTAGGGACCTACAAGTTGGTGGTTCCGGAAGACGTGAACCGGGCTGTGGATGCAGCGCTGGGTGCTGGTTACCGGGCCTTTGACAGTGCAGTCATCTACCAGAATGAAGCTGAGCTGGGCCGAGCCCTGAAGGAGCTCCTGCCTAAACATGGCCTAACCAGAGAGGATGTATTCATAACCAGGTGAGGTATTTGGGCTCTAGGCCTTCCTAAAGAGCACAGCATGTCAGTGGATAAGTGACCCCTTGATGCATTATAGTACATAAGGCAGAATCTTTTGTTCCAGCAATTTCATAAACATGCCCAGTTATCTTGATTATTAACTATACAACTACTATTGATACTGAGTAAAATGAGGAATGCCTGCCTATACTGGCTTTGGTATAACACCCATATCATATGATTTTCTTATCAGAGATCTTATGGAGGCACAAAAGCTCAGGGAAGTTTGACTCTTAGGCAAAGTCTACAATTCTGAACACGCCCTCTCTTTCTCCCTGCAGTAAGCTGGGCACCAAGGATCAGGGTGAGAAAGCCATGAAAGGAGCCCTGCACAGCCTGTCTCTGCTGGACTTGGGTTACATTGACCTGTACCTGATCCACTGGCCTGGCACAGAGGGTCTGGATGTGGCTGACCAACGCAACCCAGGTAAACAGTCCCGAATCCCGGGATAACTGTGTATATACAGATATGTAATGCATAAATATCAAATCATTTGGAGCGACTTTTTACTTTGGCCAGCTGTATCAAATGTTTGTCTTTGCTAATGCTAATGCTCCGCTTACTGAGAGATACGATTCAAGCTGTCTTCTCTCTTTCCTCCTCCACAATGTAGTTGCACTTGAGTTACACTGATGATGAGTTCCTAATTAATATTTTATTCCAGGCCACCGAGCTCAGAGTTGGGCCACACTTGAGGAGCTGCATGCCCAGGGGAAGCTGAAGGCCATTGGGGTGTCAAACTACACACCAGCACACATGAGAGAACTGATGCAGAGCTGCAAAGTCCCTCCTGCAGTGCTACAGGTAGAATGCATGAGAGGGAAAGGAGGATGTGTAACGCATATACTATACTTGTATTATATACTTTTTGTTGCTTCTTCAGGTAGAGTTTCACCCCAGGCTGTGCCAGACAGAGCTGAGGAAAGTGTGTGAGGAGTATGGAGTGTGTTTCCAAGCGTACTCCTCCTTAGGGGAAGGAGAGCTGATCACTGACCCTGTGGTCTTGGAGGTGGCAAAGAACTGTGAACGCACCCCTGGACAGGTAAACACACACACACACACGTGTAATATATTTTTGGGCCAGCTTAATTGACACATTGTTCAATAAAGACTTGGACACTTGGAAAACATTTGGGTCTTTTGTTCCCCTTCAGGTCCTCTTGCGCTGGGCTGTGCAGCAGGGCGTCCCAGTGATCCCCAAATCTTCAAATCCAGACCGAATAAAGGACAATGCCAGGCTTTTTGACTTCACACTGAGTGACACAGACATGGACAAACTGTCAGCTTTGGACTGTGGGCACAAATACTGTCCGGATCCAGCACTAGTGGCTTGATATAGTAATAATAATAATAATAAACTTTATTGTATGGCACCCTTTATACAAGAAATGTAAGACAAAGTGCTTTACAATAAAGGAAGATAGACAAAGATGAACATAAAAACTGGGGAAAGTTCAAAATAGGTAGGCCTATATAGTAATCATAGGGTGCAATAAAAAATAGCCAAACCAATGTGTAATCAAAACTCTTTCAAACCAATTTCTATTGGTTCTAATCTATCTTTTTTTTCCAGGAATTTAAAGACTGTGGGAACTCTGCTCTTTAATGCTGCTGTTTAGCTCTGGCTGGCAGTGGGAAATTAGAGTTTAGACGCAGACAGCTAAGTTGCATAGTAATTGCACTGGGCGAATGTATTGAGGATTTAGGTAAACGTATGTACTGAGATATATATTACGGTTCAAGTAGCATTTTAGACAATATTGGCCAGTAAGTTGTCCTGTTAGTTGTGACCCATATGCCCTGAAAAACTGATCCTTGTCAGGCAGTAGATGTGTTGCTTACTGCCCTCTCCCCCCCAAAAAAATATTTTCTGTTAACAAATCTTTCAATGGGCCATCATTTTAGCACGAATCACATATTTAATGAAATACTATGGCTTTTGTGTTCCTGTGTTCCCATTTGAATTGTCAATGAATTACTACAAATTTGCAATAAAAGAAATGCCATCTTCATAGTGTTCTTTTTTTACTGGAGAATTTTACAGAGAATTACACAAGACACTCACTTTAAAATCACTCTTAAAAGTATTTATTCAGGACAGCATATACCAGAAGTTTCAAAGCTGTTGAGAAAATTTACAAAAGTCATTAAAAAAATGAGAAGGTATCCCAAAAAAAGAAAAGAAGAATGAAATATTACAATGCAAATTTCTACACACACACACACACACACACACACACACACACACACACACACACACACACACACACACACACACACACACACACACACACACACACACACACACACACACACACACACACACACACACACACACACACCTGTAGATTCAAGTAATACCAAGGATGGTTGCAAAACTCCAGGTGCCCAGGCAGGGTTTCCCTCTGGGGTGTGTTTCCCTGCCACAAATGTTTTTAAAGGTCAAAATTACAACACAACTTCTTTTGAAATGGCTGGCTTTTCCAGGATTGGCTACTATAATTTGTTTTCTTTCTCACAGTTGTGACAGCGAACGCACCGCCACGTTATTGTGCTTTTTCTTTTAGTTTAGTTTTTTTTTTTGTTGTTGAGCGCAATAGGTGACAGCGAGCTGTAAAGTTTAAGGCGGTAATTGGGTAAACAGACAAGGCCGATTATGCGGCTTCACATCACAGGTCACAGCATGTCCAAGGCAGTTCATGACAATATTAAACTCTTAAATTTCATATTCATATCTGGCCCCGAGCTCTCGACACCATGTACATATTCTCTGCCAGCTGATTCAACTGTGCTGATTGTGTCATGTGCAGATCTTAGTGACTTAGTGTAAAACACTACTTCATACAGGGCACAATTACCTAAATACTCATTACTAATTTCCCTGTTAGTGTGTGTGAGATATACAATATTTTTTTTTTCCTTCTTAAATGTAACAGTATAGTCTAACTGTATTAATTGAGTTGGGAGCTTCATACTTCTAAAGGGTCACCAAAATGTTTCAGTGAATACGTCGTACAGTCGGGGCTGAAAGATACCAAACATGTCGGTAGACTTGGATGAATCTTTAGAAAACGGTGGTGCCATTCAGATTGTCTAGAATTCTGATTAAAAAAAAAATGGTCCTGAACCAAGTTTAGGAAAAGCTATAAAAAAGAAAGAAAAAAAAAAAAACAGGGTGGCGAAAAGTTTTAAAAGACAATAGAAATGCAGCCCCCTTAGCCTGCACACCCGAGCACTTCACAACTCAACCCGACAAGTCGAGAGGAAGAGAGTAAGACACAAGTAGAGCAAACCTATTACCATGTTCAATAATCACACGTCCATAAACAAGTCACAAAACAGCCTCATCATGTTTACCAAGCTGTGTAGAAGTGCTGATCGTGGTTTATAATCATTAATAGGAATAATAGTAAACACCCACAAATGCCATATTGTGTGTAGTATGTGCCGAGTAGTCCTCAAAAGCCTGAATATAATACGTAAAAAGCAAATGTCGCCTCAGATCAGCACTCCTAGACCTAAGGCTTGATAGATTGAGATCCCATTGTATTCACATTCCAATGCAGATCCGAGTGAACAACTTGCATTTGATCGTTAAAAAAAAAAAAAAAAAAAGTCAACCGGACTGGCAACGGATTCGACAACCTCCACAAATAGTTTGGGAGAAAGCCAAGTATACATCCCCTACATCTGTGTTTCAGTGTGACTTAAGCCCGCCTGAATCCTTCTCTACGCACCGGGTACTGAATAGACGGGGCCAAAGGCTAGTGTGTCGGCTCCTCGTTAAGCAGTCGACTTTCCCACCCACGTCTTTAAATATGCACATAACATTTATCACAACAGCCATGGATTGTACACTGCCTATTGCTAAGATGGCCAAACTTATTGAAGAGCATGGTCACCTTGTAAATATGGGAACTTGTCAAATAAATTTCTGGCTAAACCACATCGCTCATAACCCCGCAGCCGCCCCTGAAATTTGATAAAATATTTACAACATATTTACACATAGAAGTTCCAACATCTGGAGGTTTTTTTTTTCGTTGCTCATCCAAGGCTTTAAAAAGATAGATTCATATTAGTTTGTGCTTTTATATGTATGTTTAATGTCATTTTATCCAGATATAATCTAACCCTGAAGTTTTACAAAAGATAAGTTTTTCTGCATCATTGGAGATTGTCCTTGTACAAGATTGTTCTTCTTTTGATAAATTTGAGACATAAAGCAGTTAATGATAGTCAAGTACAGCCATTTAAATGGTGCTGGCTTGCAGGTAGTAGAACAGGAAGTTGGATAGTGCCCCCCCCCACCCCTCCCCCCGCGAGTTGAACACTTTAAAAAAATCCTTCCCTTTTATATTCTTTCCTGTGTGGCCTGCAGGTTGTTTTGGCACACGGTTGCGGTGGTCTCCGTTAGCTCGGATTGAAGCACAAACATGTGCAGCAAAAGCTAAACAAGCATCCGTAACACATCGTCGCTGCCGATTTCCTCGAGACGACGAGGAGGAGGAGGAGGAGGAGGAGGAGGAGGAGGAGGAGGAAGGAAATTCTAACAGCGTTCAAGGTGGCCGCTAAAACTCAGGCGGTTTTTGATTTCAGTGCATGCATCTCTCCGTCTACAGTACATCGCATAGTGTCGATGGGAGAGACAACTGAAGGGGTCAGTGGTCACCGCTCAGATCCACTCATATATTTTCTTTGTGAGATTATCTCTCCTCTCTTGGCCCACCGTTGGGGTTCAGACAGTCTATCCTCCCGCCTCACCGGCCGTTACCCTTTCACAGTGGGCTGCCCAGCAATATCGTTACCATCGCAAACCAACACAAATACAAAAAAAAAAAAAGTTTATTTAAATGTAGTTTACCAGTGACGTATAAAAACGGCATGACTAGGGTGGGACACGTAGCCATGCCTTGTGTGTTTTGGATTTCTCGCTTTTTGTTCCCACCAACCTTCCGTCCGTCTTTTCTCACAGCAGGTTATTTTTTGTTCTCGTCACAATTGTTCTCTTGGCTCCCCCTCCCCCACCCCCACTGCTTTCCTCTCGTTCCCAGCAATTCCTCGAAAACCCCTGCGTCACTCTTATTTCCTCCCCCAACCCCTACTCAGTGCGGTGAGTGTGGTTTTCATGGTGGTTGTTCTCTCCCTCTGTCTCCTGGTGACTGAAGAGGTAGCTCCACCAGCTTCTAGAGTGCTGCATCTGTTTGGCCGTCCCGGCGCTCTTCACCCGCCTCATTTCCTGCGCGAAAAATAGAGACACAGTGTGAAGTTAGAAATAAAGTAATTGGTTTTAGAAGAAAAAATAAATAAAAAACGCCCTTAAACCCTCCTTCCATCCTCTGAGCCCTCGTACTCACCCCTTTGTCGAGCAGGCTGTCGAACTCGTCGCTCATCCTTCGGAGCTGCCGGCCGTATTTCTTTGCTGCCCACAAAGCGGGGGGAGCCGACTTGGACCGTACTCGGAATGGCGCTCCGTCGGTGGGCGTCCCGGCCTCGTCTGCCCAGAGCTCCTCGTCTCTGGAGACGGTGGAAGCGTGGGACTCCGAGTTCAGCCTGATTCGACCGGCCGCTAAGGGAGACAAGAGGTGAGAGGGGTTCGTAATGCCTCACAAGAGCGGGAACAGATCGACATACAGGGGAGCAGTAAGGAAATAAAATAGGAACCGAGGAATATAACAGAGGAATATTAATCACTGTGATCAAAAGTGTCAAACTAGGGGGGGTAAAATGAAAATAACGTATCTCTTCCCTTTGACTAGAGGATAGATAGGTAGATAGATAGGTTCACTTACATTTCAACTAACAGTGCAATCTCAAACTGTAAAACCTATGTGAGAAATAGCAGATTATAATTTCTTCCAAATTAGGCCAAAGAGACAAAGCCAAGAAGTGGCAGTACAAAATAGGAGGATAAACAGACAGTAATGTTGGAGAGAACGATGGATGAGTGGTTTGATGCACTGGCATCAAATGTTTTTCCTTTCTTTGTGCAAGAACAGGATCTGCATTGCAGCAGCTGTTGCAGAAAAGTAGATTGGAACGGATCACTTGATTGCTTTCTTTTTCTACAATAACTGCAGCGATCATAAACAAGCAGAAGAGCAGTCGTGGGTTTAGGTGTTAACTACACATTACTGCCCTGGTGAATTTCCCCATATGGTTGTGGTAAGCTGACAAGCACTGCGCCTGAAGTTTGCAAATCTCCTGCTCCGTGTGTTTTCTTTTTCTCCCCAGTTTAAATAACCTCCACCTTTTTTAATTTCCCCCTTTCCCACAATTCCTTGAGATGTCCTACCTGGCAATCTGAGCTCAGGTAGGGTGAGGGAGTGGCGTTGAAAAAACTGCTGCTCGGGCACAGATGGGAATTGGTTATTTTCTCCTTCCTCCACCTCCTCCGATGGCTCCGACTCGCTGTCGGAAATAGTGAAGTGTGCAGCCATCAGGACATCTGGAGAAGTGAGATTCAGGAAGAATTAGCAACAGGGATGTATTAAAAAAACAAATAAGCTATGTATATTACATACACGGAAATGCCTATGAGTAGAGAAGTCGACCAATCGGTTGTTTTTTTGTTCTTAAATCGACTAAGAGTTCTTTAGTCAATCAGTAATTTGTTCTGCTTTATCTCATACTGAATGACTTATCTCCAAGAATATGTTAATGAGTTTCAATGTTATTAAGACCACAGCTGGCTAATGAGTTAGTGTTGCCCTGAACTTGGCCTGTCTAAGAGAACTGGAATCAGACACAGTGTGTTGTCCATACAAACAAAATTACCGAAACAACATTCATCCCTATCTCTATTATAATAATAAAGATTACCAAGAGCAAGGAACAAGGAAGTCTACAGGACAATTGTGCTCCCATTTTACTGTCAAGCAGCACATTAGCTAATTATTCAGGAATCATAAAATGGCATCATCATGATGATCATCCATTGTATCCCTGATGCTGCCCCTCTCCAACACACCCAGCAGCCTATCTGCTGCGCTGTCCCCGGTGTGAGCCGGTCCAAAGGTATTCACGGTGCAACAATCCGAGAGATAACCCACTTGTTTCGACAACGCGGAGCCACATTTGATACCTTTACCGACGTGCTGCTCCGCTCCTATTAAAACGAGACATTTACACCTTCTTCCCCCGGTCAACACGCCGCCTCGCTTGTTTTGTTGTTGTTGACTCAAGAGGACAAAAGAAACTTCCTTCAGGGCGGAAGCTGCTGAGGGGCTAAACTAGCTCGCGCGGTGTGTAAAAACAAAGTGTGAATAGGTTTCCTCACCCGGAGTCTTTATAGCTTGAGCCCGAAAAGTGCGAGTGTATCCTCAGTTGGCCTCATGTGGCCCGCAGCTGTTGTTTTTGTTATCGGCGTCTTGTCTTTTTTCCCCCCGTACAACACAGTTTAGCTCCTCGCTCACCCAATCGCCGGGCGTCACTGCACCGCCGCTGCGCGCTGACGTCACTGTTGCGAGCTAGGACTGGGCTAGGGCTTTGTTTGTGCTACCGGCTTACCGTAAGGCTCGGTGTAGAGGCGCAGCAGGATTTAATATGGACTGGAGTCCGGACATTAATATTTCTATCCACCTATTTTCACATCTGTCAGTGTTGGTATTCAAATCCTATAGTCGAATAGAAGTAACAATACCACCATTTTATAATAGGCTACTCTATTACAAGTAAAAAACATTACTTAGACTTATTATGTAACATAATGGCCCCTTTAAGAGGTATATCATTTTATTATTGGAATATAATTACTAATGTATTAATGGAAGGACTGGTAGGAGGCCCCGGGGAAGACCCAGGACACGCTAGAGGGATTATATCTCCCAGCTGGCCTGGGAACGCCTCGGGATCCCCCAGAACGGGCTGGAACGTGTTGCGGGTGAGAGGGAAGCCTGGGTCGGCCTGCTAGGCCTGCTGCCACCGCGACCCGACCCCGGATAAGCGGAGGAAAATGGATGGATGAATGGATGTATTAATGTGTAAACAACATTTTTATGTTGTGTCAGATACATGTAGTGGAGCAAGAAGTACAACATTTGCCTCATAAATGTAGTGAAATAGAAGGTAGCATAAAATGGAAATACTCAAGTAGTGTATAAGTATCTCTTAAGTTGTAACTCTACTGTAATTGAGCGTTATCATATTACATAGTCTTCCTCAGCAGATTGAGTTAAAGACTTCTTGACCTCAGAAAGAGAAGTTGACAAAACAAATTAATGTACTTCTATATGGAGCAACAGACATTGTGCCTTCCTTTAGACTCTTCCTTGCTTTTTCTGAGGGAGACAGACATCATAAAGAAGTGAGGCTAAAGGTGAATCAAAAGGAAAAAGACAGGGAGGGCAGAACCCATGTTACACAACAGTTATGTAAAATATTCTTTCGTCAGATGTTGAGGCTGATAAAGAGAGGGTGGGGCAAGAGCAGGTACATGCAAGTGTGAACGCACAGATTATACTGTCTCACACTGAACATGACAAAATAATCATCCTCTAAAGTCATGTTTAAACTTTAAACTTTATTACATTCGTTATATTACATATTTTACATACATACATGAGATTTGGCCTCTGCATTTAACCCATCCGTAGCAATTTTAGGAGCAATCGATCTATATTTGAGGTAAGACGTGTTAGGCATCCACTAAACTGATAGCAAAGAGATGGAAGGTCATCCCGTTGAATCTGGTCTTGTGTTCTTTCCCCCTCTCTTTTCCCTTCTTTCTTCCTGAGAGGAGAAGAGGATAGAACCTGATCAGTTTGTTGTCATCCGTTGTACGAGCAGCAGGTGGCGACGCAAGCCTACAAACTGATCTTTCCTAATGTTTGCTGAGCTGTCTTCCTCTTTGGTCACACCGCTTCATCTCCTGTCACAGGTCGTGTGGTTTCCTGCCAGAGAGAAGAAGAAAGGAAAAATCCCATATTGTCGTGCTAAATTATCCCTGATTGGTGTCATAACATCTTTTGCAACATGTGGAAAATTATAAAATGTATGAAATGTATAAAATGTTCGTCAGTGGGAAAAATACAGTGTTTCTCACTTCCTGAAACGCTGGCAATGCAGAAGTAAGGCTTTTGACAGTGCTGCTTATGTGAAAAACATGTCCTCCGTCTCATGATGTTTGAACAAAACCATTACAATAGAGCAATACTGTATACAGTACATGGTGTGTGTGGCACTGTGCATCCTCTACTGATCGTCTCTCTAATTTGCCCTCTGGCACTTTCCTCACATCAGCGGAGGAGAGTCAACCATGTAATTATCTACCATTTATATCTGCTGCCTCTATTCCTCCTCTCCTCCTCGACATCATTCCTCTCACTCCCCTCTCCTGCATTAGGAGCCTCTTGTGAGATTAGAAACAAAATGAGTCTATTTTGCAAAGTCAGTAAGTGACACTTGAGTAGGAGGAGTGAACTATCTCTGTGGAAACTGTGACAGGATCCGAGGGGATGCGATGCATCTTCTTCTAATTCAGTGTATCCAAATAGAACTAATGTGAGTTTCTAAGCCTCGACAAACAGGCAAGAGTCCGCGCAGTCAGCTCTCGGTTTGAGGATAGAGCAGCTCCAGAAAACCACTGTTGAGACTTGCCTCTTTTGAACTCTATTTTTGGAGGGATTATAGAAATAATACATGGGAGTTCTTTCTTTGGTTGGTCTCGGGGGGCCAGTTGAGGACCATATAATTATTATCCATTTTAATCTGTATGTGCCGTGTGTGTGTGTGTGTGTGTGTGTGAGCAAAGCCATGTGCGCACTTACGTTTGTAGCATTTTAACACCATAAAGCTGCCATCCATAAGAGTGTACGAGTGAGAAAGACACAGTTTCTCTCACCAGCAGGATCCTATTCACACACATACCCGGACAGAGAGAGAGAGAGAGAGAGAGAGAGAGTGTGTGTGTGTGTGTGTGTGTGTGTGTGTGTTTGTGTTTAAGTCTGCTGGATTTCAGTGTAATCTGAAGGAGCCATACAATTATCATCCATTTATATCTTCCTGTACCAACCTCGCCCTGCCTCCCTGCCTCCCTGCCCCTCATCTGGCGGTTATTTTGGGAAACGGAGGCGTATGCACTCCCACACTGTCTCTAAACCACCACTCAGTGTGTGTGTGCTTGTGTGTGTGACTATGTGTGTGTGCGTGTGGCAGTTTGAGAGCAAACGCAGCAGCGCTTCCAAGCGGCTCCCAAAAACGTGCCTTCCAATTTAATGCCAGGACACTGCCTGCCTGCCTGCCTGTCTGCCTGTCTGTCTGTCGCCGCTGCTTCAATCACTGTCCTTTCAAGCATGTTCCCCTCTCTGCAGACCCCAGTTCAGTCTATGTGGGAGCTGAGCAAGATGCAGAGCAGGTTTTGAATTATTTGAAGTGTGAGAGCTTGGAGAGAAGAAAAGAAAGATGGGGGGAAAAATGTATTTCCCAATTCTGTAAAAGATGAGACACAGACCCAAAACACAGACAGTGTGTGCCAGACAGGGAGGGAGGAAAGTAACTGAAAAAGCAACAGATGAAGGATCACAAGTGAAGACAGACCAAGACATGAGAGAGGTGTCTGAGAGTGCGGAGAGGGAATTATGGTAATAGAAGAGCAGAAGAGGTGGCAGTAAATGTGAGAGTTTTGGATGCCTGCTATAGAAAAAAGAAGACTCTAAGAGACACGAATCAGAGGAACGGCACAGGTGTAAGAGACAGGAACAGGGAAAGAGCAATCTTAACCTACATCAGAGTGAAGGCTCTCCTCCGGCCCACTCATTCAACTCGAGCCCTTTCGTCCTTTCTCTCAGAACATGCTCATTATCTATGGGCCGCTCCCTCGCTGTATAACTAAGTCACTCTGTGATCACAGGACCGACATATGGCAGCTTTCTAATTACATCCATCTCCACCCTTGTGTAGCTTGCCGCCTTGTAACCCGGCTCTTCTTAAACTAAAGTCTGGGACTGAAAATGGGTTGCTGACTTTGTCTCCAGTGGATAAAAAAAAAAAAAGGCCCAGCTCAACAAGACATTTGATCGGAGGACTGGTGTTGAAATATTTCTCTTCTCGTGACAAGTGAGAAATCCGTCACGTTGAGGAAACTTTTCGTTCCCAAGTGCAAACAAAGATGTGCTAAGAAGCTCTTGTCTCTTGAATAGCTCCAAATGTTAAAGAAATAGTTTGGCAGTTTTGGGAAATGTTTTTTTTGCCAACTCACTGTCTGGATGCTACATATGAAGCTACAGTTAGCAGCGGTTAGCCTAGCCTAGCATAAAGACTGGAAATGGGGGGGAAACAGCTTGCCAGGCTCTGTCCTAGCCATTACAGGGAAGTCACTGCTCCTTGCCAACTGAAATAGTTTAACACATATCCACCTGAATAACCACAATTTTTGTGTTTTTGCATTTCAGTTTTCGTATATGTATTAAACAAACAAAAAATATTGTGTTAATTTGTGAGCTTAAGAGGTGTTGATGGGTCGAGTTTGTTACCTCTGAAGAAAGCTCTCAATCTTGAGCGGTCTCAATCTTCTCATCCATCTATCGACAAGAAGACGAGTGCACATGTTTCCCAAAATGTTGAACCATTCCTTCACGTAAAGAGACAAATGTAACATTATAAAGTTGAAAATACACTCTTTCCGGCAAGAACCAACTGTAGGCCTGTATTTGAAATAGTCTGTCTTCCAAGTCCTGGCTTGGCTAAAGGTTAAAAACTGTAATTAACATCTGCCTTGACTTTAGTGGACACAAACGCACACTCCTACCCCTGCCTGTTCTCTATCTTGTCAACTTACAAGCCACACACACTCTCGTGTAATCCATCTCTCCTCTTTCAACCCTCTAATATCATCAATTATGTTTGGGCGGTTTTCATGTGGTTGGAGTGGTATATGTGTGGTCAGAGAGCTACTGTAGATATGGATACGTGCTGGTCTGAAACATATGTACTCCATATGTGAACTCTGAGGTGTGCACATGGTACATGCCTGTCATTATGTAGTCTAAAGATAGTTGATGAATAGTGGTCGTCGTTGACTGGCACAGGTTGTGGAAGCAAGATCACGCTAGGGATGTGATGTCCCGTTCCTCAGACTCTTAACTTTCAATTCAATGCATCCTGGGATAAACACGTGTCCAAGTTCAGGTTTTTCATTATATGTAGTTTTGCTGCAACTAAATGATAGATCATTAAGTAAGCATTTGCTATCATTAGTCACTATCACAATGCTGCTTTAATTGTCAGTTAATTTAGCTTTTGTTGGCTAATCAGTTTATGTATACTACTGTAAAGCTCTGCCTGCGGCAAATCATATTTTCATGCTTCACTTAATCATCATAGAGCCTCCATCCAGTACAGTGCCATACAGTAAAGCCAATACTCTTGGCCAATTAAATCATAATTTACTGTATCGCTGATCCCTATCGCTGTATCACTATATTGTAATATATAGCGCGGTGCAAATTTAATCGTATAAGACCAAAAACATAAGAGACATTACTTTTTACTGAAAGTCTCTCTGACTGGACCGGCGAAAAAAATGAAGCAACGGTTATATTACTAAATCTATCGGTCCGCCCTAATATTGTTGTGTTTTTTGTTGTTGTCTTGTTTCATTCAGTCGTGTTGATAGCATGTTTTTTTGTTCAGGAATAGACTAAATGAATAGAGCTGAGCGAGTAAGAGAAGATAATAAGAAGAGTGGAGGAAAGGAGAACAGTGACCAGGAGTAAATCAAATAAAGTACCATAAGATTATAATATATGCCCATGTTGTATATCTTACGATGCTATTCCCTGAAGAAATCCAACATAATTGAGTAAATGTTCTTCTGTTCTTCTTCTACTTAATATTCAATTCAGAGTATTGAAGAACCCATTTACTTGGCATTGTTGCAATTAGAGCAGCCAAGATTGTTATGGCATTTTGATTCAAAGGTAGCAGGTTTATCAGCTCAACATTCCTTCTGTGAGCTCTACTCCAGCATAGTATAACACAATTAGGTTTCAGAATGAGTAGTCCTGTTCACGCCAAATTCCTATCCTATATATATATTTATATATATATGGTATGTAACTTACAAATACCAACATCAGACAATTTTTGCCTTGTCTTTAGCCGGCAGGAGTGAAAATTAAATTGCAGTTAAAAAACAAAAACAACTCCTGCTTTCTTTTTGCATGATATTTTGATATTATAAATTTAGACTGCCCTCGGGATGCCTGTCAACCTGCTAATCACAGGCATTGTATCAAATAAATTATTAGGTCAGGTGACACTTCCAGTAGCTGTACTTTAAGCCTCTGTATTCCTCTCCATCCCTCACAAGGAGAGCAGGTAATCCATCCTCCTTAAAGATTTTATTTGTTTTGCTTTGACAGTGATGAGAGGCAGGAAATTGGGTGGAGAGGCGCAACATGGTACAAAACAAGATGCATTTTCAGCCCGGATGAGAATACATGGTATCTGCATTAGTAGATCTGTCTTCCTCGTTGCTTTAATCCTCTTCCCCATTGTTCTCATTTCACCCAGATGCTCAGCATTTCCCCTTTTTATTCATTGTGCCTCTTCTTCCATTGCTCTGCTCTCGCACCTCCATCGCTTTTTTGTCCATCCTTGCCTTTCCCTGGTTTATCTCCCTCTTTTCTCAAATGTCCCCCGTGCTCTGTCTCTCTTTGCCTCCCTTTCTCACATTTTCAATTCTGCCTCCATCTTCTGCCCCCCCAATCTTTCCCTCCCCCCTTGTGTATCTGGGTTGCTGACTGAACTAGTTCATGTCGAGCTTGCTAGCTGATGGCGTCATTGCCTCTGTTTAATTGATGCGTTTTGATAGAGACAAGCTGCTTGTTGGACTCAGTCAGGTGGTAACAAAATCTTAAAAGCCTGACCACAAACAAGAACAAACTAAAAATCTAAGAATCAACTATAACTTTTTTTGGGGTGACTGTCATTTCACATTTTCTGACTTTTTCTCCGGCGATAGAAGCTTTATATCACGCAAGGTGTTTGGAGACACAGAATGGTATAATTCATTTGTGATTACCCCAGACAGGCACACGCTGCGCTCAACTTTTGCTTTACCCTGATTGCACTTTTCTTCCCAAAGTTCTAAAGTGCTGTAAAACACTGTTGAGGGAGCCGAACAATTACATTAACAAACCATGGAACGCTAATGAAATCTTACACTGACTGCTGGCTCTGGCAAGTCCCAGTCAGCAGAACAGCAATGGGATAAGTAAGTGTAGTATTAGCATAACAATACAAATCTGCATACAAATAATGAAATAAAGGCGGTGATAGATGGCCATCATTACAAGGAAAGGAATTGGAATGCATTTGCCAATAACCCAAAGTATTTTTCATCCCACTTCTGCTCCTTAAAGTCCATTATATTACTCAACTATATCCTTGTGGGTCCAGTCCCTGCTGCAGGCTGTTGGACATTTCCATCAACTCAAAATGTCTCCAAAGAGCGATACATCTCAGTTTTATTAAATCACAAAGCGCAAAGCCTCAAATTGTGATGGTAATATCAGACGTGTATATATATATATAAAAATGCAAAATGTGTGTATCTGTACGCTTGTTTGTGTGTGTGTGTTAGTGTACGTGAGCTCGCTTGTGTGTAGTCCTATGAATCATCGGGAAAGGTCAGTATTGCTCAAGGGGAGAAGAAGCAGAGGAGACATAAGTGATGAATTGCACTTTGGGACCATTTTCCTTGCAACAACCCAGGTTATATTGAACTGCGTGAAGACACACGGAGAGAAAGAGCGCTGGTGCATGCGTATATTTGCATGTGAATCAAAGATTTTACACCTGTGTGCATGTTTTTATTTAAAGGGAAAGACAACTCACTTTTTCAGTGCTTTTATTGGGTATCTGGGGCGCCTACCGACCCACAAACGGTGAAATAAGACAACCCAGTTCGTTTTTTGTGGGCTGCCTAAATCAGAAAACAAGTCAATAAAATCTTGCTCCCCTTCCTCTGTCACATGCGGGCTCATTAGTATAGTAAGCTGAGTGCAGACCAGTATGTGCCAATAATTACTCACAATATGTTTGAATTTAGCCTTTTTTCGAGTGAAGTTACAAAAATGCATGTTGCAATCACATTCTCACAACTACAGTGGTAGCCGTTAACTCTTCCCCATGACTTGTTTCACTTGCAGCAACTTCTCCTTTATAAACTTTACTGTAGAATTACACAACAGCAACAAGAGGCAGAAGACGCTCGGACAAGAAATATTGTCATTCTGTCGAGGTCGAGATGAGCGTCATAGATGACTGATTAAAAAAAGAAAAATGCTTCTCGTTCCGCTATCGGTTTTCCGGTGACAACTCCGTAGCCACCTTTGGTAACGCAGACGTCCTCTGGTCTCCAGGGTGCATTTACATGTTCATGAGTTACAATGATACATGCAGGATACATGCAGGGATTCTGCATTTCTGATTGGTTTCAGCCTCCTGATTTATCAGCAGCTCCATTTCAACGCTGATCAATAAATCAGCATGCAGATGGAGGTGGTCCTCATGTCATTTTAATCTTTTGTGTGTGTGTGTGTGTGTGTGTGTGTGTGTGTTTGATTGAGTGTGTGTACATGTTGGAGCATTACGCCATGCCAGTTTGAATATATAAGCATATGCTTAAATAGTACGGTTTGTTTCAGTAGACGGACGCAGACACGGCGGCTACAGTACACAGAGTGTGTGAGTGTTTGTGCGCATAACAATCGACCCCAGAGCCATGTAGGCACTTAGCAATTGACTTTTGTTGTGATTGACGACGTGCCCAATGCCGGGACGCCACAGCGACAGATGCTCAAGTTCGGCCGTGAGTGCTGTAATGACCTCGCGTGGACAGAAAGCAATCAAGCAGTGGGTGTGGGAGCATGCGTGTTTCTGTGATCCGGAGTCCACGCGTGCACGGTTTCATGTTTGGACTGTGAGTGTATGTACTGTACAAGCAGGAAAGAATGTAATAGCCTGCATATTTTTGCTGGTGCGAGGGAGAAACAGTGTAGTGTGGCAGCGGCCAGCAAATTATCAAGGCTCATTTACTGGCAATCCTCGTCATCGTCATTTCGTTGTGTTTCACAGCTCCCCTATGGACCACACTCAGCATAACTTACAATTGCTTCAGTGGCCTGACACCATGAGTCTGAGGCGGCTCATGAATAATCAGGGGCCAACAATGTTTTATAAGTTAAGAGATAAAGCAGAATGGCTTGATTAGTTGGCTACTGTGTAATCGTGACCAATATTTGAGCTGTCTTCAGACGTCCATGAGAGGATTCTCAAATGGGATTTGGGGAGTTTGGCCTCTATTAGCCTTTATTTACTGAAGGTAGTTTCTCTAATCACACAGGCTCATTTCTAGCAGCATCCTGCTACAAACTCATGTCAGCCCGTGCTGGTATTAGCGGTTGAGTCAGTATGAGAAAGCAGTAGATAGAATATGCCATTCCAAGAAGTGAAAGTGATGTGATTGCAGTATAAAACTAGAAGTGTTTACTTTGTTATAGATGCGTGCTGTCATATGGAAAAAAACGAGGTCAAAGAGTCAATGTTCATCTTGGCTTTAAAAGAAAAAATTCTGGAAATATTATTTCTTGCTGAAGGTTAGATGAGAAGATTTATACCACTCTTATATCTATCTGTTAAATACAAGGCTAAAGCCAGCTAGTTAGCTTAGCACCTGGCCAAGAAATATTCAGGCACCTAACCCCTGTAAAACCAAAGCTCTTCATTTATTCACTATGTTTAAAAAACATATGAATTAAACAAAAAATATATAATGTGTTAATTAGTGAGCTTTGGAGGTGCTTGGAGGTGGATTTTGTTATCTATGGATAGAGCCAGTAACCTCCTGTTTTCAGAGCCTTCATGCTAAGCTAAACTAACTGGCTGCTGGAAGTAGCTTCTATTTAGCGTACAGACATACACATGGTGTCAATCTCCTTATCTAACAAATTCTATACATTTACACTTAGGAGCTGCACAGTATAGCCATTATTTTCTGCTGTCCTGGAACATTCGGTGATCGCTGTAATGTTCTTAATAATACTCCCGACAACAGAAACACATGTAAGATTTGTGAAAACAACACAGTAGCAAGTGTGCTGAATTGGTGCTTACTGTTAGGTACATTGAACATGTACACCAGCTTCTATTGACTACAAAAGGGACTCTGGAGCAGCAACAGGGCCAAGTCAGTATGAGGAAGAACTAGCCTAACTGGCTTTTGTGTGACGCCAACTGTTTGTCTGCCAAAACGTGTGGAATGCATAACAGAGAGCGGCATGTACACTCATCCAGGGAGTCAGTACAAAGGCAGCTCAAAAACTACGCTTCTTAAGAAGTCTTTCTACAGGTGCGGTACCGCAGGAAACCTTCATTTCCTACTTTTATTTCCCTAACCTTTCATCTTCCCGCTGGGGCTGAGGGAACTTAATTAATCATTTGAAATTGAGTGGGTATATATCTGCATGGACATAAGACTGCTGTCATTTTGGCACCAACTAATAGGCATCACCTTTAAAATCCGCTTGACCGTGTCTAATTAGAATGTGGTATTTCTGAGTTAATATATGTATTGTGGAAATTGTCATTATTTTGTGAGACAAAAAAAGAATTGATCAAGAGAGCCTAATGCCATGATAATATGTTCACGTAAGTTGGAAAAGAAACTTACATTTTCTCAAAAAATGAACCTGAGGCCAAGAGCAACAGTCTCATATACTAATTAGCTATTGCATGTATGTAATGTAACCCCACCATTAGGTTGTGATCAGATAAAAGGCTGTTTTTAATCATGAAATGTAAAGCTGAGCTCTGAGTGTTACATTGTTCACGTTGAATACGTCTCTAATTGCAGCTAGTTTGTTTGCGTGGAGCAACAAAGTGGGTAGTAATATTGTAGAAATGTTCAAATGAAATATAGTCTCCAGAAAGTTAGCCTTTTCTGAAATGGAGTGTGTGGGTTTGTGCAGAACCAAACTATTTACATATTTTTGGGACTAATCTCATACTAATAAACCATAATGAGATTACATGACACCCAAACTCGAAATCATCCTGTGATATAACAGATGGGACATCATTTTCACGAGTCTCAAGCTAAAGAACCAACTTAATATTTCATGGAAAACAGCAATTATCCTGCGGGCAGAAACGGTTCACAGTGCTGCTTTCAAATATGTGCTGTGGTATAGTCATCGTTTTCAGATATGTTACAGTAGTAAGACAGAAGGCTCTGCTTATGCCCTCATTGCCATAGAAACTGGGTAGAAATATGGCTTTCTCTGAAGATATTATTGTGGTTTGTTTGGCAATGTAGTAGTGAGGCAGGCAGATACACACTACGATGCAACGGGGGGAGGGTTAAGAGGCTCTGAATCGGTAATGATATGATGCTGTGCTGAGAAGAGGAAACACAGAAGTGTTAGGAATGGTCTGTGGTGGAGAATTTTGTTGCGTAATCATAGTTATTCTATAATTTTTACTTTGAAAGTACTTGGATTATGTTAATTTATTTGGTATAAATGACAATGAGTTGAATTCATTAACTGGCATTTCATCCACCAAAAACAGACAGGGGTGCTTGAGGCTCTCATGTCTTCTTGTTTTTGTGTATCACCTTTACTTTCCAATCCATTGGGACTCCCCCTGCAGCAGGGAGCAAATTGGCATGTCCAGTCGGATGCTATGAGTTGTCTCAGTGGTTATTTTTAGGGCAGTTAATTAAAGACTTGTAGCATTAAATGTTAAAAGGAAACATCGACCCCTCCCATGTTAATGTTCAGCGTTTTGTTGACCCATCCATCCACCTTGACTTCCTGCCTCTGTGGACGAGTAGTGTCTGTGCCACAGAGCTCCATCCTTGTCCGAAAACTAATAAAAGCACATTAGGGGGCCATGCTGTTGTACTGCCACTGTGTTTGGGGCACAGAGAGTTTAAAATTGTTGAGACAAACTGACTGACTGGTCTTTTCATGGGATTTCTTGACAATAATGCAAAATAGAGGATTAAAAACCAAGATGAAAGGGAATCCATCTTTGCATTTCCAATTATTTCGAGGAATAATATTTCCCCCTTTTCAAACACTTACTGTATCTCTGTTATTCATTAAATCCGCGCTTTAATAATCGGTAGGAGCTTTAATAGAACTGTGTGTGTGGGCCTGGTGGATGTGTTGGCCTCTGTATGTCTGCACGTGTGCCTCTGTGTATTGTTCTTTCATGCATATTTTGTACTGCTCCTGTTACTGTGTGCAAATGTGCTTGTTTGTCCAGCTATAAATTTATGCATTTCGCTGGAATGCATTTGGACGCGGATGGTTGTGTGTGTGTGTTCTCTCGACCAAGTAAGAGTTTAGTTAGAATTGTTCAGTGTGTGTGTGATGTCCCCTCGGGGTGTGAATTAGCTTGCGGTGTAAAGGCCATGCTTCACACTGAGACAGAACTCTGATCAACTGTGTCGAAAAGACGGATAATGTGTACTCCTCTTCCCCCTCATTATTTACCTTCGACTCCGGCACTCCTCCCCATCTCCCGCTTTACTTTTACCATCTTCTCAGCGGCCATCCCTCCCACCCTCTCTTGCCTCCTCGCCGTCCTGTTTCCCCGTCCTTCCCTCTTTTTTCCCCCTTTCTTTTCCTCCTCTGTTCTTTCGTCTTTCCTTTTCAACTTTTCAAATGTTGTCACTGCCTTTTACCCCCTCATCCATCTCTCTCCCCCGCACCTCGTCCCGTCTCATCTCACCGCATGCTATCCTTCTTTGCAACCTCCTCTGTAGAGCTGCGGATCAGCACTTATCCAATCCGCAAGCAACTTCCCATTCAAACTAAAATACCTTTAGGTTATTGGTGAAACTAATTCCCAATTCAAGTAATATGTATCTGATATAATTCATATAATTCGATTTTTTATTTGGACTCCTTTGCACTATTTTCTACCTGTTTTCTGGTGAAGGTTTTTGATAAACAACTCCTTGTCAACTTTTTCAAAATACTATACATTTATAATAACGATTAGTCGATATTCAGAAAGGTGGGTGATTGGGTGATGCATGTGAGGAGGGAGGCGGGGAGGGCCAGGCGGAGCAGGTGAGGGAAGTGGGTAAAAGGTGTGTAGATGGGTGTTGCAGTCAGGTGATTGGCAAAGGAGGTAAGTCAGGGGATAATGTTCATGGTGGCGGATGGAAAATGGCAACAAAGGGACCTTAGCAACACACTGAGGAAGTGAGAATGTGGCTGAAGAGGGGAACAGAGAGGCAGAACATGACAAATTCAATAATCGATCAATCGAAGGAAACACAGGATGTTACATTTCATGGTCGGCACCTCAACTTATTGAAAACGTAAAGAATCTGTGGTTGCGGCCCTGCATTTCCACATCTGTTGACCTCTTCTCTCCTCGCTCCCTCCAATGTGTTGATCAGTGAATGGGCTGATGCTTCTGGGAGTGCTTGCTCCTTTGGTTCACATTCGTTCTGCACTCCCCCAAACACACACTTACACACAGGCACGAACACACAAGAAATAGCTTTCTGCCTTTTCCAGAGCTAGAGAGGGAGAGAGAGAGAGAGAGAGAGAGAGAGAGAGAGAGAGAGAGAGAGAGAGCGAGAGAGAGAGAGAGAGAGAGAGAGAGAGAGAAGAGAGAGAGAGAGAGAGAGAGAGAGAGAGAGAGAGAGACTTGGGAGGGCGCAAGAGCGCGCGAGCGAGCCAACGGGTGAAATGCGCGTGCTCCCTCTGTCGCCGCCGCCGCTTCAGAGGAGAGGAGCCGCGTATTCAGCTGCTGGATGAGGGACGGAACGGAGGGAACAATGAACAGATACAGGGATGAGTGAATGAACGTATCCCGACCTGGGCTTCTTCCACAGTACCGAACCGGTGAGACGCAAAACAACGTGCGTATTACTATTATTACCATGTGTTCACTATGCATTTCTTGTGATTGCTGTGTATGACCCGCGCGTGAGAGGAGAGGAGACGGTCGGAGTGTGTAAGAAGTGTACACATGTGAAGCGCGAGGCGCAGTCCCTTTAGACAGTCCAGTTAATTGCGGCGGATCGGTGCATGGATGCGTAAACAGGGAGCACGGAACCTGTCGGGTTGAGATCAGGCGGCGGGTGATCGCGTATTCCTCGGGGAGAGGTCGCGGAGGAATCTGGCGGACGTGATCGGGGGTCTCTCTCAGGTGTGTGCGACGCCGCAGAGCCCCTCGACCTGTCCGGGAGACGCGCCTTCAGTACCGCTCCAATTAAGCGTTTACCCCGCGCGCGGTCTCCATCAGAGAGCCTCGCTGGAGAACGGTGAGTGACATTTCCCCAAAGCTGCGGGGGTATTACCCTGCAGAGCGGGGTCGTGGACCGCGCAGGCTGTGTTGCCGGTGGCCGGGGAGGGAGATTAAGGTCAGGGATAGGGAACGCATCCGGGTCTGGAGGGACTGTGCCGGGTCAGGGTGCACCAGAGGAACGGATAGGCACCAGAGCGGGACTGCAGCCAAATAGCGACATGTATTATGCGAATGTGATGCCGATGAAGGAAATGACGATGGGGCGGGATTAACGATGATGATGAAATTGACTAAATTGAAATGCACAATAGCAGTTTTCTTTATTTCATACAGATTAGAGCTAGACTTTATGGCTCATTATGTTGACATGCTTATTTATTGTATTAGGGCTGGTGGTGATGATGGTTGTGCTGGTCACGAGGATGATGATGTTGGTGGGAGTTTTGGTGATGATGGTAGTGTTATTGGTTAATTTTTATGATTTTATTATTACTACATTTTCATCAATTAGCATTACTCTAAATTTGTCTACGTTTATACTGTTGTATTGGCTTGTCAGCCATCTGTAAAGCACTCTGAACCTGTAGGCAGGGTGTTATACAAAGGAAGTTGTACTGATTGATTGATAATGGTGGTATGCTGGTGATGATGATGATGATGATGATAATGATGAGAAGGAGGAGCAGAGTGATGGTGATGCTGGTGATGATAATTAAAATGGTTGTGATGGGAGTTTTGATGATGATGGTTCTGGCTGAGTTTAGGGTGGCATTATGATGATGGAGAAGAAGATGCCAGTAAAAATTCACAATAGTGTCAGAAGATTTGATGATGATGGTGGTAGTTTTACTTATGGCAGCATGATGATCGTGATGAGGACTTTTTCCATCAAGGATAAATAATTAACATAAAGATATGTTGCCCTCTCAATAATTCAAAACACCCAAGCGGTCTAAGGAAGTGTATAGGCTATAGATTCATTTGCATATCTCAAACCATTTTTCAGCTTTCATCAGCAACAATAAGTCTTTGTGTTAAGCAGCTTTGATGCCGTCTAGCTGTCTTCTACGACCCAGTGGGCTTTTACTGACTGCAAGAGCCAGTGTGGGCCATGTCTGCAGGGTGGTGATAGAACCTTTTGGACAATGCAGACGTGCAAAGCGGTTTTGAGCAAGCAAAGGGTCACAAATGTATTTGTGTCCTGGCAGCAAGATTGCATGATTTAATGATTAAAGGAAAATAAAAGGGCAGTTTCTTAAGTTAAGTCTTGGTTTCTGGGCCATGACACAGAAACAACTTCCCGAGACAAGATGAAGCTGTGTTTAGGATTCTGAGTACATTTCCATTAGCATCCGAGTGTGAATTTATAAAAAAAAGCAAAAGTGCTCTCAACTAACTGAGACACAGCAGCAGTATGTGTTGGGCTTCCTTGCCACCCGTGTAGATTTTGTTCCATCCGTCCAGTTGTTTATCCTGGGGCAGCCGCGTCTGTAAATGACCGCAAGTCCAGAGAAACCAGGTGTTTGGAAATAAAACCACATGCATTCATTCATTATTTTGTCGGAGGCCTAATCCTAGAAATGTCAACATTGATGTGGTCAGGTTGTCACATTTCTAGTTTACAACTCGGTGTGTGTGTGCTTTGCGTATGTGAATAATGCATGCTGCCTCCGTACCTGCTATGTCTGTGTATTTGTGCTGGTGCCAAAAATATCCCGGACTTACTCTGTTTATGTCTGTCACTTCCTTTCCTGTGACTGTATCCTCCACTAATCCATTAATGACTTGAACAACACAGCGACTTGCCCGCTGGAGAAGGTGGTAACCCACATCTTGGCCTCTATTCTTGTCCACGTTAATCTGGTTATGCGTATCCTGGTACTGCTCCGTGGTTACTTGTGATGTTACCAATGCTGACCCCTGGGATCCCAGGACTGTCAGAATAGCGTGTCTGGCTGGGAGGGGACAGGAAAGTCCCCGTGGTCATAATCCTCTTCGCTCCTGTGTGTGTTTGTGTGTGGGTGTTACGTTGTTAATGCTGTCAGAGGAGGGGGTGGGGGGGTGGGTTGAGATAGATGCCTTGTGTTCTGAATGGTGTCAGGAGGAAGATGATGTTGACAATGACAGGGAAGTAGAAAAAGAAGAAATAAAGCAGAGGAAGAAGAACGAGTGATGTAGCCAGGAGGCCTCTGTAAAGGTTACCAGAGGAGAAATTACATATGTTATAATTGACGTGAGCGTTTAAGGCTTTTGATTTCTAACAGAACAGCCTACAAATATTTAAACACTAACCAATTTTTTTTAATGGCCCCCTTATGGCCTCCAGGCCTGAAACAGTTAGTGATGGCGGCGCCCTTATTGATTTACAAAAGTGTTCACATTTATCAGATATTGTCCATTGTCAGTAGGGTGCCCCAGGGTAGACATTTAAAAAGACGTTTGAAATAAATATCATGTGATTGGCTGAAAAGTGAGAGGGTGATGAAATCCACTCTCATATGTCATTATGAAATAAAATGCAAAATGACATAAAAGTGTAATCGGGAAAAAAATGATGTTATGAAATGCAAACTGACTTTTGAAAAACAGCATTTTGGAAAACATTTTTTTTAATGAAATATAAATGAACTAAAACTAATTCATAAATATTGGTTTGTTTATATATTTACACATTGTATAATTGTTAGAACTTATATCATAATAACTTTTGATTCATTTAGTACTAAATACTTTGGTATGCTTGATGCTTGCAATGCGATACAGCCGGTTTTCCCTCTCAGGGATCATTAAACCTTCAGCTCTCATCTCAGGCTTTCTAACTGACTCGCCAACTACATTTTAATTTAGTTTTCTCTTGCATTTGAATTGTGGCCTGGATAAAAAATTCAAAATGCCCACTCCATCTCCTTCATGTGTTTGGACTGCCACTCTTATACAGATGATTTCGAGAGGCATTTTAATCTTACTGCAACCTCACTGGGAGTTCCCCCTCGAGGCCTACAGGTTGATTAATTAAGTGGCTATAACAAATGAATGTGGGGACAGTGATATATCATGGTGTTCATCTCTTCCCCGGCTGTGGCACAAAGCCGTTGGCCTATCCTGTTTTGTTTTATTCGGTGTTTGACATTCATGGAAAGTGCCCAATATGCTGCCTGCTCTGCCCGAACGCCACATCATATATTGGCACCTCAACACTTGCTGGACGAGAGTCTACTGTGAATGAAAGCTAAAGGTTGTGCTTATCCTCGGAAACTAGTCTGAAAAGCCCAAAATGTTACCGTCCCTGCAGGCATTTGTCACATCCAGCCATAAAATGAGAAAACATGACCTAACGTCTGATATTGGTTGGAAACACTTGATGTAAGAGAAGAGTTAAAATGTGTTTAACACAATGTGAAGTAGGGCCTTAAAATAAGAAAAATCAATAATCACTTACCCAGAGGGCAGGGACAATATGGGCTTCAGATTTATCCTGAATGTAACACCCTTTGAGTAAAACAAACCCAAAAAAACAATAAAGATGAGTAGTGCCAATCCAATATCATCCTGATTTCTCTCATGGGGCCAAACAGGATGGCCGGGCCTCTCGCATCATTCATTCCACTCAGTTTCCAATCACTCCCAAAGCATCACTTCAGCGATTCATTTGACAGGTTTATTGCCAAATGGTGTCATTTCCAAGCTGGGTGGCAGTTCCTGATGTACCAACAGTGATCCCACTTACATGGTGGACTGATTTGGCCCTCACACTTGTGTGTACCTCTCTTAGTCCTTCAGAGGTAAAGTTGCAAATTATGAAATTAGTCGTTTTTTTTTAGCTTGAAGCACTGCCTGCTGCATGCACCATTTGTGCTTAGTCCTCATATTGGCCAAACCAGAGAGGACAGTGGGATCTTACAGTAGTACTACTTTCCTCTCAGTATATTTTTTTCCCCACCTAGAAGTGGTAAATGTATTGTTTGAATCACACACGTAAGCTCATCCTCCAAGTCTCTAGCGAAGTATATTTATGTTCAACAGAGGGTGAGGTTATTTTCTCTATTTACATTCCAGACATAAAGCCTATTTGTTCCTACCACCTTTTTGGATTCATTAGATACATTAACGCTCCAGATCTTATGTATATATGTTTATGAATGAGAGGGCAGGGCTGAATGTGGTTGCTAAGAGAGCAGCGCTAAAGGAGAAATCCTCTTCAATATCTCCATTGCAGAGGCATTACTCCGTATTTTACTTATCACCCGGCAAGCGGCAAATGTAGATAACATTGTTTCCAGATGCATCAGTTTCCACCAGTGCTCATCAATCAAACAAGGAACAATCCATCACAGTCAGAGATAGCAGGTCCTCCATGTATAGTCTCCTTGATAGATTAGGATGCAATTCCGCAGCAAGGCCTGTATGGGTTTAAAGTGACTTTTTTGAAGGAGTCATCACTAACTGTAGTACATGATGTAGGTGGAGAAAAGGCAAGTGCACCAAAAGAAGTCTTGGGAAAATTCCTCGCGAAGCAAACTGCTCGTGTCCTATAGAAAATTAAAAAGAGCACACTACCAGGGGGTCTGTACTGTTATGAATGTGGATTTTTTCCCCTTAGCATATGTAACTTTTTTTTTTAACAGCAGCTACTGTTGCTTCGATTACAGGATAATGGTATAGGCTAAAACGTAGCATTAGGAAAAGTCCTTCAGTCAGCACATGTCATTTATTCAGCAATCTATCTAAAGTTGGCTTACATTAAAGCTCCCTAAAGCTATTGGTTGTACAAGACCAAGAAGCAAATCCCTCAAAGTAATGAGTTGACCAATGGTGTGTTTTATAACTTGTATATTAATACTTTTAAATTGTAAGAATTCAAAAGCTACATAGTCTCGGTTTGAAGAATACACTCGTCTCAATCCTAATGCCTTATTTGAAAATATGGGAAACAATTTAAGCCGTAATCTTATTTTTTGAAACAGTGTTCAAACTGATAAACACATTTTAGCCAATACTTCAATAGAAATGGAACATTTAACCTGTTACGATGCATGACTGGCTGAGGATTTTTCTGCAGAATCAGGCATTGAAGACCTATTGTCAAGACGTCTTGACCAGGTTATCTCATTCATCTTTATAGCTTAGCAACAATCCCACATGGCTGCTGCTGCACTACGTTTTTCACGAGTTTTAAAACCAAAACGATCTCCGTGCATACGGGCGTTTCAGCATTGTTTCCAAAATGATCTCCGTCCACACAGCAACCTTTGAAAACGCATATCACATGACCATTCACGTACACTGGGCGTGGGCGTGACGGTGTAAACAGGAAGCAGATTTTCTACACACTGCAGTTGGTTTAGTTGCAGAAAATACTACAGAGGAAGAACGGCAATGGCGAAAAGAGGGACCAGAGCTTTCTTAGCTTGGACTGACGTCGAGGTCAAACTGTTGTCATGCGACAGGGGCGTGGCGAATCAGGGAAGGACACGTCATGACTGCTGAGACCCAATCAAGTAGCGGACGAGGGTGTCTACATCATCGTTTTCTAAACTCCTCCGTTTTCGTTGCTTTAAAACGCTCGCAAAAGAATATGCGTTTTAAATTGCAAACGTAGCAGTGTGGACATGGCCTCCGGGTCCTTGAGTACTTGGGTCTACATGTAGTTACAATCTGCACACAAAGACAGACCTGCTCGAGCATCCTAGTTAACACAGAGCAACCTAAAACAGACAGACGTACATTTACAAACAGACACAAACACAGTTGACACCATGTCACCCCACCACATGATGTTTAAAGATGAGCTGGCCATTGATATGCAGAGAGGCTCCCCCTGCTACTGCTGAGAATAGAAAGGGCAGCCCTTGTTTTCATGAATAACCTCATCCTCTGACACACACAGACAGACACACAGACACACAGACACACACACAGACACACACACACACACAGACACACACACACACACACACACACACACACACACACACACACACACACACACACACACCTGAAACTGGCGACAGTGTGTGAGAGAGATATTAACTGTGTCTGTGAATCTGTCTCTCTCTGTGTCTGTAGCTGTCAGTGTTGTTGTCTGTTGTTATTGTTATCGCCTTTTATTCCATTTAAATGATATTTCAGGGATGGCTTGATGCTTGGCAGCGGGAGACTTCACTAAGTGGAGAAAAGTGACTAAGGTGGTTTTGATTTCTGAAAGACGGAGGAAGAAAAAAAAAAAAAACATTGCTTTTGTCCTTTTTCTCGGTCGCCGTCGGAGGCCAGATTCAGTACAATCTGCTCTTTTCAATTCATGAATGGGATGCATGGTGTGAAATGGACAATCACAGACTTATCCAATCAACTGTGAAAATGGGCACTGATGAAGAATACATTGACCTTTCATGCTTTCCTGAATGGACAGGCTTGAATAGGTGTCATGCGAAGTGAACAGTGTGCAGAAAACCTTGTGTGTTCTTTTCCTCAGGAGGATTCTGAAGCGTTGAAGTTAAATTGAGGCGAGTGTGAGCCTCTTTGGAGTGGCTAGGGATGTCACAATACCAGAGATTTAGTAGACGATAGCACTGTCAATTCCAATGTGAAATTCCACAATTTCCGATACCCAATGGTAAAAAGCAAAAACAAAACAATAAATCCTATCTATAACATACACTCCTTTATTACCGTTTTCTGCGTTTTCTGCGTTTTCATATTTTGTCATCGACTTGGTACCGAAGCATTGGTTCTCGTGACGTCCCTGGTGGCTACTGGTTGTCGAACAGATGAAGCATTTGTTTCTGACCCATAGATTTGTTTCTTCTCTCGGTTTGCCACTCCTACATCTTTTCCTTCTTCTCTACCCTGTTATTTGTCCTCCTATTTCCAGCTCCACCCTGTTTGTACAGCTTTTACTCTTTAATTTCCTCCATCTCTCCTGTCTCCATGTCTGTCTCACTCTCTGTCCTCCCTCTAGTTTGACTCTAACTTTCTCTTTCTCTCTCTCTCTCTCTCTCTCTCTCTCTCTCTGTCTCTCTCTCTGTCTCTCTCTCTCTCTCTCTCTCTCTGTATATTGGCATTAAAATCAACATTTTCAGGGCAGTTTATAATCCGAACAATAAGGGTTCAAGAAGTTTCAAGTACAGGCACAGCCCTAACATTAAAATGAAACATCCATCAACAATGCTCCTGTTCCCCAAACCACCAAAACAAGCTGAAATAGCCCTATGTTGTGTATTTTCTTTCTGCCTCACTGCAGGCAGTATAACCTTTTATAACAACTTGCATATACTTAAAGTGGTAAGAAGAGATGCTGAAAAAAAGGATGATCAGATGATTCTGTTTGGTTTGGCCACAGCAGAACAAGCTGTAAACACAACATTATAAGTGGAATTGGCTTGCCGGTTGGCAAACAATTACCTATTTACACATCCGGCCAGATCAGCATTCATTTGGAGTAGTGCTTTTGGCCACCTTATGTCTCCACCTATTCTTGAGGGAAATATCTGGCTCTTTTGCTTCCAAATGCTCCAATGTGTTCACCAGCTTGTCGCTAACTTTCTGTCTGCTGTTTGGTCAAGTAGCGTACTGTGAGTTTATTAGAGCATGTTTTACTGAAAACCACTGCATTCTGCTGTTGGAAACAAGTTTGATGGGAGCGGTGAGAGTAAAGCATCAACATTGCGGGCCTCAAAACCAAAACAATGAGCTGAAAGTTGCTAAAAAGCTCAATAGAGCTGAGGCTAACTGCAGAGTAGGTGATATTTCTCTGTGGCTTTATAATTACGAGCAACCTCTTTCATATCATACGTAGTCATTTGACCCATTGTTGTGGCTAGAAATCCCGGTTTATCTTGCAAAAAAGCCCCAGCATTGGTCTGTGATTTATGGTGACACTGGAAAAAGAATAGCTATATATGTTTGTATTTCCCTGTTTCGTTGTCACTTTCCCTTCCTTCCACCTCTTTCCTCTTTGCTCTTTTGTTCCCCTCATATATTGTCGCTCCCACCCACACATCTTTTCTCAGATTACCTCCATTCTTGTCTTTTCGCTCATCAGGTCCACTCCTTTCTGTCCTCCTCTATCAGTCTCTTTCTCGTTCTGTCCACTCACATCCCAACATCCCCAAATCCCCCTCTCTGTCTTGCTTCCTCTCCTCTCTCTCACCATTACTCTCTAAAGCCTCCTCACCTGGTGCCCTCCTCTCCAACTGTCACTCCACTCTTGGGTTGTTTACTACCTTTATCCCCTCTCTTTCACCCCTCTTCTCTATACTGTCCATGACTCCGATATGTCCTTATTACTGTCTCTTCATGCCCAGCTCAACATTCTTTCAATTGTTACCCATACTCTTGCATTATATTTCCTAATTTAGTTATCTGTTGTGTTCTCGTCCCGGCTGTTTCTATTCTCCCCTTTCCCAGTAATCTGTCACAGCAACATAAACCCAAACCTAGTTTATATAATCTGATAAGAGTCCACACACACACATACAAGCTGTCCAGCCACGTTGCATGCATGGCTGCGGGGTGTTTCTGCATGCAATGTGTGTGTGTGTGTGTGTGTGTGTGTGTGTGTGTGTGTGTGTGTGTGTGTGTGTGTGTGTGCGTGTGCGTGTGAGAGAGAGACAGTGTGTTCACGAGTGCATGCATTTGTGATTGTGAAATCTTGCAAGTGTCTGCTTCATTGGAGCAGGTGCTGTGTCTGTTTGTGTGTATGATTGTGTGTGTGTGTGTGTGTGTGTGTGTGTGTGTGTGTGTGTGTGTGTGTGGCGGAAGGATTGCCTGGTGGTTTCCTGATTGGTTTAAAGAAGGGATGAGGATTAGAAGCGATAGAGACATGAATGGGGAAACAATAAAAAAATATAATGACGCGGGAGTGGACGTCAGGCTCTCCTAAATAACCATAATCCACTCTGTTGTCATGCTATTGCAGTGTCTCGGCTTCCCTATTTTTCTCTTTCACGCACAATGCACATCTCCATCTCCATCTTTTTCAAACCCTCGCACGCCACAGCTGTGCGAGTACAGCGCAATATCTCTTTAGACTTGCTTTCCCAGTTCAAGTTTTCATTGTGTTTGTGGATGTTTCGTGTCCTCTCTCCAAGCCCCTCAGACTTCAGTGCGACCGATCTCAAAAGGGCACGGGTGTCAGCATGACTTGAAAATAATAATAATAATAATATGCACCGCTCCTGTGAAAGAAAGAAAGGGCAACATGGGATTTTCTGTATCATACGGGAAAGCTTTGTGCTAATGAAAGACTCTGTTCTATTTAACTTCATAAGTTTTACCACTGCTCCGTTGCTCCCATTTCCTGAGCACAAACAAGATGTGTTATCCATCTGTTCTGCTATCAAACTGCACTGCTTCTTGGCAAGCTATCTGGCCCACACACACACACACACACACATACACACACACACACGCACGCACGCACGCGCGCACAGTCACGCACGCACGCACGCACGCACACTCACACACAATGGGACACACCTCTTTTTGGCATTCATTCGAGTAAGCAGTGATTTCTCATCACTATTTACTTTTTAAATTAAAGAAGTGGAGTAGGAATAGAGCTGGTGAGAGCCAACTCCTTATACATTATGGCTGGAGGAGATTAATTGAATCCTTCCCCTTGTAGTATACCAGTCGCATTTTGTCCATATTGGGGATGTCATGATACCAAAGGTTTTGTAGTTGGTACCAACACCAGTGAAATTCCACGATTCCTGGTCCCCAATTTGATACAAAAGATAAAAAGAAATAATAATAATACTGTCACGTCGTCATACTTGGTACCAAAGTATCTGTTCTCCACGTCATCCATAGTCCATATGCCCCCTTCTCCTTTCCTTTTTTCTTAACACTGCTGTTGTCCCAAAACGATGCAGACACACTGATTCATAAACAAGTCAGCTTGACTTAATCCTCTGTTTGTGAAGCTTTATTCATAAAGTGATAGCTGGTCCGCTCAAATCGGGACTTCTTTGATGTTTGCTACTTACAACTGCAAGTCACTCGGAGTAAACACCTCAGCTACGGCAAGCGACCGTGACATCAAAACCGAGAGAAGCGTCGGGTGGAGGTGTATGGACGACCAGTGCACACACCCAAAGGCTGCGGTTCCCTCAGGATGGCCGGTGCTCACTGCGTGTGTTAGAAAGACAGATAGTGCTTCTGTGTGTAGGTCTGTGTGATGGAAAGTCACGTGTGTGTTCAAACAGTGTGACGACTTTTAGTTGTGAACTGAACACATGTGAGTGCATGTGTCATCAGGGCCAAGCAGCAGAAAAAGAACACTTAAATGAACAGTCTGCACAGCCTGTGTGTGTGTGTGTGTGTGTCACCAAGTCACTGTAGCAAAAGGAAATCCATACGAGTGAAGGAACACTATAGAACAGCCTGCATGGAAGCATGGTGCGCTGTTGTGAGTATTTTGAGTTTAAATGTTCATTCTCACATTCATTTATTTATGCATGATAACCGTGTGTGTATGTGTGTGTGTGTGTGTGTGTGTGTGTACTTTAGCTAGCTAGCTCCCTCAGGCTCTCTGCTATCCCCTCTGTGTGTGACATTTCCAAGGGATGGAAGTCTGAGCACCGTGCTGCCAGTACCTCTCAACATCATACAGTACACACACACACACACACACACACACACACACACACACACACACACACACAGAAACAAACAAACGGAGGCTGGCAGATACTGGATATGAACATCTGCAATTTGACTTGCGCTCGGGGAGAGCAGAGTCCGTGTGTGTTCGTGAGCGTCAACTAAACATATCCATGAATGCCTATCCATAGAAAGCCGGGGGACAATTATGCTGATTGTGTGTTGCGTAATACCAGACGTATAATATGCATTTTGAGATTGCATACATTACATTAAGGGTTCTTATCTAAAGCCACAGTGCAAGACCTGTCAAACTGCCAGCGCCAGTTAAAGGCAGGCTTACACTATCACAGCATGAGGTCCACAGCCGCACGGAGGCTTTTATACAGTTTCCATTTAGTTTTAGGCTAATTAGGAATCACAAAACACCTGGACACTGCTTTACATTAGATATCTTACTATAGGCATGCATGGACAGCGCACACAACATCACGTGACATTCATGATTAAATAAATAGAGCATTTATTAGGACGAGTGATTAAACGCCTTCTGCTAGTATGCATTGGAATGACGAGTGATAAATGACATACAGTAGCAACTGATGCTGGATATAGATCTAATAAAGACTGAGGCCAGGTGGCAACACCAAAGCAAAAGAGCAGACCTTTCATTAAAACATGACAACACCACCTAACCAGCATTTTGCCTTTCAACTGCCATTGACGTGACAGTCTGGCCTAAAGCTTGGAAACATGCATATAGTGTCATAAAGTAATTATTAACCTACAATATGTCAAATTATAAATCTACAATCAGTTGCCAGCTTTTTGAGACACCAAGTGAATGCAGTTTAATAAAACGTAATACAAACCTTAGATATTAAATCGTCAAACAATTAAGCAACAATTAAAAAGTTTAAGTTTAGATAAAACATCTAGAGTTATCATTTATTATGTAAGATACGATGGTGTACGAAACTAGTGGAAAAAAATCACAAACACAGAAATCCCACTTGTGGAATGACCAAAACTAATCCAACTTGTTGTGTTCATGTAGGACCCCAATGCTACTAAATGCTTAATAAAGGGTTCAATACTGATTGGTGTATTTGATACATTGTCAACCCATATATATCAATGGTTCAAACACCTCTCTGTATAACTGAGCGTATGTATGTCTATATCCCCTATTTCATAGGTTTGATGCCACTGTACAGTGGGATATCGCTTATTTATTCTTTATTCAAAGATTGTTATGTCCAAATTGCACCAACTGCGACACTGCATATCCTTGGGATCCCCAGCCATACGCCCGCCACGTGTGAAGTAGATCGGATGAATGGTTCTTAAGATGCGCAAAGAACACAGCCACATACATATGCACAGACAGACAGACAGAGATTCCTTGCTTTATAGTTAGAAACTGCTCTGGGATGATCATTAATAGTCGTTTTCCATTCACTTATTTCCCCCCTCTCTCTGATGATGTCTTTATAAAGCCAGAACAATTATTAACCCCCAGCCCCAGGGCCATGTTCATTTAGTTCATTCTCTAATATATGCCTAATCTAGAGGTAGAATAAAACATTCATACACACTTCACCATTCATCTTTCTCCCAATACTCCAACAAACCTCTCTGGCCTTTACGGCCTAAAGGGCCCGCTGACACTTTTCTCATTTCCTCCTCTGTATTGTTTTCCTATTACTCTTTCCTCTTATCGTCCTTTCCTTTCCTTTCCTTTCCTTTCCTTCATCTCTCCTAATGTCCTCCTCTCCCACTTCATTGCTGTGCTCCTCTCCTCTGCCATTACCAGCATGTCAATCTGTTGCTTACTTGGATCTCATCGCAGCTTCAAACATGCTTTTAGACGGATCAAAGTAGCTATCAAGCTCTGATACACACACATATGCAGGCGCACACACACAAGCGGGCATCACGTGCATGCATCTTCACACTCTCACAATGAGCATGTGGCCAATTATTGGCTTCAAAGACTACGAGTAAATGCTGTGTGTTATCTCTGAAATTTCCCATGCACACCCCCACACATTAAAATGGCACACATATATACGATACGAGTACACACAACTAACATGCATGGGTCTACACATAAAATATGTATGAGAGAGAAAGTAGGAACATTAAGACAAACCCGTGTGTGGTTTTCTGTGTGAGAGAGAACATATTTAAGGGTGTCTGTGCAGTTGAGTGTGTGATTGCGTTTGTAATGAATGCTCGTTGTTTTCAGATCTGCTGGTTAAGAAGGCTGTCGGGTGAATGTTGAATGCTTCAAAAGCTCTTTCATGCCTGCCTCGGTTAGGTCACATCGACCGCCGGATCTTCAGATCGATTGACCAGCTTTAATTTGACTCATTTGTGGAGGCAAGAAATCCCTAATTGAACCTTGAAATGCACACACACACACACACACACACACACACACACACACACACACACACACACACACACACACACACACATCCCTGACATGTTTTAGGAATGTGACAAATTGCGATGGACAGGCACTTTACCATTGTGAATGGTGGGTCAATCATCAATATCATCTGTACTTTTTGATAAAAAAAAAAAATATTCAGTTTGAACAATTTAGGTCTTTACTTTTATAAAATGTTCACACTATTCTTAATTCAAGCACAAATTGCGCTTAAATAAACATTTTATGAAATTTAGTATTGAGAACCAATGCTAGAGTTGGTGTAATTCATAATGTGGAATGCATTTTTGTATGCTTCAAATTAAAATGCTGCATTGTTGTACCTTAATGTAGCTTTTTGGCCACTGGCGGCAAGGAACAAGCTTTAAACAAAACAGCTGACATCACTTTCTTACAATGTTATGGCGAACAGCTCTTCTACACATCCAGCAGACACACAGCAACATGAGCATTTATTTGTAGTCGTGTTTCTGGGTACCCGATTAATGTAAAGCCAAAGGACACTCTTCTTTTAGCTCAGTTTTGGTCTCAACAACCTAGTATCTTGCTTTTTAGCGGCTAACACTCCACTATGTTCACCTGCTAAATGCTAACGTTGTCCATCTGCTGTTTGGTAGCGTACAGAACAAAAACAAAACAGTTAAGCCAAAAACTATAAAACCAAAACAATGAGCTGAAAGAGACTGCTCCATGGAGCAGTGGGTGAGTATTCTTGGTGAGTTTGTCACTAAAAGCAACATCTTTCAAATGAGGCTACATTCAGTGGTTTGACCTATTGCTGATATTAAAATATTAAGTAGTTCAGCTTTAACTTCACTTGAATCCAACACAAAGGGATATATCTGAATAATACCCTGGCTCGCACCCAAAGGATCACACGTATTGATTTCTAACAAATGAAGAAAAAGGTTATAAAATGTTCCTTAATGGATTACCTATCTCAATCAAGTTTCTTTGAGCTGTCTTTTATTGCTTGTACTATAATTAATGGAAAACAATGGCTGCCCGTGTGATTATAAGTAAATCTATAATCTTTCATTATGAAGCAGAAATTCACCAGGGTCATCATTATGACCATGTATCTCACACGAGAGCTGACGAGTAAAACGGCACACCTCCAGAGCATTAGATTGCTTCCTCGAGGGCAACATGATTCTAGTCACATTTTACCGAGCCAGTCATTAGATTCAAACTGGCAACCCTCCACTCACAAGCCCACACGTATATTCCTCCGACCTCCCCGCTACCTCTGTCCCATGGTGAACCCCTCTCTGCTCTCAGAGGTCTGCTGCCTGCAAGCGTTGGTCAGAAGCAGCAGTTTAATTCATATCTTAAAGCACCAACGACTGGCAGGCAGAAAGCTGATTTCACTCAGCTCCACTCAGAAGTCTGCTGTGTACATGGTGTGTGTATGTATTGACCTCCTTCACCCCTCCCTGTCAAACGCCGTCCCAGTTGGATGCGAGAAAACATTATCGATCCGAAGATGGAAAAGAAAGCAGCCGGGTGGGGTGAGGGCTTTGGGGGTGGGGTGGGGGGTTTGGGGGTGGAGTGGGTGAGGGGGGCTTGGACTAAACTCAGAAGATTTCTCATTTCTCTTGTCTCTCTCTCGCTCTGGTTTTCCCTCTCTCACTCTCTATCTCTCTCTGTCACACACACACACACACACACACACACACACACACACACACACACACACACACACACACACACAGACAATCACCCACTCCTCTCGTACCCCTAATGATAACGTTAAAGACTTTTGTATCTCATTATTTACCATGGCAACAGTATTGGACCTACTTTCTACTCTCCCTTTTGCTCTCTCTCTCTCTCTCTCTCTCTCTCTCTCTCTCTCTCTCTCTCTCTCTCGCTTTAACTCCCATGCATGCGTACGCACACTGGGAGATCATGTTTCCGTTCTCTTCCACTGTACAGCCATCTATGTCCAGTGGTGTATTGGTTATGACTGATATGCCGCACACTCACCGCTGCTTAGATTTTGTTGCTTCAGGATGTGATGCTGAATCCTGAGTTATTGTAAACGCATTTGTGTGTGATTGTGTGTAAAAATACGAGCTAGTGAGTGTGTGGCTGACACGGTGAGTGAGTGAGTGTCTGCTGGAAGCTGTGGCAGGTGTGTAACCCCCTAAAGGCAGCATTACATCGTTAACAGAGTGGTGCTACATCTTTGTTCGTGCTCCTGGGGCATCCACATTACTAGGTAATATAGATTGGTTATGTAGGTTGAACAAATTCAGAGCTAATGTGTGTGTGTGTGTGTGTGTGTGTGTGTGTGTGTGTGCGCGTGTGTGTATCTGTACTGTAAAGCAGGTGAGAACAGCTCAAGATGTCTTCAAGTGCGACCAGATGGGAACTCAAATGTTATTGGAGCGTACGAGACATAATTCATTTATGGTGTGTGTGTGTCCCTGCGGCCCATTGTCTATGTACGTACAGTTGTCACCCTGAGGGGGTTATATAAACACAATTTCATACCAGCCAAGGCACAACTCAGTGAGGGAGGTGAGATGTGCAGAACGCTACGTCGTTATTTGAAGAATTACTCTGTTTTGTATTCATAGATGGAAAGGGAGCCGGGCAGCATGGGTTGCTTTGCCTCCAAACCGTTAAGCGGACCTCAGAGCCGCCCTAAGTATGATTTGATACAAAGCGCCCACCTGTCTGTTTAAGTTAGTTTGCGTCAAAACATAATCACCTTTTAGTAACTGTAGATTCAGGCTAATGCAATTTTGGTGTCAATTATAAACACTTCTAGGCCCTGTGGCAGTGATGAGCTTCAAGAGTGAAGTCCAAACTCTTGGTAGAAGATGTAATGTACGTTCCAATCACGGACCTCACTTACTCCTTTGAGTTTCCCCATTTGTGTTAATTTTATATCTAAGAAGGGAAGAACGTATCAGTGTTTCACAAAAAAAACTATTTACAGCACTCTGAGCCCCTCTATGCTTTAAATATGTATTGCCTTTTCTATAAAGTTGAGATAAAATCGGCAGGTTTCATTTTCGTTTACATGTTCATGCTTGTTGAACCAATGTATTGATAAAATATTGGCTTTTTACTCGCATATTTTTTATTGCATAACAGTAACGAGCGTAGTTGTCGTCAACTCGAATAATCTTCACCTGGTTCACTGAACTGTAGAACAGCAGTGTGTGTGTGTGTAGTTGGAGAGAGCAGAGATGTGCGCTGCAGCATGATATTAAATTACAATAAACATTAAAAAGTACTAATAAAAAGCACAAGTAATATCGGAGCTTATCAATACTCCGGTCTTTAATAATTTAGCACCGGGGCCCGTTTTAATACTGAGTTTTGATATGCATCCCTACTTCGGATGACGTGAAGATGACTCACTCCCCCTTTAAGATATAAAAGGGCTTTTTCTAAGCTAACGAAAACACAGCGTTCTTAGTTTCAGGTGATTATACAGAGATTAAAACATAGTTATGAATATTACATTCCATTTCTGCCAATTAATCGCCCCAAATGTTACACACTACACTACTACACGCTACACACTATTCCTTTAAAGCAACCAGGAGTGGTTCAGCAGAAAACACACGTCTTAGCTGGTTTTCAGGTAGCTAAGCCTCCTGGTCTTCTTGAAGCAACGCGTCATCCGCCGACCCGCCTGGCTGCTGGTAGTGAGGGCTGCTGCGGCACAAGAGACCAAATAGGAGGAGGAGGAGGTGCTGAATGGTTCCAGATTTTATTTGCATTACTAACAACATTTCGACTATTAATAGAATTCTGTCTATACGGTGTAAGACATTGCCATCTATAAAAAATAAGTTTTATTTGTGTGTGTGTGCATTTCGACCAATATTTTGACATTTTGGAAAATACACTAATTCACTTTCTTGCTGAGAGTTTGATAAGAGAGGGTATACCAGTGTCATTACACTAAGAATGTAGCTAGAGACAGGAGTCGATTAGCCGAACTTAGCATGAAGACATGAAGCAGGAGATGCTTTATGCTAAGCTAAACACATTGCTTTCCGGCTCTAGCAAAAATACTCAAACATGAGACACGAAAGTGCTATCATTCTTCTGATCTAAGCCATGGCAAGAAAGGAAATAATGGTATTTCCCAAAATGTGGAATATATTCCTTTCACTACTCTTGTATATGTATACATGGTAAGATAAGGTTAAGTAGGTGCACCATTAAGCTATATATCGTAAGTTCTTTGAGTTTTCAGATTGTCCATGTCAAGCTCAATGTGAGATGTTCTCCTCCAGGGAGCACGCAGTCAGACAGACGGGTCATTGCAAAGTCAAACCCCCAGTTGTGAACAGTGTCTGAAGATAGGTATGAGTCATCCCCTCAGACGACTGACACACCTTTGAAAACATTTGAAACATGCCCAGTCATTCTGTCTGCTTGTGTGTGTGTGTGTGTGTGTGTGTGTGTGTGTGTGTGTGTGTGTGTGTGTGTGTGAGCAAAGGCTATTGACTGTTTGTGTTTGTGTGTCTGTTGGCAATACAGACAGCCAAATAAGCAGTCAGCTGCACCAGTGAGCCACTCAGTCACCCTCGACTCAATACAGAGCCATTTAGAAAAGACTCAGAGGTGGGAGTGTGCGCACTTGTCCTGTATATGTTTTTGTGTGTTTTTTTTCTTTTCTTATGTTTTCTTTGTGCTTTTGTGGCGTAAGCTATGTACCTTTGTGTTGTCAACAGTGCATTGCATGTGTGTATGTGTGTGCGCGCTGGTGTGTGACTGTATATGAAAGTGAACTCCATGTTTCTGTTTGACCTTTGCAATTGTCTTGGTCCGCTGTGCACCGCTGCTTCACTCTAGAGCCACATATACACCGCTCATTTGTGTGTGTGTGTGTGTGTGTGTGTGTGTGTGTGTGTGTGTGTGTATGTGTGTGTGTGTGTGTGTGTGTGCACTGCGTAGACACTGAGAGAGAGAGACAGACTGGGAAAAAAAGAGAGAAAGAGGAAGAAACAACATTAATGTTTAATTTCGGTCTTGAATTTGTGCGATTTTGATATTGTTCATGCATAATTTATACCAATGTCATGAACTGAAAAAACTGAAAAAGAGTCAAAGGGACAAAGATTCAGAGAGTCATATGCAAAAACGGAAAGACTAGCAGAGATAGAGATGTCTGTCCAGCTGGCCAGCTCATTGTTTGCAGGTCAAAGGTCATGTAAACACTCCCAGGTTTAATGAAATAACCCTTTAACTGCTATCTAATAGTAGTTGAATGTGTGTAGTTGTTTTATTACATGTGGGTTCTTGCCTTGTGCATATGGATCATGGCTCTGATCATTATCTGAATCCTTTCATGGGTTTACCGCAGGATCAATAATAAATACGTGAGTAGGTAATTGAAATACATTCCCTTAGGGGTAAGAGGTGAGTTGGATCCAAATGAAGTCCCTCGAACACGATTGGGTTAGAATGATTAAAATTGTAATTTCATTAGCCGCTAAGCCTGGTTTCCGTCTTTGGAGCTTTAATTTGTTAATTGATGCTTTCGTTTCTTCTTTGGTTCTTGAGTTCATTCTTTGGTCCTTCGGTTTGTTTATTTGCTCTTTGGTTCTTTGGCTCTTTCTCTGGTTTGTTCCTTCGCTCTTTGGCGTTTTGGCTCTTTGATTATTTGGTTCTTTGGCTCTTTCTGTGGTTCTTTTAGTCATTTTTTTTGTTTTCTGGTTCTTCCTTTGGGACCTAAGTGTGTTCATTGGTTTATTGGCTCTTTGATTCTTTGGTATTTTCTTCAGCTATTTGGTTGTTTCTACGGTTCTTTCTTCATTTAACTTCGGGATGAGAACGCTCCATTACAGCTTGCATATGTTATAGATTTAATTAGCAATAAAGTCTTTGGTTCTAAATCATTTTGCATGGCAACTACTTCCAGTGTTGACATAATTAGTTTTGCTGATCTCGACTCACCCTCTGTCTAATTTGTAGCCATGTTTCAAAGATGCTGAAGTGTGCAGATGGTGCTGTTTTATTGCATTGGTGGCTGTACAAATCAATAGAGCCAGAAAGAGGGAAATGGAGATAAGAGACGATGGAATGAGAGAGCAGTTGAAAATGACGGAGAGGTTGCAAGGCGACATTGTCATTACCGAAAGAGACAGAAATTGGAAATGTATGGCAGGTGGACGTGACTGAGGGATGGAAGGACGGATGGCGAAAAGAAACTGATGAAACGGAGACACAAAGATGGAGGGAAAAAAAGGAAGAGATGAGGCTGACTGACTGCAGGCAGATGTGACTGAGAGAGTGAGCGTGTGGAGAAGAAAATACAGATGACAGATAGAGGTGAAGAGGTGGAGGGAGAGGTAAAACCGGTGCATAGAGCACTGGAGATTAACAGAGATGAGAAGTTGATGTGCAGTGGAGTGCAGGCAAGCTGCAGGTGGTCGGGGAACGAATGGATGACTGCTACGGAGATGGAGTGGGGGACAAGATTAAACCTAATTAGAACATTATAATGACTTTGCAAGGTGATGGAAACCGTTATTTTGGAGATAAAGTATTGAGCTGGGCAGCTCTTTTATGAAGAATAACACTGATTCTAACCAGGGTAAAATCCTGAGATCCTAAAAAATCATAACCGTGGACAGGTGAGGCTTGACCACAGAAACAAATGGAGAAAGATTAGGAGAAGGAAACGAGGACAACAGAGAGAAATAGCGATCGAAGCTACTTAGAAATAATGATGCCGACTGAGAGAGAAGAATTGACCAAGACGTATGCCAAACACACGCTAAGATGCAAAATTAAGAGAGTGAACATTCCATTCTATTATCCAAACCACTTATCCTATTTAGGGTCACGGGGCGCTGGAGCCGATCCCAGCTGAGGCAGGGTTCACCCTGGACAGGTCACCAGTTCATCGCAGGGCACATAGAGACAGAAAACCATTCACACTCACATTCACACCTACGGGCACTTTAGAGTCCAATTAACCTGAGCTGCATGTCTTCGGACTGTGGGAGGAAGCCGGAGAACCCGGAGGGAACCCATGCTGCCACGATAGTGAACATGGTAGACAAACTGCTAAACATCAGCAGGTTAGTCTTGCATTACAAGAATATCAGCATGCTGGCAGTTGCTTTTCGCTGTTTCTAAGAACAGTGGGGCCGTCCCGAATTCTGACATTTTGAAAGAGCAAAAACACACAGTGGTTTTAGTGTAGTGGTAATCCTTGATTTGATACATGTATTTCTAGTCTTGTGTGTGGGGCTGGCAACCGGCACATATTTTCAGTTCCTGCCCGTAGTATGCTTTGACCTCTGCTCATCAGCACCATGTGGAAGTCAGAGACATTCTCCCTTATCTAATGTGACACTTAAGAAAGATCTACATTGAGGGCTGAAACACAGGCCTCTTGCTGTTCCTAATCAAGCTTCCTAGATGAAGGTTAAAATAATAATCTTTTATGTAGATGTCCATTTTGTTGCTCTACATGGATTGATGTAGTACAAAAGAACCAATATCCAGTTTTTAAGGTTTTTCCATTTTCTGCTTTACTTTCTCCTTTGTCAGGAGAGTGGCACACAACCAGACTTGATGCAAGCATGCTTCTTAGGTCACCATAGCAACACTCAGGGAGGTGGTTACAGCCAAAAATGATGGCTCATTTTTGCTCAGAACTATTGATATGTCGGTTGTCAGTGAGATACAGCAGTTGGTTCGGGCATACTGTAATCCTCACACAAACAGTGGGTGGGATGCCAGCTTTCTGGTGGGACTGAGCAAGCAAAAATGTTTTTCAAAGATTTAATACTTTGTTTTCCAAGATCGCCTCTGTGCTGTCTCACCACGATTCACAGTGTATTTTATTTTATTGTCGGGCTGTGAGTAGATCACCTATTTCCTTAATACATCTGAGTGTGGGACAAAAGTCTACATCGATGGCACTTTCAATAACCAAGCAGATTTAGTATGCATACAGACATGCGTAACATGTCACTTTGAAGTAGTTTGAAATTGGGACACAGATTTGGTTTCTCTTGGGAAAAAGAGTAGTACATTTGTGATAGCCCGGATGTGAACTTATGTAAAAACATTACATAAAAGAGAATTTAATGCAACTCAACACAGTCTTCCTTAACTGCCACCTGAATAAATGAGAAGATATTAACAGAATGAAAAAAGATATAGCTATTTATTTTTTGGTTTTTATTTAACCTTTATTTAGACGGGTAATCTAATTGAGACATACAGTCTCATTTTCAAGAGAGACCTGCAACTTGGTGGCTGATCTGCTACAGGGCATATTTGGTAGACACGGAGTAACTTTTTGTGGTATTTATGGATAATGCCAAAACCCTTTATAGACTACAATTCTGGAGTCACAGAGTGTAACCTACAGAAAACGTGAAAGAAGAACAGGGTGTCAGACTCCCACCCACTCTGGTTAATTGATTGACAGGTGATTTTTTGAAGTGCAGTGCACAGACACAACAACAGGATCTTCAGTCACCGCAGCCCCATATTTGGATGTTTACGCTCTCTCAAATGCCTGCATTTAATATTTCAGTGCGAGCAATTTAATGCAGGGCTTGGCCGAGAGCTCCAGAGACTCGTATATCTTACTGTTGGGCAAAGGCAAGAGGAGGCAGAGGAGATTTGTTTGGGGGCTGTGTGAGAGAAATCTGCATCTTAATTGATTTCAGGCAGGATATTTTTCAATTTATGTGAATATAAATAAATTATTCTTGCGTGGGAATATGTGTGTGTATTAGTAGTTGGTGCGCATGGTGTTAGTGTCAGATTTTGTAAATATTATTATTGTAATTATGTATGTTTCCATAGAAACGGTGGGTGCATTTGAGTGCTTATTCTCAGTCTGTGCGGTTAGGGTCAGACATTGTGTTGAAGAGGGTTCATTTGTGGTATTTAACATTAATAGTATTAATGATCTGATGTGTGTGTAATTCCCTGCAGCCAAGCCAAATGGGGGTGCCAAGTACAGAACACCGAAATCAACTGCTCTGACATCACCTCGCCACACCCGGTGTGCGTGTGCACAACGATACGAGTGTTCATGAGTGTGTGTGTGCTGGTGGGTAAAGGTGACTCAGGGACTCACATGTTTGTTAGACTCTCCGTCTAACTTTGTCTCTCTCCTTTTGCTCTTTCTCTTTCTTTGTCTCTTTGCAGCAGAGGGGTGCCTTGTTTCACTCATGGCTGCACAATCTCGTTGAGCATGCTCAGCATAATAAACGAACACACACACACACACACACACACACACACACACACACACACAGAGACACATACGGGCAGCAGCAGTAATTAACAGCTAACTGCGAGAAGCCATTATCATTACAGGAATGAGGTGGGATCAGACGCTCACACCTACATAATGGACAATTAGCTCTGCATCGTCACGTGTCCAGCAGAAAAGTCTTGGCTCTTTTCAGGAATGGAGGCAACATCGACTACTTCTGCACTGGCATACTGGCCTTGTATTTCTCACGGGATATACTGCATTTCTTTTTCTCATGCTGGAGACAGCAATGCGTTTTTGGAGTGGAATAATTGTTATAATTTGTAGTACAAAATAGATTTCTCTTTTTTCTTTGAAACGCTTGGCGTGGCATTTCACAAGACATTATCGATGGTTTGGCTGGGCCCCAGGGTCGGGAAAAGCTTTCTTCGTATAAAACAAATAAAATCAGTTGTCAGAAGAAATATGCTGGGGGGGGGGGGCGGGGTTGCGCCCTGTTTGGCTTGTGAGAAAGATATGGTGCACAGGTAGTTCTCAAGCCGTGGGTGTAGGTACTCAGATATGGGGGGGGGTGGGGTTAACTAATGTACACAGCATATTGTCTTTCCTTTATTTTGTATCTCTTAGTCATTACAATTCATCCTGAGGGGAACATGAATGTCTGTGCCACATTTCATTCTGTAGATAGCTTTTTTCTCTGCTTGCTGTGTTGATTTCAGAAGCAAAGTATTACAAAAGTAACTTGAGGTGATTGGATTTGACTTTTTACCTGATTTACTTTCTCTGCTCTTCTCTTGTGGTAACAGGATTGATTCCACTTTGTCACTGTGTAATGGGGAATCTTAGATGGAGTGCATTTTAAAATTAAACATCCCGAGTGCGTCTGCTGTCCAAAGATGAATGCATTAGTGGCCAGACAAATTGGGTGAAATTGTCCCCCCACTACTCCGGTCTGGACTAATGGAGCCTCTATGAAGGACATGGTCAAACCGCCTTGCATGGCTGCTGCTGAAATTGATCCCTGCCACTTCCCAGATAATACTCGCTACAAAACATTCTGTCCTCCATCTTTTTTTGGTTTCACATAAGACATTTCAAACAAGATCAGAGTAAATTATAGAACAATTGAAGTATAATGTGGTGTATTGCGTGCTGTATTTTTCACTCCACAGAGGATTGGAGGGGTTTTAAGGATTTTGTGCAGGATGTAGCATCTTACCAGAGACTTATATATGAGTCACGCTTGTGTGTGTGTGTGACTGTCTCTGGTTGTGTCTGTTTATAAGATTTTTATTCCTCCTCAAGGTGAAAATGGAAATCCACACCATCCATATTAGTCAGGCTTTATATCTACCTTAGCTCCTGACTTCTCCTCCCTTTTCATAGCATTCCCTCATTCCCTACTCCATTTGATGCTCTCTCCTTCCTTTTGTTGTCAGCTACATCGTAAATATAAATGGTTCTCCTCTCCTCTGCTCTCCTCTCCTCTCCTCTCCTCTCCTCTCCTCTCCTCTCTCAGCCTTGTCCTCTATCGATTGTTGCTCCCGTTAATTAAGAGAATTTATTTCTAATGAGCCAAACACTGATTAGCTTGTTCCAGTCGTAGAAATAACCTGATGCGATGCTTCAGACAGACCTTCAAACATGAGGTCAAACTAATCAGACTGTGCCCAGATCACACTGCCATTGCACCACGGTTGATTTGAGCTAAATTGCAGCTGTAGCTTATAGCCCAGAGAGGTTTTGCACCAAACGTGTGGAAAATAACAGGTTCTGCTGCCAATTTTTACCTCACAGACAAAGGAGTATCAAGGGGTGATACTCTTTGATACGTGAGTTGTTGGTCCCTGAGTATATGGGGCTTATGTTTCAGAAATGTCTTTCAGTGAAGGGTTTTTAAAAGGAGAGAGGATACGTGTGTGTGTGTGTGTGTGTGTGTGTGTTGGTGTCAGAACAGCAACCTTTCTGCTGTTCATCCAGTGATGCAGCAGTCAGCTGGTTCAGGCCTCATCCCACAGAGGGGAGCAGTATCTTCTCTCTCACTTTCCCTTTTCCCCCTCCGGAGGAACTTGTTGCTGCAATACCACAAGTGGCCACTGGGACTTCTGACTTTCATGCAGGAGACCGGAGTTTGTCAGCAATAGCGCTGGGCTATGGGGTGCCTTTTTGCAACGTGGCACGACGCGTGACTCCCACTAGCCCAAAATGACTCAGAGAAACCAAATTATCCTTTTATTTATGTTGTTTATAATGTGAGCACAAGTGAGCAACAGTGTGGGGGATTTTTTTCAGTTTCCTGGGTCAACATTTTGCCTGGAAAATGAAGAATTTGTTCAGAGCATTGCACCTTTTGGTCCAATGGAAATGAAAATCAGTAGGAAGTCAGTCTGCTCAGCCACACAAGGTCTCAAAAAAATGGAAGCCTGAAAACCTTTTTTTCTTCTTTTTTTTTTTAGCACCATCTTGGAACTTGCAGTTCTTTTAATACATCCATGTGCCACACATATTTGTATCATGTGCAAGATGGATGCAATCAGATTTGTGATCAAGCTAATGGCTGAGTGTAAACACAAGTGAATTAATTGCTCCTGGATTTCATCTGGATGTGACACACCTGAAGGTGTGAACGATGCTGAGGAGCCTCTAGAGGCATCTTTAAAAACTCACAGGGATGTAAAGCAGTATTTGGGTGTAGGCGCCTCATTGAAGTCAAATCAATACGCACACAATTTGCCAGCTACTCCTTCCACTGAGCTCTCCAAATAGTCAATAAAGAAACAGTGCACGGTATCCGACTCAAACTGTGGTGATGCCAAAGAGGAGACTGTAGATGCCATGTTGTTGACATCGTTTAAAAGATGAACATTCAAGGATGAATCTGAAGAGAGTGAATTCATGTGAAATAGTGCTATGTCTGCGATCTTTCACACTGCTGTCTGGTTTCATTCCTGTGTGTGACCTTGAGGTAACAAGATCTATTTAACTGGTGATTACCAGGCCTCTTTGGTGTCGCTGCTGGTAATGTCGTGAATTGATTCGCTGCCAAGTCCTGAAAATGTCCCCCTCCTAATCTAAATCTTTCTCCCTCTTGCTGTTTTGTCCCCTCTTTCTTTCTTTTCTCCCCCCTCTCGCTATCTTTGTCCTTTTCCTTATGGCCTTGCGGTCTGTCCTCCAACTGGATTAAACCGCCAACCTTGCTCATCTGTGGCTAAGCCTGTGCTGCAGTGAACGTGTGTGTGTGTGTGTGTGTGTGTGTGTGTTTCTGCGCTAATTGTACCCGCTAAACGTCTCGCCAACCTCATTGCTCAACTGTCCTAGTCATTACAGCACAGACGGTAAAGGGCTATCCACATTCATTCCCATTTAATAGTCATCGTTTGGGCCTGCGCATGTGAAGAGGATACAAACTGATGTGTGTGTGTTACAGCCCAAGCCAACCGGCAGCTATTCAGCCTGGCAGGACCGGTGACTATTCTCTTCCTCATAATGGCAGTAAAGGTTCATTCCAACCACTTAAACACAGTGTACAACCTGTGTGCGTGTGTGTGTGTGTGTGTGTGTGTGTGTGTGTGTGTGTGTGTGTGTGTGTGTGTGTGTCTGTTTAGTTGTCGAGCACCCCCTCCTCTCACTCTGATATCCCACACTTCATATGCCCACCCACTCACACACCCACACACATGAATAGAGCTATACGCTCACACTCGCAGTTACAGCAGCGGTGCTTTCACTGGTTTTATTAGCAGGTTGCGAGTGCAGATGCCTCTTTTGGATCTTTGTACTTGGAAGGGCTTTTGGGGGAAAATAGAGAAAGAGAGAAAGAGAAAGTGGGTACAACACAAATACACTAAAACAGTTCAACAGTTTTTTCATTAGAATCCCTGATGCATGCTTTTTCAGTGACTTGAACCACTGATCTTTACACCACAAGTCAAATTGAAAATGTGAACTGCATGAAAGCTCTTTTGACCTTTTATGAGACAAAAAAGGATCAAAATTCAGTGTGTGTATGGCTGTTTGCTCCAGCTTGTTATTTTAATCTCAATTTAACAGTCTAATTTATGAGGAAACCCCTCTCATCTAATTGATTTAGATAATGAATAATCCCTATCAATAATCCGCGAACATTACTCTCTGATTTCCTCCATCTGGCCGACACACACACACACACTGAGTGCATCACCCACTCATTTCATACTCATAATGATAATGATAATGATAATGATAATGATAACTTTCCCATCCCATTAATCACCGTGGTAACGCCACAGCAGCACAGGCTATTCAGTGTCTGCTCCCTTCTCTCATGCTGTTTTTTTTTTTTCCCGGTCTAATGATCCCTTCTTTCATTTGAATATAACACTGACGAGTTTGCTCCTTTCACAACTGCACTCAAGATAAGTGCTATCCAACTCATTGTTCAGCATTAGTGACACAATATTGTATATCACCATATCGCACTGTAGCTGAAAATGTACTTCATTAGTGAGTTAGTTTCATATATCAGATATCTATAAACCTATCAATTATCAGAATAGTTGCAGACTAATTTCCTGTCGATCAATTCATCTGCTAATAGTTTCAGCGTATTTTTTCTATGGCAAAACCTTGTTTCTTCTTCGAACATGTGGGAAAAAAATGTTTGGATCCAGTTTTGTTGAATTTTATATCACTAACAGCAAGAAACATATGTCAGGAGAATTTCTTCTAATAAGAAAAATTGCTGAATGAATTTCCTGCTAGTTGGCAGTAATATCGGCAGTCCTTTTTTATATTCTCTTTGTTGTTGTTTTGTATGTTGTTGTGGTAATTTTGCTTCCTTGAGTCTCTTTGCGATTATTTTCCATAACTTCAGTTCATCATTTGTCTTTTTGTGGTTGTTTTACGTCCTGTTAATGTTGTACCTGTTTGTGGTCGTTTTGCATTTTTCTATGATCTTTTTGCATCTCCTCATACTCATTATGCGTCTGTTTGTGGTTATTTTACATATCCTTGTGGTTGTTTTCGTGTCTCTTTGTGGTGGTTTTGTGTCTTTTTCTGAGACATTTTGCAGGTGATGCCTTTGGGGCCCCGCTAACACCTTGGGCCTCTGTGCCCGTTCAGTAATCCATCCATGGAGAGAGAAACAATAGATGGACAGCGAGAAGAAAAGAGAATCAGAGAAAATAGATACGGTCCATTTATAGAAACTGAAAAGGTGGCAACAAGAAGCACGAGAGTGTGGAAAATGGCTGATTTGGCCCCATGCTGTTACCACGGTGACTAATGGGATACCAAAGTTCTTATCATTGTATAGCATGACGAGCGTGGGTGACACTGTGAGTGTGTGAAAAGATAAAGATAAGAGTGTGTGTTTAAAGGGAAGAGAGGGAAACTGGTTGGTGAGTGAGTGTGACATGAAGAAATGAAGTGTGTGTGTATTGACAGGTGCACTGTGTTTGTGTGTTCGCTCACTTCAGTAGTCAGGGATGTAAGAGAGAGATCAGGAGGGATTAATGCCGCTACCAATTATTATTTTTGTGTTTTTTTTCTCTCCCTCTTTTCCTCTCCCCTTTTCTCCCTCCATTCTCCTCCTCCCATGGAAGAGCAAATGGCCTCTGTCCATTTCCCTCCCTCTCTCTTTCCTCTAAGCTCTCAGTGACAAGGGGATTTTCTTTTGCCTTTTTATTAAGATTGCTGTTATTTGTCACACAAGAGAGAGGGCAATACAGAGGGAGGGATGCAGAGAGGATTGGATGAAAGGCAGAAAGACGGACAGAGAAAGGAGGAATGGATTTGGTTTTGACACAGACAGAGACAGAGAGATTTGAGTTACAGGAGAAGGTAGAATGAGGGATTTTGTGTAAACACAAACAAGGATTGCGAGAAAGAGAGAGAGAGAGCAGCGGGAGGCGAGGAGGAGGAAAAGAGAGAGCAAACGAAATGGGGGAGAAATGGGTGAGGACGAGCGGAAAGAACAGGGAAGGGAAGCAAGAGAAACTTGCATCATCCATGTAAAACAAGCCCGGGGGGATGAGCGGGATGTGATGTGATGATAAGCTCTTCAACCTCACAGACTCGCACATGATTTCATTTGCCTCATGTCGGCCAGCCTTTGTCACAGATGTAACTTGAGTCCTGTCCAGTTTGGTCACTGCCAGCCTCGACGCCGGTGTCCTTTTTTAAGTTTTGGTAAAAACCTGCCGATGGACAGGGTGCGTTGTATTGGTTGACTCACTTTTCAACGGCCTTGATTGGACAGTTAAATAACTACAGTGCTTCCTTAACATGCATCTCCAGAGACAATTAAAGGAACCCTGGGGAGTTTGTGACCACTTGTTGTGCCGTGGAGCAATGTTTTTATGAGGTTCGTCAATGCGCCAACAAAGGCAGAGGAGAAGAAGACTGTCAGCAAGCAGACATGGACGTACACAATGCACAATTTGAAATATTAAAAACAGAGGACCGGAATGCACAGCTCATGTTTTAGTCTTCAAGAAATACACACCATGCATTTCAGTCAAAACACACAGTTGCAAATTATATATTTTTTTAATGCGGCTTGATTAGTGACAAACACGTTCCCTCACATTCACACATATGTATGTATGCATGCCCACCCCTGCTACTGGCTAAAATCAGGCCTATTCATGCACTCTTCCTCAGATAAGTACTCCAACAAATGAATATCCACCTCCAGAGATCTCTGATTTGCATGCCCCTGGCCTCTTGTACTCACCCCTTACAAAAGTAACCTAGCATACATTCACATAACACACTCTCACTCTCACACGCACACGTAACCTCCCCCTCCCCCCCCCCACACACACACACATACACAGCCAGCCTCCTCATATCATGCTTCATCTTCTCTTGTTTTTATGTCACAGCCCATTAAAACCCTTTTAACCCCATTTAGCTGATGTCCTCGCC
>JACSYO010000723.1:240000-322500 GCA_016806645.1 Ophiodon elongatus | reverse complement strand
AGATAGAGGGTACATATGGGGACAGGGAAGATGGAGGGGAGATAGTGATGGAGAGATAAAAAGACTGCTTGCCTGATCTCCTCCTCCTCACTCCAGCGTTGCAGGGCCCTGACCGCAAAGTCCTGGTCTTACTGACAAACATCTACCAGGTTCTCAAGCTCTTTTTGGTCTGAAATATAGCGAGAACCAACTGCGCAACAATTTCCGTCGAGATAAAGTTCTATCTTATCTTATCATATCTTCCATTTGTGCTTTCAAAGAGATAATTTAAATGCACTCCAACTCCCATTCATTGGGAATGCAACCTCCAAATGGCAGCCTGGTGTTGCCCTTCCCACAATTAAAAAACTCAATAGTTGCCCAGTGGAGCAAGAGAGAGATTAGTACCTTCAAAAGAGTGTAAGGCACGTAACTGTGCTTTTCAAGGCAATGAAAAAATAAACTTGCTGTCCTCAGAGAGTATATAAATCCAGATTAAACCACTATTGTGTGGTAGTTACATAAAAATGTATTTAGCTGGAGGGCAAAGAGATATTACAAAAACAAAACACTACCTACGCCTTTGTAGCTCACACTTTACTCAGGGAGTCACAGGTGATTCGCACTAAAAACAGTGATAGGATTTCTCAATATGAGGTCATGTGACTTGTTATGGCTGTGCTAGCAGTGAGAAAGGATGGCTGGATGTTGAAAAAGATGGCTAACGCAAGGAGGAATGCTAGCAGAGCCCATGAAGATGCGATGAATCAAATGTCATTTAACGCTGAGAAATTAGCCTTCTGCACAGTGGGTGTGTGTGTGTGTGTGTGAGAGAGAGAGAGAGAGAGAGAGAGAGAGAGAGAGAGAGAGAAAGAAAGATAAAGAAAGAGAGAGGTGATTCATGGTGCCAAAGGAGGCAGAGCAGCAAAACACAGCTGATGTGATATGAATCAACAACCATGGTCAATGCTCTTACTGCTTTCAATAAACGGGTCGGGGCAAAGCTCGTGTGTGTTGTGTGTTTGTGTTTGTCTGTGTGTGTGCACATGTGTGTGTGTGTGTGTGTGTGTGTGTGTGTGTGTGTGTGTGTGTGTGTGTGTGAGAGCAATGTGCTTAACAGTGGGTGTGAATATGTGTGTTGTCTGCCTTCATTTCATACTCCAGGCCCTCTGGCACATGCTATACTTAACATTTTCCAAATTCGCTTTTGATACGGACATTGTTGTTCCGGTTTATTCAGCTACTGCTTCTCCAGGCAGATAATTTCTTTCGGTCAGTACTGTTTATTGTTGTGGTGTCCTTTCTTTTATATTGCTTTACGATAAGAGATTTTCATTATCTCTCATTCTTGCTGCCTTATGCCCAGGGCTGTAAAGTTCTAATCCTTAAGAGTTCAGCCCTGGTTGATTTGGCGACACCTGTGGTTACTGAGGGTAACAGCAAGTTTGTTTAAGTGTAAAACAGAAGAGCAAAAAAAGAACTCCTTGCAATATTCAAGCTGTCAAAAAATGCCTAGAATTAACGTTTTCTGGTTTTCTGGTATTCTTGTTTTCTTGTTTTCTTGTTTTCTTGTGATCAGTTGGATGTCTTTAATGTGAAACATCAGATAATATTTGGTTCGCAGTAAATTGCAGCCCACATGGGAGAGTGACACAGTAATGCTGGAATGCATGCATTTTTGCCGTGTCACAGCAATTGTAATCCAGTGCAGCAACGGCTGACTCTGCCACTATGATATAATGATAAATGATATACATTTTTTTTTTAAATCTTTCATCTTCAGACATTATGCCATCCTGCTCGGACAGTAAACGTCTCTTCTCTTCGTCTTGCTCATTATGCATTACATCAATGTATTCCAGCCTTTCGCCTCTACGAAGACGTTGTAAACATGCATCATCAACTCATGAAATGATCCGCGTCGACACTCACACATGTACGCACACTGTGTGAACACCTGTTGGCTTGATTGAAAGCGGAACATTTTCACAGCTGCGTGTTTCTTTGAGTGAGTCAGTGGACTGTGCATTGTGTCATCGTTTGGGTTTATTAAAGCCAAGACAAGATTTAATCTGCTGTACATATTTTTTAAACCATTGATACGTGTGACAGTAAATCCTGAAGTCACTGAATGAACAATGAATCATTGTAGCACCTTCTGCATAGCTCCTATTAATACATTATTTTTCCAGTAAAGCTGGCACTTTTTCAGGTAATATTCTGCAACTTTTCTTTTTTGTATTGATTTGCTCTTTCTGTCATGCAGCCTTGCACATTTATATTAAAGGGCAGCACTTAAGTCGGGGCTGAAGATGAAAGACCTTCCTGACTCGGCTCATGAAAGGATAATAGCCTTTTTTGAGCCCAAATGCATCTATGCAAATTATAACTATCATGACACAAAACTGAGCTTTTAAATCTGAAATTAAGCCACGGCTGCATGTTTAACCAGAGCATTTTAATTCCGTATTTAGCCACTTGCATTTGCATATTAACAGTCATCCTCTCGTCTAATTACTTTTTGTCACTATCCAGTTTAACTTAAATTCTATAAAAAAATAAATAAAAAAGAAGCGAACACCTCCCTTTCCATTAGAAACCCGTAATCTTTTTTTCTCTGTCAAATGTACATATTGTGGACTAATAATAGAACCGATTTGTTTACGGATGAGAACGACATGAAAGACATGATGAGGTTGGAAGGAGAGGTGTGAGAGAGAGAGCGAGCAGCAGCATGGGATATGGAGAGGTGCTTGAGACGTGAAGTGGTGAGTGTGCGTGTGTGTGCGTGTGTGTGCGTGTGTGTGCGTGTGTGTGCGTGGGCAGAGAGAGAGACGGAGGACGGCAGGACATTAACTTACGCAGATACACACAGAGAGGAGTTCAGGGAGCCTGACGGAGGAGGGAGGCGGAGAGGGAGGTGGAGATGGACAAGATGGGAAAGAGTGAGGGGGAAGAAAATAGGAGATTCAGTGAAGCAGGTAAAAGGCAAAGACAAGAGAGTAAGAAGGCTGAGTGTGACTGATGAATTAAGTCTGGAGAAGAGAGAGAGAGAGAGAGAGAGAGAGAGAGAGAGAGAGAGAGAGAGAGAGAGAGAGAGAGAGAGAGAGAGAGAGAGAGAGAGAGAGAGAGAGATCATTTTGGGGGCGTTTCGAGCACCATCGATGTCTCAGAGTAGAGTTTGTACAGTGGAGTGATGACGGACCTCAACTCAACTTATGGCACTTGTGTATAATGTAGGCGCCAGTTTTTCTTTCTTTTTTTATCTAGAAGAATGTATGGAATACTAAAGACAATATCACTGGTTCTGCTGCACCAATTTTGATACTTTTTCTTTTGGACTCTTGAGTCCGACAACGTTTCAGGAGTGCAATGCTAAATCCACGGAGTGCTCTCTCAACGAGACACCTGCATTATTACATAATCACTCTTAAGATTAACTCTTACAGCAATCTGTGATATAGGAGTGAAGTCAAATCAGAAAGAAATACAAAAGGGAAGACAGAAGAAAGGAAGGGGGGTGGGGGGAAAAGGGAGTGGAGGGAAGCAGTAGCAGGGGATAGACGGCGGAGGAGAGAAGCCAGTCGAGTATTGAAGTGACGGGTTGTTGTCAGAGCAGCGAGCCCCTGGAAGATAGATGAAGACAGGGTCAGCAACTCCCCACTAATGTCACCACAGATGACTAACTGTGGTCCTGTGGGTGTGTGTGTGTGTGTGTGTGTGTGTGTGTGTGTGTGTGTGTGTGCGTGTGTCTGTGTGTCTGTGTGTGTGTGTGTGTGTGTGTGTCTGTGTGTGTGTGTCTGTGTGTGTGTGTGTGTGTGTGTGTGTGTGTGTTTGTGTAAAGATGGGGTCAGCAATTTTTCCCCTCTAGGCTGACTAACCGTGAGTATGGAGTGTATGTATGTGTGTGTGTGTGTGTGTGTGTGTGTGTGTGTGTGTGTGTGTGTGTGTGTGTGAGAGAGAGTATACGAGTACAAGGTCAGCAACTTCAACACTTGACTGACACGGTTCGTGTTTGTATGTTTCAGTTCCTCTCTGTGTATCTGTTTTCGCCGATGTGACCCAGAAGGTCAAACGGTTGCTCATCCCTTTTTTTTTTGGGTGGGGTCTGTTTTCACTCACAGCATATTAACTCTGGCCCAACTGACAAGCCACCCTGCTTCCTCTCGTCATGGAAACGTGTTGCTGTCGCGTCTCTGCTGTTGACTGCCTGTTCTCAGCTCAGCTAATGGTCACTGCCAAACACTGTACAGCAGCATGGAATCTGCAGCAAAGTACAGCATTAAACCGAACACACATGCGATCGTCGTGTGTGGTGACTTGTGTGTAAAGATTCACACATGAAAGACTTTGATTCAAGGCCACTATAGTTCCGCGAGGGAAATTTAACTTGCCCAACCTCGTTATTATGCTGCAGTTTGTGCAAAATAACATGTTCATAATGTTCACATGAGAGAATGCCCTGAGGTAAAAGTCATCAAAGTTTGAACATTTTGCCCTTCACCGTACACTCACACCAAAAGATTTATGAGCAGTAGCACAGGGAGTGGGGAACTTTTTGCCCCGAACGTATCCTCTCAGGCAGCGCTCCCTCCATCGCTTAAAGATTGAAAGAGTTCCCAAATTGAATTGATTTTTTGGGCCACTTACAACAAGCTGTAAACACCATAATGACACATTATGTATGACCTTATAAAGTTGTTACAACAAAGCTGTTGGCAAACAGTTGCCTATTTAAACGTCTAGCAGACACAGAGCAACATTATACTGTGCTCGGTTAGTGACCATATGTACGCTACCTTTTACAGTGCATTGTGGGATACTTTTAGTCCACTTTATAGGGTATAATAATTCTCACTATACATTCGTACAGCACTACAACATGGCAAACTCACTATATAGTGGACTTTAGTGGATTATATATAGTGGACTATATATAGTGAGTAGTGGGTGATTTTGGTTTATGTGAAAACTTATTGCCACTGGAATTTATAGAGATTGGTGTCGTGGTGGGAGCCTCTCCCCTGAATTATGAAACCAAACCTTTGCCTTCGCCTAGATTATATGAGCCCACTTACCTCTTTACGTTGGTTATCTGCAATCACAATTGATTTTTAGAGTTCGGTGTTCACATTTAAGGGATGAGAGATTTCTATCACAAAGTCTAAATTAAAAACAAGCTTATAGTTCTAAAGTCCACATTTCAAATATAGTACTGTGTGTCTCCTGTCGGCCCTGGTGCAGCTAAAAAGAGGTGTTCTGCAGTCCAGATTAAAAACAAGAGGTGATTGATTTTTCATTTTTTTCATCTCGGCTCCTGAGGAGCTCAGGCCGGCTACATCTAGCTTTTTATAGACTTTATTTTTTTCACTTTATTACAGATGCTGGCTACAAGTGTATTGTCATTTACAGCATTTTCCCAGACTTTTTTTTCATTAGCCTCGTTTTTATGCACCATAATGACCTTTCATCATTGCTTTTATTGCTCCTTCGTTTCATTCTATCTCTTCATAATCCACTTTAAAGCACTTTGAAAACACCTCCTTTTGAGTTCTATTAAAAATTAAGAATGTTTGTTTTTTTAAATCACATTAAATACAGGGTTTTGCTGAAAGGCCCCCTAAGCTGCAGACACTTTTCCTCGCCCTGTGCTATTAACTTCCCTTTAACCACTTTCTGTACGCATTAATTAAAGGCACTTGAGTTGATTTAAAAGCAGCAGAAGGTGTTTTTATTGTGAATTCAATGAAACCAACAGGAAAACTTCATCAGAGAGTTCACTCAGCAGTGTGATTGAAAGGCTGAATAACGACCCTCTCTTTTCTCTGTCTATCTCAAGGATTTGGTCATCACTCAGATCTGCCCCGACAGTAGAAGTCAGTAGAGTCCAGTGAAGACCCGGCTGCCTCAGCAGAAATGGCTCCAGCAGCCGTGTCGGTGCATCCATCCTCTCTCCCCTCCCGGCTCTCCTCGCCCCTCCTCTTCTTCCTCCTCTCCGCCTTCCTCCTCCTGTCATGTCCTGGATCGGTGCACGCAGGTTCATCTGACAACTGTTCGGCTACTGGAGACTCCTGTCATGAAGGTGGGTTGGTCTTATCCGTGAGAAAACCGCAGTCTAATGCATGTAAGGAGGGATTAACATGATTACATGTGAAAGGTGTCTTACTTTAACTCTTTCAGCAAGTGCAGTTTATTGAAAGGGTTAAATGGGGGAAAGACTAGTTTTACATGGACCAGCTATGTAAGCTACTGATGTCCCCGCCCTTTGTTACAGCTGAACATAATGACGGATCAGTAAAGTTCACCAGTGATGCCCAACGGATCTCAACAAAACAAAACACAACATGGCCTACTTGAAAGGGAAACACTGCATCCAGTGCCATCTTTCTTCCACTTTTAAATGGGCTCATTTGCAGTATTTCATTTATAAAGTGGCTTATTTAATGAATTCAATTCCCTCCTTTGCACGAAACAATAGTAAACCATGAAATGCATGACCAATTTTATGCTTATGTTATAATGAGGGCAGTAGATGCATTAAATTATATGGCTTGTCTGCAGTAATGCATTTATAATTAGGTGTTAGTACCCTGCAGATTTCATAGCCAAGTCTCCATTGTCTTGGTTGCGCTTTCCTTCCAGAATGCATGTAACAGATTTTACAGCTAAAAATAGACCATGCTTACTTTATATCCAGCCACAGAGCTGTAGATCACCTATCAGTCTAAGCTCTACAAGAACGTATTCCTGTGGTGAATTACTTTAACATTTTGAAATATACATTTTGTTCTTTATCATATCCTATAGTAACATATTTTGAATCCACAGCGCAGCTTTACCTCATAGTTTATTGTATATTTCTCATGTAGTACCAGTATATTGGTTGAAGGAATCCTTCATTTCTAAAATAGCCTATAAATAACCTCCTAGCATTTCTTGCAGTATCTTTTGCCAGCTCATCCTGTGCGACCTGTCCAGAGGCTCTGCAAATAACAGGAAAGAGATTTCTTTGCCAGGTGTTAATGCATATTCAAAGGTGAACAATGTCAACAGAATATTCATAACGCACCCACACAAGGAACACTTCACCATACAACGGTGACAGTGTTTCATTGCCTCCTGAACAACTGGCGAGTTATCAGCTGATTCTGCCAATTTACTGCCTTGAAACTAGAGCGCATTGATCCATTTTGATACTTTTTATTAAGACAAATGGGACCATATGGAAAATCTCCCTCTTATTATAATCCTTAATCAGGTTATACTGCCACTGATCTTTTTACAAAATTCCCACAACGACAGGCTGTAAATTAGTAGAGGGAGAGCTCATTTACGTTAGCACACCACATTGTTGCAACCAAATATCTCTTGTGATCCTTTGCTGCAACATTTCAGTTTGACTATCTTTTTTTCCTTTTACATTTCAGGAGTGGTACTGCCCGTGTGGAACCCTCAGAACCCCTCTGTAGGCGACAAAGTGGCGCGGGCCATCGTTTACTTCGTAGCACTGATCTATATGTTCCTGGGCATGAGCATAATAGCGGACCGATTCATGTCTTCTATAGAGGTAGGCAAGATATGAATAACCCCACACTTATTTTACAGTTGATGTGTTCCATTATTTGACTTCATAGTGGATTAATGCAGTTCTATATCATGTCAGTTATCACCTGTCATTATTAGTTTAGAGAAATACAATGGATATAATTTAATATGACTCATGTTTGACAGCTCTGTGGCATTTTGGTTAAATACTTAAATTGCTTATTCCTTTCCTTTCCTTGCTTTTCCTCATCACTTTTCGCTCATTTCCCTTTGGTGCATCCCTGACTCTTCTTTCATTTTTTCCTCTGCTTTTCCTCTTCTTTCCTTCTCTTTCCTGTTTTTTTGCCTTAACTGTCTATTCCATTTGGTGCACCTTCTACTTTTGTTGCATATACTCCTCCTTTCCTCTCCTCTCCTCTTCTTTCCTCTCCTCTCCTCTCCTCTCCTCTCCTCTCCAGGTCATTACCTCCCAGGAGAAGGAAATCACTATAAAGAGGCCGAATGGTGAGACCACCACCGCCACGGTCAGGATCTGGAATGAGACCGTTTCTAATCTCACTTTAATGGCCTTGGGTTCTAGTGCCCCAGAGATACTGCTGTCAGTTATTGAGGTGAGCACAACATGATGGGTGGGCTACACATTAGATTAACAGATACAGAATGTGTGAGGAACACAGTAATCTGATTTTCTCCCCACCTATAGGTGTGTGGTCACGGTTTTGAAGCTGGCTCTCTGGGTCCCAGCACCATCGTGGGCAGTGCTGCCTTCAACATGTTTGTAATCATCGCCCTGTGTGTGTACGTGGTTCCTGATGGAGAGACGCGCAAAATCAAGCACCTTCGGGTGTTCTTCGTCACAGCAGCCTGGAGTATCTTCGCCTACATCTGGCTTTACCTGATTCTGAGTGTCTTCTCCCCAGGAGAGGTGGAGGTGAGAATAGACAGTAATGAAAGCTGTTTAGAGAGGAGCGTTTGGGGGGAAATGTAGGGTACAGAGCTGTTAACTCGGTCTCTTCTCTCCTCTAGGTATGGGAGGCTGTGCTGACCTTCCTCTTCTTCCCGCTCTGCGTGGTCCAGGCCTGGGTGGCCGACCGTCGCCTCCTCTTCTACAAGTATGTCCGCAAGCGCTACCGCGCTGACAAGCACCGCGGCATCATCATCGAGACCGAGGGAGGGGCGGACGGAGGAGTGGGTACGGCTGGAGGAGGAGCACTGGGCATGGGGGGGTTCACCAAGATGGACATGCTGGAGCTGGACGGACAGATGGTGTTGAACAGTCACAGCGGGATCGATGGAGGGATGATGGAGGACGGAGGAGCGAAAGACGAGCAGGACGAGGCCAGAAGGGACATGGCGAGGACGCTGAAGGATCTCAAGCAAAGGCACCCGGATAAAGACATGGAGCAGTTGATTGAGATGGCGAATTATCAGGTTAGGAAGAATGTGCACGTATATATTTTAAAGGCATAGTTAGACATTTGGGGAAATATGTTTATTGTTTGTTTTTTATCGATGCCACTCTCATGTTTGTGGGTTAAGTATGAAGTTAGAACTGGGTGTCGATTAGCTTAGCTTAGTTTAGCATAAAGACTGGAAACAGGGGGAAACAGCTATCCTGGCTCTCTCCAACGTTCAAAGCTGACTAATTAACATGTCTGTGTGCAAACAGAAAACTTGTGGTTTTTATAGAAAGTTTATGAAAATGTGTGGTTTTACGGCAAGTTGCATGCTCTTTAATAAACTGTGGCCAGCCACAGTGACTTCCTGTAGTAAACAATGACCAGTGTTCTCACTCTAAAGCCATAAATTATCTGTTTGTCTGTTTCTATGGATTATACAAATGCGATCTGTGTTCATAACTGAGCTTCAGAGGTGCTAGCAATTATATTTTTTGGCATTTGGAGTGAGCCGAGCTAACTGTTTTCCCAGTGCCTCCAGTTTTTTTTCAAAGCTAAGCTAAACGCTTTCTGGCTCTATCACCATACTTCTGTCAATCTTCTTATGTACCAAAATGTCAAGCTAGACATACACATACATTACATTTTAGTCAAGAATTTGATAAGTTCTGAAAGTTTGAATGTTGTGTCCACCTGTAGGAATATGATTGGATGTTACTAGTCAGCTGCTAATAATTATTAAGGCCCTTCTAACTTGATTGCTCCATGGCCACTTCATCTCGACGTTATTCCATCTTTACTCAGTTTCTGAGCTAAAGATCTTTTTACATCTAGCAGTAAATTAAAACCTAAATTCATGCATCACATTTCATATGCAACTCCTCGGAGGGTGACTTTGTTTTGGCGATGACGCTGTGACACATTCAGTTGTGAACAAGGTGTTTAGGCGATACACGGCTGTTATACAGAGAACATTTCTAAATGTTCCAGAGCAACTTCTGAGCTGTTTAACAAATTACATAACCACCTTAGTTTATTTATTATAGAAAATGGAAACGTAATTATGCATACACACCAAATATAAACAAAGTTATAAGGAAGTTAATTAGCATCGGCTACCTACACAGTCTCTGTCACGCACATAAACATAGAAGATACAACACTCAGCTTTTCAGGACGCTCCTCATTTGATGTTATGTGCTGATGAAACCACTAGTGGGCAGAAAGGAAGGTGCCGGTTGGTTTGATTGACAGCACTGTAACGTGCAACCCCTCTGACATCCAGGTGATTTTTTGCCCGGTAAGTCGTATGAATATTAGATAAGTTAGCGTAAAAGGTTCATTCTTGGACTTGGAAGCCGTAGCTTAACGAAAATTTTGTAACACAAGGTCCACTTGTTAGCTTTCTTTCTGAGTTCACAGCCACAACTCACACACTGAGTTCATGCGTTGAGAAAGACTGCGAGTCAAAAGCTTGAAAATAAAAGCCACCAAAGGGACCTTGAGTTAAGATTTTTGGGGGAATTCAGATTTACAATTTGTGAATGGATATTTATAGGCCCTTAAATCGTATTGCTTTGTCCGAAATTTAACTTTTGGTTAAATTTGGCATTAGTTTAGTTGAGTGTTGATTGTTAGTGTCCCACAGGGATTAATTGACTAGTCGGTTAATCTGTTCTCATCCCTGGCAAAAAGAAAGGAGCTGCTAATAGATGGATGTCTCACATACACACCTGTTTGTTGCAAGTTCTACTCATAGTTGCTTACATTTTCTTTATGAATACTAATCATCAAACTAGCACATTAGGGATTCCTGTTTTTTTTCCCCCCGGTTTCTTCCTTTAATGCTGAACTGTAGAAGCTGTCCAGGTTTCCGCTGGTCTCCCTTTCTCTGCTTTCTCCTCTTCCTTCCCTTGCCTGGTTTTGGTCATTGTTTTTTGGTAGTGAGGGAAGGAGGTTTGGCAGGCACCCCAAGGTGCACTGGGCAACTTCCAGATGTTTGTTTGCATACAAGCCTCCCTCCCCCTGCAACTACTCCCTTAGCCTTGTGCTGTAAATAGAAATGGCAGCTTCCTTGGAGATTTATCTCAACCAAATAGAGTTTTTTGTGGTCATTATGAAGAATTAAATTAAATAAGATAGTAGTTCCCCGTGGGGGAATTTTACTTCCATTAAGTGGGGCCAGTTTGCGCGGCAAAAACCAGATCAAGTTTTTAACTAAACTAACAACTACTGCTTCAATTCCTGCAGAGATACTCAGATTTTATCTGGATTCTGGAGTAAAACTGCTGCCTCGCTTCCCCTGAATCAAAAATAAATCGCAGTGTTCCCAGCTATGAAGCCACATTTAATCCAATAGTCTCAAAACTACAGTGGCTAATTTGTTAATGTCCTATTTGTTGGATCGTTGGGATCCTAAATTGCTATTCAGCCATTCATTTTCATTGGAATCAGCTGCTTATTGATGAGGGTCATTAGATATTAAATTTGCAGCTAAGCAAGCCTGCAACTGCTGTCTTTTTCATTTCAGAGGTTCAGAGGTTAATCATTTAAGGGAACTGGATGGCTACAATGTCAAATCTTTCCTTCCTTCCATTTATTTTGAGTGACCTGGCAATATCTTTGTCAAAAAGCACGGACAGTTCTAACATTTTAAAGCATGGTTGAAGCTCCAACATCACAAACCCCAGAGAAATACTGCAAGTACAGGATCTGGGTACAAATCTCAAGCATCCAGCCTATTGAAGTGTTCTCAAGTAACTAAGTGAATCTGTCGCTGACCTTTGACCTTTAATCTTCCTTTAGAGACCTAAGAAAGATTTCCCGAGAGAGATTCACTGCTTCACTTTTAAATTGCAGATGTCAGTTTAAAAGTCAAAGCTTTTGTAAAAGAAACCCTATGATGAATATGATGAATACAAAGATCACTTTGTTAATTGATTGGTTTTGTTGATCAGGTCCTGATGCAGCAGCAGAAGAGCAGAGCATTCTACCGTATCCAGGCAACCAGGATGATGATCGGAGCCGGCAACATCCTCAAGAAGCATGCTGCCGACCAGGCTCGCAAGGTGAGTCACACATAATCTCCACTCATCACCGTTATTCAAAATTAGGAAACGCCAACCTGACTTTTTTGTTTTTTTCCCAGGTGGTGAGCAGCCATGAGATCCAGGCACAGGAGGAAGACCCCCACACCATCCGGATGGAGTTTGAACCCGCTTTGTACCAGTGCTTTGAAAACTGTGGCTCCCTGAAACTGACCGTTGCCAGACGTGGAGGAGACTCTGGAGTTACTGTCAAGGTATGTGTGGCATTACTGCAAAACAGTGGAGTTCAGAAGAATAGGAATCAAACTGTGTCTAAAAAAACTCTGTGTGTTTGTGTGTGAGGGAGGGAGAGGAGCCAAAAGACTCCTAGACAGACAAAAGCAAACAGCACAGAAAACACAAAAATCTACTCTGAACTGATTTCACTCAACTCTTTGGCAGTTTTCCTGGTCTTGATCTGATCTTAATCATAGCATGTTGTCACCTCTAGAGAGCTTCCTTGTTCTCTTCTTTGGTCAGATGCTGGTACAGCTATAGAAGTGGGTGATAAAGGAGAGCTGGGAGACAAAATGCAAAACCCTTTATTCTCCAGATTTTTAGATTTCAGCTCAAAACATATCCTCTGGCAAAGGCTCATTGATTTTGGGCTTAACGCTGGCCTCATACTCTAATTAACAGATTTTCTTTAAAGTCTTCCACAGGGAGTCTATGTCAGTGAAAATGGTACCTGATCTGCTCGCTATTACTACAGGGGCGCTGCTTGACTGTGTCTCCCCTGATCCCCCCCCCCCCCGTATACAAATGAAACTATGATGCAACCTCAGTGCTGTCTGTAAAGGAAGTGTGATTGCTCGGCCTCAGTCCGCCGTCTACTGAGGGCTGATGTTGTTAAGTGAAGTGGCCTATTAAGCCCACACAGGCTTTCTCAATGAGGCTACTTGTGGTTGATGGCGCACTTGTTGAAATGGTCAAAAGTTCCAATAATCTATTCTTAATCACAGACTGCAATTTAAGTCTTGTTGAATATACAAGAAAAGTTCAAAGAAATCTATAATGTCCTTTCTCCTCTTAAAAGGTTTCGCAATTTAAGCACGAGGCAGCCATTCTAAAAAGTAGCCGACGAGAATTTTGACAGGAGTGAAAGAGATAAAATTATTTATAATAGAATGGCGACCTAAACTACAAACTTAAAGCTGCATTAATGGAGTTGTTTTGCATTTGGGAGCCATTTAAATAAGTAAGTTTAAACATTGACATCACATATTTATGCTAATATGGCTAACTTGTTAACAAGCAGTTGCATATCTACACATCCAGCAGATATGGAGAAACATTAGCTTTCGTTTGGAGTGGCGATAAGCTTTAGCTTTGCTAGAATAGATAGTGTATGGCAAGACAGGGCTACCAAAATGTCATCCATACCATAAGAAAACATATTCCTAAGTACAGTTCTTAAAGCCAAGCTATATCATTGGCTATTCATATATAAATAACATTTTAGGCAATTTATCACTTTTCTGTTTTTACAAACACATCAACATAATTTCTTATTTTTATATTTCAAACATCTGAAAAATATGAATCCTCAGTATACAGCAGTTCCAGCATTATCAGCTTGTGTAATGGGGAGATAAAAAGCACTGTGTCACTCAATTCATACACAATTCATAAAGAGAAAAATGAAGAAAAATAGAGCAGTGCCAAGAGAAATACTACAAAAGCACTTCCAACACTGAGTCACTGATTCAGCTTTTCCTACAGACCTCCTTAGATTATTTTAAAGTATTCTGAATCTTTACCATATTCGTATACCAGGAGACACAAAATGATAATAAACAATGAGGGCAGATGTCTAAGGCTTTGTACAGGATGGAGAGGGTTCAGAAGCAGGGCAGATGGAGAGAGGACGGAGAGAATGGAGAGGATACAGGGAAAGTTTTGTTGTACTATCTTCAAAGTCTTTATTATCATGCTGTATCTGACCAGAGGGCCCAGTTTAATGAAGCAGTTCATCTTGTTTTCTCTCGCCCTCTGTTCACATCTCCCCAAATGCCTCTCCTCCATTTTTTTGCCGTCCTCCTCTATCTCTCTCTCTTCTTCTCTGTTCTTTGTGTCCTCCCTCTCCCTTTGTGTTTATCTGCCCTTTTCATTTCCTTTCACTTCTGTTTCATGTTTTGACGGCTCTTTTTGCTCTGCCCTCACCCTCGTCTCAACCTGCTTCCCATCTCTCTGTGTTCATATCTCTCCCAGGTGGATTATCGCACGGAGGACGGTACAGCAAACGCAGGTTCAGATTATGAGTTTGCGGAGGGAACACTGTTGTTTAAACCAGGAGAGACCCTCAAAGGTAAAAATACAGCAATACTTCATGGCATATTTTCAATAAACACATCCCTGAGAGTTATGCTCAAGTAGCAGAGGTCATCTGCAGCACCTTAGGCAACCTTTTCCACTGGCTTTGACAAAAACATGATTTTAAAGTTTATCATTGGAATAATTAATACAATCAACATCCTAAAATGAGAATTCTTTTACCAGAGATCACAGTCGGAGTGATTGACGACGACATCTTCGAGGAGGATGAGTATTTCTACGTCCACCTCAGTAACCCTCGATTGGTTGGTTATCCTGAGATTGGCACCGCCCCGCTGGATGCCAGTGCCACCCCCAAAGCCGTGATGGGTGACAACCACACAGCAACAGTGACCATCTACGATGACGATCACGCAGGTGACAGCGACCCCAAAATAATCTAACAGGAGTTATCTATCTGGATGTAACGAGGAACACTAAATACTTTGTCTCTACATTTTGTACTTAAAGCCAAACTGAAATTCGAATCATACTCCCTTTCTTTGTAAGGAAGAATTAATGTTCATTCGTGTTTGTCTTTAACCTTCTGTGCACCATCTGCTTAATGTGGAATCCATGTAGGTCTATTGCTTTGCCACATAGTCCCAGGATATCTTCAAAAAGGTATCACAAAGAGTGCCAGTCCCTTAATGTCGACACTTTTTCAGGTACTGGAGTTTGTTAACATCCAAAGAGAATTAAAGTGGGAGTGGGTGGTAATCTATCCCCCATTACCCTGTATATATGGTCCACATTGGAGAGCTAGCTAGTGAGTGAGAGCGTAGGTGTTTATCAACCTTATCTTTCATGTCTTTCTAGTGCTTCTCCCCCGTGAAACAACGTACTTTCTTTCTTTCGCAGGCATCTTTACATTTGAGACCGCCAGTCAGAAGGTGAGCGAGAGCATTGGTGTGATGGAGTTGAAAGTACTCAGGACTTCGGGGGCCCGAGGCCTGGTCGCCGTCCCCTACCGAACCGTGGATGCCAGCGCTAAAGCAGGGGAGGACTACGAGCTGTCCGCTGGCAAGCTGGAATTTCAGAATGACGAAACCATGTAAGTACAGACATTTAGTCAATATTTGTTATTTAACCCAGTCACAAGCGCTCATCACTTACTGGGGACTTGACCAATGGCCCAATATCTAAAAGAAACACCCAGAATACTCCTTTTATTCATCAGGAAATATGTTTTTGTTGCATTAAAAGGTGGCTGACATCATTCTGGAATGCCAATGACACCTTGCTCTTTCTCTGTTTCCTTTCTGTGTGATTGACTCCCGTTAAGAAATGGCTGTTTAGGTTAATTGAGTGTTAAAAATGCATTCATAGTATAAATAGCTCTATAAGGCAGATAACAGCGCAATAATGCCACTCTTCAAGGTAGGCAACTGCATTAAAATGCTTCCTCACAAATGCACGCACATACACACACACACAATCGCTCTTGTGTCCTTGGGCACATGCATTTTTAATATGCTGACGTGAGCTGTGTTAAATTGACCAATACATAAAGCAGTTGGGAATGCAGTTTCCCCAGCGCCTCCTGGGGCCTATGGAGCAAGTACTCTATGTTTGTGTGTGTGTGTGTGTGTGTGTGTGTGTGTGTGTGTGTGTGTGTGTGTGTGTGTGTGTGTGTGTGTGTGTGTGTGTAGTTTTGTTCTTGTATCTGTACGAGGACCATTTTGAAGAACGAGGATATTTCCGCTGGTTGCCACTTCCTCAAGGTGCTGTTTGATTGACAAGGTTAGACATAGGTCAGGGTTAGGCTTGAGCAGCAGTTAGTGCTTAAGTGTTATGACATGCGGATTGTCGACGTAGTTATGTCAATAGATATCCTCACTCACTCAAGTGTAATGATGCAAATGTGTGTGGTCTGTCTAGGGGGCTCGAATTTTGGCAAGGCCACTCAAAAGCTGTTCATCTGTGGCCTGCCCTCAAGGAAAGACTGAGAAGACCTGTGTGTGTGTGTGTGCGTGTGTGTGTGTGTGTGTGTGTGTGTGTGTGTGTGTGTGTGTGTGTGTGTGTGTGTGTGTGTGTGTGTGTGTGCGCGTGCGTGCGTGTGTGTGTGCGTGCTCTTGGACTGGAAATAATTTTAGTTTTCGACTTTAGAGTAAGGCCATTCATTAATTATAATATAATTTTGTAGGGTTTGTATTGCCTTTATTACTGCAGCTAGAGAATGACAGGAAATGGGTAGATAAAGGGGATGACAAAAGGCCACAGGTCAGAATTGAACCCGAGCCACTGCCAAGGCCTGCATGAGAGAGGGCATTTGTCGTCAAAGAGCTGTTTGAGCTTTAATACTTTGGCTTTCAAGGTTAGGATTACAATTACAAGTAGGTCATGGTTAAGGGCTTTGGTTAGATATGTACTGTAGTTGTGATCAGGGCCTCAGGGCTAGGGAGTGCATGATGTCAATGAGAGTCCTCACAAGTATAGGAGTACAAACGTGTGTGTGTATGTATCAGAACAGATTTCAAAATGAACAAGAGGCACCAGCTGGCTTCTGCATATAAGCATAGCTACAAGGGCAGACTGTGTGTGTGTGTGTGTGTGTGTGTTTGTGTGTGTGTGCGTGTGTGTGTGTGTGTGTGCTTCTGTGAGATGATGTACCATCAATGACGCAATCACTACTTATAAAGCTCTGTAGCAAGTGAGCTGTGAGGTTAGGAAGGGGTGAGAGAGGAGTGAGGGCGAGATAAAGAGGGCCAGGGGAGAGATGGAGGGATAAGAGAGATAGACTTCATGTCCTCTGTTGCTGGTTGTCAGTACAGAAACTAAAGAGAAGTCTGATGCCAATGGAGTTAAGATACTGTTGGTGTATTTGCTACAAGAGGATTAGAGAGATTACTGGGTGAAGCATTATTATTGTTTTTTTTACCCCTAAGAGATTGTTACTTTGTGGGTCAAGAGTAAATAATAAGCAACAATAAGCATCATCCCCTATGAGTGTGGATTAACAGTTAATGGTTTGTATTCACAAAGCATCTGAGAATCATACTGTAGGTTTAAATAGGTCAAAGTCTCATGTTTTGATTAGGACACATTCACATTTTTGCTAGCGGTATGCATTAATTTGAGCTACAAAGTATGTTTTCCAAAATAATCAATTTCTCTTGTTACAGCATATGTAAAATACTTCTAAAACAATACCAAAATGACCAATACACAATTTAATGCTCATCTGCTTTTTTTTCAATAGTAACTCCAGTGGGACATTACAGTTTGTGCTATTTTTACATTATGTCTATTTGTTTTTTTGTTTATTTTTATGAAAAATCTCTTTAAATTAAGTGTGATTGTGCCTTGTCAGCAGTAATAATGTCGGTGATTCGTTGGCATTATAGTTCTGTGTCTTGCTCTTTTTAAAGGCTTTTTGAGAAAATGTGCAAACCAGAAAATAAAGAGAAAGGACTCGTGCAAACAGGATGCGCTCTCTCATAATATCCCTCCCCGTCTTTATTTTTCATGTCTTTTCTTGCTGCTACCGAGCTGCTCCTTGGGTTTTCTCTCCTCTTTTCAACATTGTGCCTTTGAGCCCCTTGTCAAAAATGTCCCACTAATGTAAACCTGCTTTTATCCGCTGCACTCGTTTGTCTTTCTTCCCTCCATCTGCCCTTTCGCTCTCTTTTCTATCTTTGCCTCATAAAATGTCTACTCTTGATTGACCTTGGATTTGCTCTGCATCATTATTTCTTTCATTTTTTTCTTTTCTTGTTCCCGTATCAGTGAGACCTTCTTTAATGCCCCCCCCCACACACACACACACATTCTGTCTGGTATATTTTTAGATTTTCTTCCACGCTGGATGAGTTTTATCATCCCCCTCCTCTCCTGCTCCCTCGTTTCCTCCCTTCTTCACCTTCTCCTCTACCCACACCTCCCTGTCATCTCATGTCTCTCCTCCCTCCCCTTTCACCCACTCCTGTTCACCCTCGATTCCTCTTCATTTGCATCTTCCTCCCCTCCGCCTCTCACCGTTTTTATTTTCACTGTCAGACTTTTCTTCCACTTTTCTTCTCCCTGTGTAACCTTACTCCTTGTTCTACGTGACCCGACACCCTTGTCTCGCTCCGCTGTCTCTTTCTCAGCCCTTCTCTTCTCTCCACCTCCCTTATTTCATCCTTCTGCTCATCCTCTCCATCCATCCATCGCTGTCTACCCCTTTAGTCAGAGAAAAAGGGACTTGTTGCCAAGACAATTTAGCTGGATCACAACCCAGATATAATTCACCATCCACACCTCCCTCCAGTCTCTCTTGTCCTTCTTACACTGTGTCTCCTTTCAAGCTGCGTAATAGTTTTGTTTACCCCATTTCTGTTTTCTGCATTTAAGCAACCCCACATTAATCTGTCACTTTTCTTGTTTTTCCTGTCTGTTGGAATGAGCTTTCTGAAAAGTTTGAGAAAAGAGTAGTGGTAAAAGTCGGTAGATGGATCATGGGAAGGGTGGGGTGGGGGTGAGAGGGGAAGAAGGGGGGATGAAGAAGGGGTGAGCCAGGTGCTGCTTAAAATTCTCAGGGAAAATCCAAAAGGCATTGGAGCTGAACTGACAAGAGGAGGAGATAGGAAAAGAACGCCAAGAAGGAAGAGAAGGAGAAGGGGGCTTTAGCTCAATTTCATGAGCTCTAATTTATAGAAACTAATGGGTCGCCACAAAGAAAATTCCCTTTTCTCCTGCATCCCTATATCCTGTCTGATCGGTACTGCACATTGTTAAACTAGTACTACTTTAACCCTCCCATGCACCCTATTTTTACCCTGATTGGGCTACATTGTGAACAACAAATCCTTGTTAAAATCGGCAGGAAGGAAAATTAGCATTGGGTGAAGGTCAATTATAACATTAACATGATGTGTTAAAATATAATCTTGTAAAATGTAGTTTTTGGTGAGAAACTGAACGAGATGTTTGCACAGCAAATATGAAATAGATATAAGAGAGGGAATTACGACACTGGTATCTGATCTGTTCTCGGTATCAGCCGATACGCAAGTTCAAGTATCGGAATCAGTATCAGGAAAAACAAAAACAAATATGGTAATGGTACGTCTTGAGAGAAAACAAGTGCATAATGTCTTCTGTGGCTCGGAAGCAGCTTTGTGAAGTCAGAAGACATAACCCCTGATGATGTCATAATGATGTCATCGGGGGTTATCTCAGCTTGGAGACAAGCATCTACCTGGGAAGACGTAACTAAAGATGCTATCCTGTTGAATTATTGGAAATATAGGAACCCGTGTTTTTGGAGCTTCACTTGTTACTAGAAGTCAGGATATTTCCTTCTTTGCTGCATTGACTTGGAAGATTATTTTTTTTAAACTCTTTTGGGTTTCAAAGGGTCAATTTCCGACTTCTTGCCAATAGAGAGGCCACCCTGCCATCCAAATCATTGGGGAAATAGCATTGATGGATAAGGCATGAATAGCAGTGGAAATGCATTGCAGAGAAAATGTGTTTTCATATGCTGTCATGGAGGGAAAAGGGAAAGGAACGTAGAGTGAAAGATGGAAGGAGGAGAAAATGAAGAGGGATGTCTTTGTTTCATGACTTAATAATGAACCAAGGACAGAAGTGATGGGCAAAGGGACTGAAAGAATGACGTGAATATGTAAGTGTGTTAATGTCAGAATATTCTCTCACTTGAGTGGAATTTGTTTGGGTGTCGCTCAGTTGGAAGTCACACACACAAACACATACATACAGCACAGTAAATCCAAATGTATACACGATATGAACTCAGATTATGCACATGCAGGAATGAATGAATTCTCTCTCTGTTCCACCAATGCTTCTTTTATTCATCCCTGTCTTGATCACCAATAATCTCTTCTGGTTGTTTCTCATACTCCATCTGTCTGCGGCTCTGTCTTGTTCTTTTTGTGAAGAGGGCATGTGAGTGAGAAGTCAAAGGCAAAGTTAACTGTGTGTGTGTGTGTGTGTGTGTGTGTGTGTGTGTGTGTGTGTGTGTGTGTGTGTGTGTGTGTGTGTGTGTGTGTGTGTCTGTGTGCCTGTGTGCCTGTGTGTGTGTGTGTGTGTGTGTGTGTGTGTGTGCGTGTGTGTGTATGTGTATGCTCAGCAGGGCCATTTTATTCTTAGCCTTCCTCTGAGCTGCAACTGAGCACGGACTCGCAGCCAAGACCCAGACAACTGTGTGTGTGTATGACTGTGTGTGGGGTCCTCTCCTCTGGCTGCTCATTATAAATTTCAAACAGGTGTCGCCACCACACTGTGCCGACGCCTGTTCAATTACTGCTTTGCCCTTTGTGTGTATGCATTATGTGTGTGCGCGTGCACTCACTTTACACAGCAAACCACCTCCAACATTTTTGAGCCCTAAAACTTTGCACTGTGTCACCTTGCAAATTAAGCTATATTAAACGTTACTATGTTCCTAAAAATTGCCCTTCAGGAAACATCTTTTATACTTTCCCTCCACCAGGACACCAGGTGCAGAAGCTGCTACCTTAGTGGCAGCTAATGGGGATCCAAATAAAGAATAATAAAGAATCTTCCCCAAATTCAATAAAGAGCTGGAGGGAGCCGCTAACGTTAGCCTAAACTCTTATCTTCTCAACTTACATCTGTAACGCGTCACACCGTCACTCAGACACATGTCGGGCGTCAGTTTGTATCTTCATGTCACCGACTTCCATTGAAAATGACTCTAGCTCGTTGCTGTGACAGTTGGGGCGTTGCTCTTTTTAGAGACATGTGTACACCGCTACAACGTGGAGGAATCCAAAGCTTCACAGTCTAGGTATGTTTGCTAAGCTACGATTGGACAATTGCAAATCTGGGGGGAGGAGGGGTTTAGCCAATGGGCAATTTGGAGAAATCTCATCATGCATCGCAGGCGACAACACAATTCAACTGCCTTCCACTCATCACTTAAAGGAGACAGAATCTGTTATTGTTGTTTCCAATGGGATCATAGAACCCCCTGAAGTGCACCAGCCGCATTACCACTTAACAATATTGAGTTTTACAGTCACCACAGCATCCTGCCATGTTGCGTTATGTGTTAATGAAGCCCAAACGCAACTTCTTAGGGTTTTTGACAAAGCTGTCAGAAGAGCTGTGATCATTTTTTTAGCTGCTGGTGAACGAGAAGTCAGCTTGTAAGTTTTAAACAACACGTTCTCCCTCTGGCGAGATGCTTCTTGGAATTAAGAGAAATACAAGGGAAGTGAGAGTGTGAGTGTGTGTCTGTGTTTGTGTGAGTGAGTGTGGGTGGGTGGGTGTTTGCTTGTGTCACAGCGCTTGTAACGTGTTTGATTTTTGCAACCTGTTTCTCCGTCTGTCACCAAAGCAGGGTGACTAACCTAAAGCTGTTCCCAAAATAAAACATCCTTTGAACTCCAAATCCCCAAGAGCTGTATGCTGTAAATGTGTGTGTGTGTGTGCATTGAAGTGTGTGTCCTTTCTGCCCAAATTCATACAGATGCACTTGTGTTGAGTGTTTACGCTTGCTGCTGCAGCTGCAAGTGTGTGTGTGTGTGTGTGTGTGTGTGTGTGTGTGAGCAGTTTCCTGTATTTCCTCAAAGTCATGTTTGTTGCTCATCTAACGAGTCTCATATCATCCCCTTCTCATACCCCCGCACACACACACACACACACACACACACACACACACACACACAATCACAACACACACACTTTAGCATTCTTCAGACGATCAGCGCGTCTGCACATTGTGCCCTTCCTGCTTATCATCTCGGCACTAAATAAACTCGTTATCACCATATTGAGATTAAACTGGTTTCAGACAGCAGTTTGGATTTTCTTTTTCAATGTCATTGTGTCACAACGTCAAAGCATGTTTTGTCTGCCAGACATTACTGAGCAGACACCAGAATAAAACAGTTCTAACCAATCATATGACGGCAGAAACATGTTGGTAGAAGGTGGTTTGCATGCTGTTTTGCATGACTCCCACATCACACGTTAAAACTGTCAAACTCAGCATGCAGTCTGGTTGGTTATTATGCATACTGCTTCTTGCTCGGAATATTTATGCAGCCGAGATGATGCTAGAAAGTATCCAGCCTAAACCCCTTTCACACGGTTAGAAACAGCCTCTGGTAATAAATCTGGCAATTCTGTTGTTGTTTGTTGTGCTTGTGTTTTTATTTGCAAAGATAACTGGGCAGATATGATTGCAGCATATTTAGCAACGCTAGCAGCAATGTCGGCGAGTCGGTCCACCACTATTGTCCGGACTGAAAAATTCTAACACGTAGATATGTATAGAAGGTTGATTGAATTATCAATTAACATTTTGGACTTTAGTGAGTATGTTTGTAATCATTTTGACACCTAGACCTGTGTTACATTATCCATTTAGTTTAGTCTAAATTGAGGGTCCCATGCTATTTGGGTTTTAATGACATTAAATTATACACGGTATTATTATTATTACTGATCCATCTAATTTGACGCTTAGGTTCAATTTCAGCATTTCTTTAACTATCTTAGACATCAATCAATCCAAAATTCCATCATTAAACCTACTTATCGCTACAATGTTATGCAGTCCACACTAGAGCCAGTATAGAGAGTACAGTTCAGTACAAACAGGACTATTTATTTGTTTAATCTGAGGCACGTATACTGTGTTTGTTGTGCATCCCGGGACAGTTTCCACTTCCCGGCAGTTGCATTGCATTCTCTTATGGCTTCTCTTCTCTTCTACTCACCCAACATCCCTCAAGGTTCAAAGAACAGCCTGCTAATGGGCAGATAAACACGTTCAACTCCCCCCTCGCTCTCTGTTTCTCTGACTCCCTCCATTTCCCCCCTTCCCTCCGTTTTACTGAAGAACGTAAGAATTCCTCAGTATGAGAGGGTTTTCTTTTTTTCCTCTCTCTGTTTGTTGCCTTAGCAACATATGATCCCTTCCATTGTGAGCACAACAAAGAGGAGACGAGAGAAAGTGACAGAAACATCGGAAGAAAGATAAAGAACAAAAGACAGAAATTATAGGAGTAGAATATGGAGCTTCGTTGTTTTTTAATTTGTTTTTCTGCTCCGAGCGTCTAAATACGAAGAACCGTGTGATTACTCTCCCCGATATTTCTCCCTTCCATTTTCTTTGCCATTGATTTCATCTCTAACATTTGTTGTCAGGTTCTAAAGCAACGACCACTGTAGGTGTGTGTGCGTTCATGTGTGAGATACATATCCATTGTTTGTTCTTTAATTAAAAGAAACATCCTTTGGCCAGATGGATAATAAACACTGGAGAGTTAAATCACATTTCGTCATCGTCATGGTCTGCCCGACGGAGAGAAAGACTGAAGAGATAAAAACGGGCTGAATGACAGAGTCAGAGAGCAAAAAGTAAAGACGAGAGGAGCGAAAAAGAAAAATAGAGGCGAGATAGAGAGCACACGTGCTTTGATCCTCCCTTCCCCTCTTCTCTTTCCTGTTTCTCCTCCTTCTCCATGCTTCTTAGCTCTTATTTTCTCCCTCTGCCCTCCCTCCTCGATCCCCTCTCTTTCTCCTCATCCCCTCTAATGTCAGAGCAGTCAAAGTTAAGTAGCTTAAGTCAACATCTTTAACAACCTCAGAAGCTTTACTCCGTGTGTGTGTGTGTGTGTGTGTGTGTGTGTGTGTGTGTGTGTGCATGCGTTTCTTTTCATGTGTGCGGCACTTGTGTGTATTGTGTTCCAGCTGTGCGTTGAAAATCGATGTGGCAACAGCCGTCTGTTGTTTGCCCGTTTCCGCTGTATTACAGTGTTCCGACTGACAGTGCCTTGAACACACAACCATAGAGCACCTCCAGCTTCCTCGAAAACAGAATTTTAACCTGTTTTTAATCCCTCCTCCGGCTCCTCTCTCTGTGTTTCTGTCTTACAGCGCTGCCGTTTAACCGCAGGACAGGTCTATTGATTTGTGGGTCTAAGACAAAGCCAACAACCTGACAGTTAAAATTGCAGTTAAAGATTTTACAGTGGTGGTTGAGACAGGTTTATAGAAAGGCAGGATGTTGCGATGCTGAAATACAAAACAACTTTCAGTTGAGGCAGCTCTAATGTTAAAATGCTACACCTGCAGCCTTTGTCTGTGTCTGGCTGTCTCCTCTCTTGTTGTTGTTGTTCTTTCCTTTTTTCCCTCCATGCCTCTGTCTCTTTGTTATACAAGTCTGCCATATAGCATCCCTGTCAGTCCCTGTTTCTGTCCCTCTCTCAGTCCATCTGTGTCTCCCATTTGGTACTTCTTAGCCCTGCATCTTCCCCTGGGGTTGTTTTTTTAAGCATTGCAGTCCCAACAATTTTCTCTGCCGAGCATACACGCACCCTATGGTCAGAGTCCAGAGTCCAGCGCCCACACACGCGCACACACACATGCACACACTGAATCTTGCCAGCACGTCCCTGTGATCCACCCCCTGTGGCCTGCACACACTCTGTAATCACGGCTCAGAGACCGACCGTGAGCTGCGGCAACAGGCTGCCCCTGCCCTTCCATGCCCATGATTAGAGCCTCAAAAGTGGGACCGAGACACCCAACTGTACACCCTTCCACTCCCTGCTCCCCATCTGCCACGGGCCTCCCCGCTCCAATGGCCCCCACCCTGCCTCGCCGTGACCACATTAAAGGCCTCAGTGCTGGGTTCACTGACCAACAACGCTGGGCTAGACGTTCCAGGGTGGTTTAGCTGGGATGGCACTTTTCCATTTATTTAGTTTGACTGCAAATTCTGCCTGCCTGTATGTTATGAGATGGCCTTGGTGCATGGCATGCCTCTTATATATAATCCATCAAATGATTTACACAAAGCGTAGAGAGAGATTATTCCTATGAACAAATAAGGCCCTGTTGTCAAAGACTGGTAGCCTATGTTTCACACCACTGCTCTTGTTTTTAAAAGACCAGGTTTCCCATAAACCCACTGCATCCTCATGTTTAATATAAATATGTGGGAAGTGTTTGTTTTTTTCTGAATTAGTGCTTCACTGCTTCCACCATCTGCCATCGAAAGAGGCTGAAAGGTTAAGTTCTATTTGTGCTGGGAGAACAGTGCCCCCTTTCTTCTCTGTGCCTCAAAGCACACAATGTGATGTGAGATGTGTCAGAGGCTAACCATCTTATAAACAACTGAGTCCGTAACTGTGAGGTGTATTCAACACAACCCTTGATTACTATCCTGACCGATTAATCTGCCACATATTCTCACGACTATTCAACTTATTATTTGGTCTATAAAAGGTCAGAAAATAGTGAAAATCCCCATCACAGCTTTGAAGGTGACGTCTTCTGTTAACTGGTTTCGTCTGACCAACAGTACAAAAACACATATTTGTGGTCAATGTCACAGACGGCGAAAAAGCAAAAGCAACAAATCCTCTCTATTGAGAAGCCAAAGCCAGGTTGTGTTTGAAATGTTTGCTTGATGAATGACTTAAAGGGGCAGGATACAGGATTGGGAGCATTTCAATTGCCTCTTAATAGTTGCCAATACATTTTCGGTCATATGGACTTATCGATTCATCGACTTATGAGTTCATGAATAGCTTATTAGATTCAAATTCTGGCCACCTTCTCTATTAGTTCTTGACTTTTATTCTTCTGTCCATTCACAACGTGGAGAATTCTTGGAGAGTTAAATCTGTTTGTCGGCCCTCTCTTTTCCTCTTTTCGCTGATGTACTGTATGCAGGGCACAACAATTATAACCATATACCCTTAGATTGGTTCTAGGGCTTTGTTAAATTAAATTAGAGCAGTGACCTCTGTTTGTGCATGATTGGATACTGCTCGGATGGCAGTATCATAATAATGAAGTGAAATGAGAACGCATCCTCAGACTGTCTGGGGCTGGCGGGGTTCACCAAACTCTTGTCCAGTATACAAGAGACACACTTATATATTTATACTCATATTTTACAACAAATAAGAGAAATATTCTGATTGTTAAAACTGGCAGTAGGTGGAGCAATCAGGAGCAATCAAATGATAAGTGCTCAGATAACAGCTTTTTTAGCTTGTGGGTGATGATAATAACAGTATTCAATCACAAGTTTGACATTTACAGTGTGCTTATTCCATAGTTATACTTTGGCTCTAAAATAACTGAAATAATCACTCGGTGTTGCATTCAGGTTCGAAAGTAGATTGCGTTGCAGAGAAGTAATTTGCAATCAGTCATTCATGCTGTATTGCTTTTTGGCAGCGACCATTAACATCTGGTTATGATTCTCTAATTCACCCTTAAGGCCTAGAAAGTCAGACATCAATGTTATGGCCTAAAAGTTTAGAGACAAAGTTATTGGTCGCAGGGCTGGCTAGTTGGTGAACTACTGTATCTTACTGCTATTTAGCCAGGACATTCACAATGACTCTCTGAGATTCTTTATATTTTGCGACCAGAGAAACGAGTGCTATACGCTGGGACTCTCTGTTCCCTGACAGGTCAGCACTGTGGAGACGGCTTGCCATCGGTTAACAACGTAAATTTTGCAGGTCAAAGTTCATCAAAGTTAAATTTGCTGCAAAATTCACCTTATACAGTTAAATTGACTTTAACCGAATAGAAATTATTCTCTTTAAATAAACAGATTTTGCTACAAATGTTTAATTTTTTTGATGTGACCAGGCCTCTAGACTGGAATTACACTGCATTATTTCTTCTCAGTCTTCAAGTCTCAAATGTAGCGTCAACACAATATTACCGTCTATCATATTAGGTCAGTTATTTCGTTTCTCAGCCTCACGGAAGACATAAATCTGTAACTCCATCAGTCCAGCAGAGTCCCACCAGTGACAAACTGCGACCTGTTTTGGGTCTCAGCCCATAGATTGAGAAACTCGACTCCGACATAACGAATGCACACTGCTGTGGAAGAGTGATGAGCCAGTTCCTGACTGCACTAGCTCAGGGTAATCTGGTATGATACGCACACACTCGGATACACACACACACACACACGCACACGCACACGCACGTGCACACACTCAGTGATGTCAGAGTGATTAAATCACTAATAGCTTGCGGAGGAGACTATGTGACTCACACAAGCTCTCCATCGCAACTCCCATCCCTCACCCTCCCTCTCAGTACTCTTTCCAATACAGTTCTTCTTCTCTCCATCTGACTTCATTTAACTCCTTGTCTCTTTCATCTTGCTGTCCCCCCCTTTTGCCTCATCCATTCCCTCTATCATCCTTCTTTCTTCCTTTAACGCTCTTCATCTCCATCGTGATATTCCGCCCTGATCTGCCTCTCTTTCCTCAACATCCATCCGTCTCTCACTTCCTGTCCTTTATTAATCTCTCTTTTCCCTCCACCTCAGCTCCATCTATCTTTTCGTCCTGTCGTCTCCTCACTTTTATTCTTCCCTTCGCAGATACCTTCTCTATCTTCCTCTTCATTTTACAGGATGATATATCATCCCTCGGCGTCTTATCGTTCACCCATCCGTTCCTTCTCACCTCTTTTGCTGCATCGCTTCTTCTTACCACTTCATCGTTTGCCCTCTATCTTTATCACTGTTCACTTTATCATTGTCCTCTTTATTTCCTCACTTTCCTTTAAATTCTCTTTTTTCTTTTGTGTATGTGTGTGTGTGTGTGTGTGTGTGTGTGCGCGTGCGCGCGCGTGTGTGTGTGTGTGTAACATTAATAGCAGGTGAAGTTTGAACAATATGTATTTGCAGGAGAAAAATAGGGCTCAAGAAAGTCTGGTCTACGCTTCTGGTCTAACAGGTCAGCACAGGCCAGACTTTAAACTAACAAACACACTCACACATACACACACACACACACACACACACACACACACACACACACACACACATACACACTTCTGCTCTTATTATTAAGCAGTTATCAGTGTACTCCATGGCTCCCGATTATGGATTTCTTCAGCATTGCCAGTAAAGCTTATTTTAACAGCTTTTTGTGATTAATCTGTACTAAATTTGCCCTGAATTTGGATGGAAACTACTGGCCACATCCAACCGATGGTAGCCTGAGACAAGACCCAAGCACTGTATTATTGTGTCACTTTGCTAATTCTTCAAGAGCTGTTTATCAAGAAATAGCCTCGCTTACTCCTCTTAAAATCATAAATCTTCCTTTTTTCATTTCTGTTAAACAAACCAGACACATCCCGAATCATAATTAATAAAGGTATAGAATGCAGCTGGGAAATCATATGGTCAGATATATTAACTTTTTAATAATTCAGCTCTATTACAGTAACACTTGATGCACAGTAATGTTTTTCACATTACTCTAATTTCCCCTGATGGTCGATGATAAAACCCTCTCACAACCTCCAGGATACAAACACACTTGAGTGTGTGTGTGTGTGTGTGTGTGTGTGTGTGTGTGTGTGTGTGTGTGTGTGTGTGTGTGTGTATGGTGAGTGATATAGAAAAAGACAGCCGGACAGTTGAAGGGGACACAGGAGGAGAGTGAAGGTGTCAGAGAAAAGATGAATAGGCTAAGGGTCGGGCAGTAGAGGAGAACACGAGAGAGAGAGAGAGAAAGGAAGAGGAAGAAAGTCAAATGGACCAAGGAGGCGGGTGAGACAGACAGAAAGACGGACAGAGACAGATTTGTGGGGGAGGAGAAAGGGCAGGTGGAGGTGGGAAGAGAGAGAATGAGAGCAAATTATGGCTAGAGGGAGGAAAGCAGAACAAATAGGACAGGAGGAGAAGAGGAAGGAACAATGGATGATGAGAACGGCCAACTGTTGGCACCCTGGCCGGAGAAGGAGGGAAACAGGGAGAATGAGTGAAGGGGGGAAGGAGAGGAGTGGTCATTTCTCCTGTGCCAGGAGCAGGGGGAAGATTAGAACTGGGTGGAGTGAGTCTGTGTGAGTGAAAGCCTTTGGCAAGCAGCCAAATGCGAACTTGGCAGCGGTTGGCATGGCGATATATATATCCCACTGCCTAAAAGCCCTCACCTTGAGCCGCTAATGCCAGTCAATCAAACCAAGGTGTCAGTACACACATACAACGGATTGTCTTTGTGAGGTGCGCCGCCGACTACATTCATTTTCTGTACGACTAACCTTTAACCCTTTATCACACCGTGGTCATTACAAACTCATGCTGCCCTGACACTGCACTTTATTTTAAATTCTTGTGTAGATCAAGGCTGGATTACCAACTGGGCAAAGTGCCCAATGGCCCTAACACTCCAGGGGCCATAAAGGCCTCAGGCTTACTGTGTGTCAAGTGGTTTGTGATCATTTATTTGAAACATTGTTCAAGAATATGCACCACTAAGATGGCTTTCTAAGATATGACACATCAGATTCTCCATGGTTTAAGAAAGTGATGCCTATCATTATTCAATGCACAAGACATCTAGACTCGTTTTATGTATGCATGAAGCCATAAAAATGGGTTTTGGGTATGCATATTTCACTCAAACATGATATAGTTTCAATGAGGATTTGTAACAAGCTGATGAAGATTATATATATATATATATGTATATATATATATATATATTTATTTATTTAGTGATAGTGTGGAGTAAGATGAATTTAACCTTTTAACTACTTAAACTAAACCTAGTGTCAGTTCAAACAACATGGAGGTAAGTGAAACAGATGCTCTCGTTGTGACATTCCTCAAACAGCTTGGTTCTCCATGGCAGCTCCCTATTTGACCAGAACATAAATATATGATGGAAAGTGTTCAAACATACATGAGAACAGACGAGATGAGAGGGAACGAGAGAAAGGAGGGGGATGAAAGAACAGGGGATGACAACAAAAGAGGAGGAAGGACGATTGCCCATTGCTCATTCATCTCTCTTTGTGTGTTTGTCTTCAACACTGCTTGTTTTTCATCATTTCACCCCAGATAAAGATGGAGAATGGACAAGGGATAGTTAAGATTAAGTGATGTCTCTCTCTCTGGTTATTTATCTGGGTGCTTTTGTCTGTTTCTCATTTTTTCTCGTTCTCCCTCTCTTTCTACTCTCTTCATCCCTCTTTTTCTCCAAAAGTCTTCCTTTCATTTTACTCGCTGCATCTTTGTCTTTGTCTTTAATCTCTCCATCTGTTCGTCCCTCTAGACCAATTCATCCTTCATCCTTCATCCTTGAAATTATTGGCTTGTTTCTTTATTTAGTATTCCCCTGTTCTTCATTTTCGATATCTCTTTTTTCCCTCTCTCGCAAACCATTCTCTTCTCATCTTTCCTCATTCCCATCTACCCATCTCTCTGTGCGTCTCTCCGCTGTAAAAAAAACTGATGTATAATTAAAAGCTGCTAAAAGGGTTTGCGGACGGGGGAAGGCAGGACTGGCAGCCGCAACCTTTAAACAACTTCTTGTGAAACACAACAACAACATCGGGAAAGCAGGGTGGCCATTATGTACTTTGGTCATTCCTTGGCAACCGCCTAACGACAGCTTCAAGCTTGAACTCTGTCAAGTTAAAGAGTCTGAGATTAATGTTACGTATACTGTATGCTACTGTGTACAAGTTTTACATTTATACGTTAATAAAAGGCCAAGAAATTGGTCGAAAAGGGATTAATATTGCATCGAAAAGTCAAATTTGTCTGTAAAAATGTACCATGTTTTTAAAAAAAATACAAAATGGGGAAAAATAAAATGCACTGCAGCTGCTAAGCCAATTAACATAAAATTTGACTAGCACAGGAAAGGTGATACAGTATCTGTGAAAAAGTACCTTATTTTTAGGTTGCTTCTCACAAAGTAACAGCTGCCTGTATCTCATGTCGAAAGGACAACATTGTAGAGGAATAATTATTCTCCCAACGAGCTAGTTGTCACCGTTCAGGTTAAGATTCACTGTTTTCTTTGGAACACAACATTTTCCAGGAGTGAAATATATGCGGCGCTTCCTTGGAAAGATGCAAAATGGGGGGCAACACAAGCCGTTACATAAACTATTACATAAAGTCATAGTGTTTGGTCAAACCCCTGACCCATGATGAACGAGCCACATCAAAAAACTGTCAGCTGACTCACAGATTCATGAGGTTGGGCTATTTCCTTCGGAGGCGAACTGTGCGCTGTGATTCGTCTTTAACCGAAACCCTTTCATACTGTTGCATCCGAATCCCGCTACATTCCTTACTTTATAAATGAACAGAAATTATACAGGGAGGGCAAAGTGCCATGTAAAATTAGCTGAGGGAGTCTGGGTTGATGCCGTGGCTGTCAGTATGTCTCATATTATTGAAGTCAAACGCCTCAAATCTTCAGCTAAGCCTTCAATCCAAAGCCTCCATACTGTCAGTGTGAACCACATTCAAAGTACTTAGTATGGAAAGGAGTGAGAGTTGTCAATGATGAGTGCATTGCTGTGACTGTGTTTAGATTATATACGCGGCTGATTCACACGTATATGCACAAATGCAGAAGCTGTTTAATAATTACTAATTTGCATGTTTCCTTTAGTTTCCATTGCCCACACACTCCCTGCTTCTTTCCTCCCTCTTTTTAAATGTTGCTCCCTCTTGAAAACTGTTGTGTGCGTTCTTGTCCTCTTGAGATCCTCTCCGAGTAACGCACACACACAGGGCTGAGAATGAGAGAGCGCATCACATAAAGCAGCAGAGGCAAGAAGCTCTTGACATAAACATCTCAGAGGAATATATATATATTTCTAAAAATATGGCACTTGAAATAATAACAATTTCTGCAGATTACAGTTGCATTTTGCCCCTCTGCCCCAGGATCAGTAATAGCCATGCCGCATCATTACTGGGGTTCCAGTAGGGGGCAGTTCATTCATGAGTTCATTTGCATTTTAATTCAAACACCCATGAGTTGCCGTGTGCTCAACCACTAGGAGGCATCTGTGGAATAACCTCTGACGTGTGCTTAAAGAAATTAATGAATTGATGTACGTATAATTATTTGTCGTACGCAGCATCTCTTGTACATAAAGTGTCTCCTAATAAAACTAAACTAATATTTGAAGGGAGTTTGGGGACTTTCACCTCCGGCAACAAAGGAGTATATGGCGGTCAAAAAAACAAATCAATGACCAATCACAATTTGGACTCACTTTCAAAGACTGGTCCGTGCAGTGTTGGCTACTGTCGCACATTTCCTGCCAAAGCATTCAGTTCATAAACTTCATCTCTTATAATTTCTGCTTGCATTAAAGCTGTGTATCCCCTCTGTCCAACATGTCGTTCTCCTCAAACAGGAAGTAGTAGTGCTTTCATGCTTCCTCAGCTAACGTTCTGTGGGCGACGAGATCAAACCTCCTCAGCTTCCCATGTTTCTCTTTCTTGTCTTTCTTTCCCCTTTTGTCCTCAATCTCCTATTCCCGCCCTGTCTTATCTTTCCACTCCTCCCTCTACATCATCCCGCTTTTTCTCTCTCCATTTCCTTACTCTTTCCTTTTTCCCTCATTCTTCGGTCATGGTTCATGCCATTTCCCTCTCCTTCTCTTCTCCCTTTGCCTCCTTTTTGTATATCTCATCCCCTCATCCTCTGCCCTACATTTCTATTCGTCTCTTATTGGTTCTCTCTTCCTTCTTTTACACTTGCCTTTTTTTTCTCATCCTCTTCCATCCTCTCCTCCAATCCTTTTCTCTCTCTCTCTCTCTCTCTCTCTCTCTCTCTCTCTCTCTCTCTCTCTCTCTCTCTCTCTCTCTCTCTCTTCTGCTCCCGGTGGATAACAGTACAGTAGATTACAGTACATCAAATCATGCAGATTTGTGTGTGTGTGTGTGTGTGTGTGTGTGTGTGTGTGTGTGTGTGTGTGTGTGTGGTTATATGCATGATGCGATTTGTGTCATAGCTTAATCCTACACAACGTAATGCAGATGGGAAGGCATTAGCGTGCATGTATATGCGTGCTATCCGAGACCGATCAGAGGACACACTCAGGGATGTGCAATATATATAAGCGACTGTGATTTGTGTGCAATTCCACTTCATGGTTGCCATGCCAACCATACATCCTCCATACCGCCCGAATTTCTTCATCCCAGCCCTCTCTTCTAACCCTTCTCCCTCTGCTTCCGGGATGCCTGCAGAGGCTGTTAACAGATCGGGCTGGTGAAATGGAAGCTCTCTCTTGCCCTCTCTCTGGGTTTGAGGGCTGATATCCACTACTGGGGTGGAATGAAGCTGGAGTTTATATTTCCCCATCAGGGTGCTATGGCTTGTTCCACAATACAGTCAATGCCTCTTATGCAGCAATTGGATTATAGTTAAGTTCATGGCTTCACGAATCAACAGCATGATGTGTCATCCGTAACCGGGTCATGTTGTGCTTTCGAAGGTGCAAGCGCATTCAGGGGCTTTGCCAGCAAGATCACAAAACCGAAATCTAAAAACACAACCCGAAAGATATTTAAAAGAGAAGATCAATATTGTATACAGTCTTTTGAAACTTAAGATAATCAATTACAGTGAAGCTAATATGTGCACTGTAAGAGATTATCTTTTTTGTTATAATACATAAAAAATAAACATCCTTGAAAAGAGTGACCCTGATACAGTATGTCCCTTTATCATGTAGGTAAAAAGTAATACAACTCCACTGAAAAATCAGGACATTTTGTATTTCAATTGACAAACATTATATGCCTTATAACACAATGTCTACATTGTAATCTCAACTGTATGTGTCTTCTTGTAAATTCGGGATTAAAAAAAAGTAACAATACATGTAAGCAATACATCAAGTTTCAGTTATTTCTAAAAAAAAAATCATACCTCCTAATTTTGATTGTCTGTGTATATTTATTAAAAGTTTGTAATGTGAGTGTACCCAAAAGTAGCATCTGTAGCAGCCATGCAAGAGCTGTGCCAACAGCTATGAATTATTAGTTTATAAAATACCTTCAGTGCGGCATGATGTGAACGGAGAGCTCACAAGGCAAACAAACCCCCTTCTTATGAAACCCTTTTGGTGGAGAACCAAACGGTGTCCACCATGTGTTTGACTGTCTGAGGGTCACTTGTGCCCGGACTTTATTGAATTTCCCGTGTGAGCAGCAGGGTGAACTTGTGATTTTTCATTTCCTACTGTCTCTCCTCAGTTTATCTCTTTTTTCCTCTCACTTCATCTTCTCTTGTCTCACACCCTTCCTCGTTTACCTTATTGTCCTTCCTCTCTTCCCTCCTCCCTTCCACAGCCTCCTCCCGCTTCATATCTTCCTCTGTCCCTCTCCTCAGACCCCAAATCATCTCATGCCTCTATCCATCTCTGTCATCCCACACACACACACACACACCAGAGATGCAACTTTATTACTCACCACAGCTGGAGACCACTTAGCATGAGTGTTTATGTGGGAGACAGTTTGTGTGTGTTTTGTGTTGTTTCTCATTAAGCGTTTCATAATATCATTAAGCGGGGTAATAGCTCTCCCCTTGGAGATTTTTTTTTCTCTCTCTCCTACTCTCTCAGTTGGACTCCCTCAAATTGTTTTGTTGGATTACCATTCAGATGAGAAGAAGGAAGATTTTCTTTCTGCGCCCCCCCTCTCCCCTGATCCATATAAAAGGGCATGAGACTGCAGGGCCGTGTGCACACATATAAATTGAAAAGAAAAGTTGAGAATATTAAGTCAAGAATGCCCAAACAAAACCCAAACATTAAATAAAACTTCAGTGGTCCTGAACTGCAGGTACTTCTGTAGGAAGATGTCAAACAAGCTTTCATATTTAGGAGAGTCAGATGTGGATATAACGTAACACAAAAAAGACACATTGGACTCATTTCTCACTTGATTTATTACCTCACTAGACATAATTCAATGATGTTCATTTGGTAAATGAATGTTCCACTTAGAGTTAAACAGACGATAAAGAAGGGTACACTTTAGAGCGTGGCTACCTTCTAATTGACACGGTGTTCTCGGGTCTCAGAGTGGTCGATGTTAATCGTCTTACAACTTTAACACAAGTGTGCTTTCCGTTCATGAAAATTAATTGTAACTTTTTGATGCGCTTAAAAATGTCTTATTCAGTTTTTCCGTTGTACTTATGTTCACTCTCTTGTGTCACCTTTGGTTCCAAAAAAAACAAGATGGCCACGGCCAAAACGCCAGACTCAAGGCTTCAGAACCGTAGTCCACGAACAAATGAGTGACATCACGAGGACCGATTTCACTTCTTATATACTCTATGGTTAGTGCAGGTTTTACCAAACAAGTGAATGTAGAATATAAGATACTTAAGCTGGCAGCCTGCAGTTCACAGTGCATGAACTCCATACACAGTCAGTATCATCAAGTATCATCAAGGCAAATGTTATAGGTTAAGTGTAATACACTGTAATGTGATTATAATCTCAAAAGTTTTTGGACTGTTATCAAATCACTGTAATCCCGTTGTTTGTTGACTATTACAATCCTGGTGTTCAGCTGAAGAAGATGCATGTCCTCATCCTCTCCATCTTTCTGCCTTTTAAAGAGCCAAGCAGAGGGGCTTTGCTTAAGGAAAACAACTACCTTGTGGCTTGCATTGCTTTTCAAGTTTTACACTTTCAACTATAACATTTATATGATCTCAATTTTACTGTGTAGCGGGAATTCTCTCCCTACTCTCTCTGTGTGTGTGTGCGTGTGTGTGTGTGTGTGTGTGTGTGTGTGTGTGTGTGTGTGTGTGTGTGTGTGTGTGTGTGTGTGTGAGAGATTTAAATGGTTCCGCCAGAAGCAGAAACGGTAAAACCGGAGTGTGTTTATAAATCAACTTCACTCAAGAAAATGAGTTGTTTGCTGCTGTGGTTCTCTAGAATGCTCTGTCTCACACATAGCCTGAAACACATATACAAACACACACACACACACACACACACACACACACACACACACACACACACACACACACACACACACACACACACACAGCTTCCAGTGGTTGTAGATCAAAAGTAGAACTGGAGCCAGAAGAAAATGGAAAGCGATGGAGACAGAGATATTAAGAGAGTCTGTGTCCATTAAGTAATGTGATGAGGTCTCAGCTAATCAAATCAAACTGTCGCTCAATCATTCACTTCCGGAAGAACTTTAGGGCCACATGCAAACAAACAAGGACACACACACACACACACACACACACACACACACACACACACACACACACACACACACACACACACACACACACTCTGCGGCAAAATGAAAGTTATCCATTAAATTGATTTATAGCCGACTTGATTCTGTTTAGGGATTTTCAATCAACAATACCCTTTGTTGACCTTTTTTTCACTCTGTCACGCTCCTTTTTTTTTCAGTCTCTATTTCCGGCAGTGCAAGTTCTGTGCGTGAGTGTGTGAACTTGGTATGTGTGCATCTGTTTCTTGTGTCAGTCTGTTGACAGACCGGGGCATTGAGGCTGTCTGACAGAGGAACTTTCTGGGGAGCAGGTGTCGAAAAATAACACGGTAGAAATATAGAGAGAAGGCGAGACAGAGCGGGAGAGATGTAATAAGATAAATAGTTTGTTGTTTTTAGGCGTGTATATGTATTTCATAAAGGCAGGAGTGCATGTCCAGATCTGGAATAATTTTTGTACATTTTCATGGCATCTTTTGTTTGATTGCAAACTTCTTTGGATTATGGGTAATGATGTATTTATTTAAATACTAATGCTGCATAATTGTAATGAAATTGTACACTACTCAGCAGGAGAGACTCAAAACAAAACCACACTTCCCTCAGAAGTTAGTCAGGGTTTTGAACACGCATGTTGGAAAACATCAATGGGAATGTCATTAGTTTTGCAGGTAATAAACCAAAGTATTGTAAAATAAAAATTTGTATCTGAATATGCTCGATAGGAAGTTTGGGAATCACCAAAGCAAATACAGTTCTTCCTGAGGGGAGCGCGAACGTCTGTAACAATTTTCAATTTCCAACAGTTCAAACATTTCACTCAAAACTTTTTAATGTCAGCCTCATGATGGTGCGAGAGGAAAAGTCAGGGGATCACCCGAGTCTTTAGGATTCAGCCGCTGGGAACTATGACTATTGGAATAGAATTTAATGGCAATCCATCCAAGAGTTATTTCAGAATGACATTTCCATCTCTGGAGCCACACTGCTCTCACAGAAAAGAACGTCAAGTTGGAGTGTTGGAGTGTTTTTACTGTTGAGGTTTTTACCGTGTTAATGTCACCCAGTCCCCTGGACTGGATTAAGTGTCCTTTTCATAGTGTGAAATACGCCATAAAAGTAACTGAACTAAAATGCTTGATATCTCAAGCCAGAGCTTCATAAACCTCTACTGTCCTCAAAAAGACACACACGAGGCCCGGGACCACCATTGATAGACCCAAGACCAATATTGTTGCTCTCAAGTCTCAAGATTTTCACACAAGCACCAATAACCATCACAGAGGAACACTTTCCCAAACACCGTGTTTTAACTACAACACTGAGAAATGGAAGGAGTTAAACTCCTGACACCTGCAGGTGCATGTTCACGTTTATCATTTTAGACAGATGCCGGAATAGACTCTAGTCTCCAGTGACCATGAGCAGAATAAGTTGTTTATAAAATAAAATGCATGGAAATAAAAGAAAACATGAGAGGGTTTATGTGATAATAGGAAGTTGAGGGGGCTGAACGGAGAAGGGACGAGGGCTGAGATGGAGATGGAGACGGAGAGAGGAGGGCACAGATGGAAGAGCTGCCACAGCCAGCACCAACTATGAATAATGAAAGCACTGCAGTGAGTGTGTGTGTGTGTGTGTGTGTGTGTGTGTGTGTGTGTGTGTGTGTGTGTGTGTGTGTGTGTGTGTGTGTCGTCTGCATGTGTAAATTGGCTGAATTAATGAATACATATGTTTATGAATCCCCCAGGTGTTTAACAGGAACATGTTTTCATAGGTATCATGTTTTTGTGCTGTATTGTTTGTGCCTGTGTGTGGGTTTGTGTGTTAATAGTGAAGCGTGGGCATAACGAGGGGAGGGGAGGGGGGCTGGTGGTTTGTTCATCCAAACCACCGACTGCGTAATGTGTATGATGAGCAGCATGAAAAACACGAGTGTACATATCCACTGTGTGCATGTTCCTGGCCGTGTGTGCGTGCTCTTGCTCCCCAGAGAGAGCTCAGTGTGTATTGAGTCGTAACCCTCCACATCTCAGTGGAGTCCATGCATTACTCATACTCCGCTTTCGGTCCCTCTTCTCTTACTTCTGTCTTCCCTCTCCCAACTCACAGTCAGTTGCCAGCGCGTTAAGCCCAGCGCCCCGTAGTTACTGTTGCTACACCTGTCAATCTTTCCCTTTCGGCTAACATGTTACTACAGACGGATGACTGGAAATGATTAAAAGAAAAGAAACCGGCAATACGACAGATGTTTCATTTCGTCCTCCCCCACTTGCCCTCCACTAAATGGATATTCATGTACTTGCTTTTTTCCCCTCTCTCGTTTCACATCTGACGGAACAACTTTCATATCTTTTCCACCATTGCTGGGAGTTGGTCGCTCAACCTGACGCGATGCTGGAAATAGCAAATCCAGCCAGTTTTATCCCGTTGTTGCTGTGACAGCTCACCTATGAAAACAATGCGCTTCCACTTCTCCACACCAGCGCCATCCCTCTCTCACGTTCCCCTCCTCCCCCACATTTTTCTTTGTTGAGCCGAAGACTATTTGTGGTGTCAGAGCCAACATGGCTGACAGTGAAGCATATGATGACACAGCCAGCTGGAAATGAACACTCGCTCTTCCTCTTTGTCTGTCAGATACAGAGGGCTTTTTGAGATGAAGATTATATACTCTGGGTGAAACAGACCAGAAGGAGACCAAACAGATGTGATTTCCATACAGAAGGACCAAAAAACTAACTCGTGTCGGGAACATTTTGGTGCCCTGGACATTTTGGAATTAGGGTATGTGATAGAGATTAGATTTTTGAGGTCTCTTTTATTAATATTGAAGACATTATATCAGCTAATACCAAAGTTGCATACCAGCACCAAATAGACAGAAGTGAAATACTTTCTTAACTGGCAGCCTCCTTTAATACGTTTGTATATTACCAATTCGTGAATGCTGCCAACTCTTGTATCCTTAAAGCATCGGACTGACAGACATCCATCTTTCCACGTTTTGCAAATGCTCTTTTCTTAAAACGATAGATTGACAAATACAAAGTATGTTAAATATACTTGACCTTTCTGCTCAATGAAGCGTTATTTAAAACCTTCCAATAAAAGTTCACATTTAAGGATTCTCTCGCTGTAAATACACGGGCAGATATAATAAAAATGCAATCTCATCTTTTTTTTCTCAGTCTACTGAGACACTGCTCGCACTGCTATCTCTTTTTTTTATATCCCCACAGCTTTTTTTCTCCAATTTACTTGTTAAGGTCAGGTTGCCGTACGCATCGCCTCATAACTCTTTTCGTTGCATAAGGGCTTTTCTCTGGGTGCTTCTAAAGTCTGAAAATGTCTCAACTGTGGCGGTGCTGCACATTGCATCACTGTCAAGTGGAGAGAAACGTGATCATATGCAAGATAGCCTGTTGGGGGGAGAAAGCAGCCCCACAGTGTCCCACTGAGCAATGTCAACTTGGGCTTCAACCTTTCTCTTTACAGAGGCTCGTCGTCATCTTCTGCAAGAGAAAAGACTGCAAGCTTAATCATGTTCATTATTTGTGATGTATCATAGTTGTTACTTGAGGTTAGCTAATATGTTTTGAGAGGAAGGAGATCATGTAGCAGCAGCAGAAATGACCTCCTGTCTGATTATATTCTGACGGGTGAGACTTTCACAGTTTTAATGGGCCGCTCTGAACACATCAGCTATGAAAACTCTTATTATAAGGGAGAGCGTGAAACTAAAAAGGTTAATTATCTGGGATACACCCACCGAGTCTCATCCTTCTCTTCGCTTGTTAACAGGAAGATCATCGAGGTGAAGATAATTGATGATGAGGAGTATGAGAAGAACAAGAACTTCATCGTCGAGCTGGGAGAGCCTGTTCTCTTGGAGATAGGGCAGAAACACGGTAGGTGTCTGTCTGTGTGTGTGTGTGTGTGTGTGTGTGTGTGTGTGTGTGTGTGTGTGTGTGTGTGTGTGTGTGTGTGTGTGTGTGTGTGTGTGTGTGTGCGTGCATGTGGCTCTAGAACATCTAGAAGCCAGGAGGGGGAAACACAGTGACAGACAGAATGGAGTCTTTATTTAAGTCTCGGGCCTCCTGCACACATGTCTCTTATAAACAGTGTGAGACTTGCATTGATTTTCTGAAACCACCAATCTGAAGTCAAATTAACTTGGGAAACATTTCACTTTGAACCAAGGACATGGCTTGGAAAGGATTTAAAGATCACTGGGCTTAAACTGGGAGCTGTCTTTGAAATAACAGCTTCCTTGTCGCATCACGTCGGATCCCACAGATATCAGGAAAACAAGAATAATAATCACAATCAGTGTTTGGCCCAATCAATTACCCTATATATACATACATTTGTTTCATTATTAGCCAGGAAGCCTCTATATTTGTGTCTGAAACCACTGCACTATTGCACTCTGGTCATAATTGCAAAGAATTCTGTAAAGTAAGAGACTAAATTGAATACAATTTGCAGTTTGTTCCTGCCTAATGAACTGTTTTGATTAGGTTCCTCCTCCTCACCGTCATCTCCCACTTTCAGAGCCCCTTCACATCTCAGCCCTTCAACTTTTTAAGAACGTAGGAAGCTTTAGCTGAAGTTTTAAAAGGCTCATTACACCAGGCAGACAGCTAATCTTTGGCAGGTGACTCAAGGCTAAAGAGAACCAGCGCTGAGAGTCAATAAGTAATTTCCGCAGCTTGTTCTGCTTTGACATCTCTGTTGAATTTCCACAAGATTGAAAATGTACAAGATGACAGAAAAGACAAAAAGGTATCTGGGGTAACTGTCGTTGAGTCCTTCCACTTCACAAAGACATTGTCTCATTTCACCCCTTTTCTTTCTTTCTTTTATTATTTATTTTTCTTCCTCACTTATTTATTCTGGAAGAATATTGTAGTTTCTGAATTAGATTGTGTCAAGTGTTCATCGTTTATGCAGACATTATGCCACACAAGCAAGATACTGTAGGATTGTAAGCGTTTGGTTCACTGAAGCACGCTCCACAGCACGTTTTACTCTGTACTTTTCATCCATAAATTAGTGCCTTTGCCAGGGATAAAAATCATGACCAGAATGCACCACATTTTGCCGGGGACACGACGGCGAGCGTAAACCGAGCTTTACTCACCCTTTACTCACGCTATAGGTTCTGCCAAAACACAGATGACCAACAGTCAATACTGTGCCTGAACGCTCCTTTTGTAGATAGAGACGCCGCCGCTCTGCTAACGTGCCGTAGACCTGGTGGACTAAAGGTCCACACTCTCAATGTCAGTCACGGAGAGCCAACAGCCTGGGGCATGTTTCATTACAGAGGAAATCATAATTGGGTTAATAACGACCGTCCCATAGCAAGTGGACTGACATTCACGCGTAGAAACACACTGAGCCACACACATCCTGTACACTGCTTTTCAATTAGAGCAGGTCTACACTGATAACAGCTGACTCAATTAATGACTGTCACTGAGTGTGAAGAGGGAGGGAGGAGACATATGGATAAATGGAGGGACATATGGTAATGGGGAGATACAAAGTGTGTTTCACGGGTGAAAATCTAAGGTCCACGAGGGTATTCATATTTGTAATGACATGGGATGCTTGGATTCCCCATGTGGCACATCAGTGTTTGATTATTAACATTTGCATGAAATGAAAAATTGCTTTATTACATGATTTCAGTTTAAATGCCAGGCAAAAGCTGAATGCATAAATACAGCATAATAATCCTACAACGATAAGGAGTCTTGCACTAATTGCAAATATGAAAGGAGCAATATTCAATTCAGAGCATTAATATAGCAGCAAACAACTATTTGCTATAAAGATGTAGTGGAGGAATGGCTACCTGAGCAGTGAATGAAGTCATTCTCACCTCTGTGTTATTCAATTCAATTCAATTCAATTTATTTTGTATAGCCCAAAATCACAAATTACAAATTTGCCTTTACAATCTGTACACATACGACATCCTCTGTCCTGGGACCTCTCATCTCAGGAAAAACTCCCCCAAAAAAACCTTTTAACGGGGAGAAAAAAGGAAGCAACCTCAGGGAGAGCAACAGAGGAGGATCCTCTCCCCGGATGGACAGAAGTACAATAGATGTCATGTGTACAGAATGAACAACATAACAGAATTACAACACATTCAATGCATATGACAGAAATTATTCATATAATGAGAGTAGTAGGCATGAGCTTTAGGTTTGATTTGCAGAAAAGATCTAGATGTCTTCAAGTATGAAAGTCTAGCGGTGTTATGACAGATGTTTGAATTCCGTTGCTCTTCCTTACTTTGCAGCAACATCCATCTGTACACTTCAGATATTTCCCAGTCAATTAAACAGGCAGTGTTGTCTCTAGAGAATTTAAGAGATGAAATATCCCATATGATTCAACTTTCCTTCGATATTATTGCATACATTTTCTTGTTGTAAGATGCGTTCCAAGTAATTTGCTAAATGATTTGAAATCTTCCAGCATGCAGAGTATTCCCTGTTATGGACAGATTACTTAACGTGAGGCAAACCTGATGAGTGAAGGGTTACATAATCCTTTATTCATCACAGGAAATTACATACTGACGCTGAGGCCTACATTTAAATAAAGGTTAATGTATTCATGACCACAGTATCCTCAACAATGATAATTACAAAAACGGTAGTTCAAAAAAATGACTACTTATAATTGGGTTCCTTTAAGTTGGTACTGCATAGTTACACCAACCCGACTGGCAACACTGACCCGTTCATCTCTGTGGTCACCTAGGCGACTCCAATGAGAACAAGCCATTGGTGGGAGCAGAGGAGGAGGAAGTGGCCAAGATGGGCTGTCCCAGTCTGGGCGAAAACACCCAAGTAGAAGTGATCATAGAAGAGTCCTACGAGTTTAAGGTAAGTTTGTTTGTTCGTGCACATGCTATATTAACATTTCCATTAAAAGACGTGCTTTTGTCCATGTAAGTGTTCCCCTTTCATTTTGTATTTTAAAAGCTCTGCAGAATGCTTCACCAGTCACGTTAAAATAACAATAACCACCAGTTTGGCAGCCATCAAGTCAGCGCATTGAATACCACCTCGAAAGTCAACTGACTTAAATACAAATTGGATCTAAAACGGTTTGAGCTGAAGTGCCCCGGTCCAAAGGCTGAATGATTCATTTTGTTAGTATGTAATGAACTCTCCAATGAGCTGCTCGTCATTTTGATAGCAGACGTGTAAAAGAAAGAAAAATCATTTATTCAAAGTGAGCCGTCGTCTTGTTTCAGTACGAAACTGGCCGTAGAAGAAGGAAAGTTGTTGGTTGACCATTCATCCAGCAAATTAGAAAATATATTGGCTTTGTCGTGTCATAAATATTGTATATTAGACGGAATGCATTTTCAAATTTGATCAGTTTGTAATTCAGCCATGGATCAATGCAGACAACATGACATTTTCTTGTATGCAGCATAAGCTAAAGGCGTCTGTCTCACATTCAGCATTCATTACACTGTACATCGCCATGCCATGTGTGTTGCTTTATTTTCATTCTGTTCAATTCCACAAGATTTGGTCGCTAATCTGTGATTCAGTTTTTGTCTTGAAAATGTAACCAATCATATTTTTGTTGCACATTTCATTTGCTTATTTGTCCATTTGTGTCATTTTGTATGTGTGCGTGTGTGTGCCTGTGCAGAGAGCAGTAAATACGCTGCTTTGGCGGGCTGAAAAGGTTACCTATCTTCGTTCCTCTTTAGTTTGCTTGTGCATGCAACGCTAGTTCTTCCATCTGCTACTCTGCAATAGTGAATTGTTGTAATGGTGTCTGGGTCCAGTATCACGTTCCAATATATAAATTCTTAATTGTGACCACGCACGTGAATTAATTTGAAATCTCTTGTTGAGATTACTAATATACAGTAAATATGTAGTCTCTTAATTATTAGATAATAAACCATGCAGGGTTTTCTCCTCACAAAGCCCTGTTATGATAGTCATGCTAATTGAAAACTTTCCCTATTCTGTGTGGCTGTGAGTGAAGTAACAACTTGGGGGTTGTGTCTTTCCTGTTCTGCCTGGTATGTATGCACTTGCATATTTGCTTTGGGTGTGTGTGTGTGTGTGTGTGTGTGTGTGTGTGTGTGTGTGTGTGTGTGTGTGTGTGTGTGTGTGCGCGTGTGTGTGTGTGTGTGTGCGTGTGTGTGTGTGTGTGTGTGTGTATAGAGTACAGTAGATAAGTTGATCAAGAAGACAAACCTGGCCTTGGTGGTGGGAAGCAGCAGCTGGAGGGAGCAGTTTGTCAGTGCTGTAACTGTCAGTGCAGGTAACACGCACACACACACACACACACACTAGACCGTCTTTTAATTTTGAATAGATGATGGATAAAAAAGTAAATTTCTTTAAGGTTTACAACAGCATTCATGGTCTACTAGTTTCATGATCATACCCAAACAAGGCTATTTTTTCTTTGTTGACACTAGACAGAGCGTAGTATTCTTTAGTCCTGCTTTAAAGAAGCACAGTGGGTCAACATTTTGGGAAATGTGCTCTTGCCGAGGGATAAAAGATCCACACCACTCTCTTTTCTCTTTTCTCTCTACTAAATAAGAGCAGTCGTATAGTTTGTGTCTATTCACTTCTCTCTTTCACTTCTCTCTCTCCCCTCAACGTTTGAATCACCCTCTGCACCCAAAGGAGATGACGACGAGGAGGAGAGCGGCGAAGAGCGGCTGCCGTCCTGCTTCGACTACATCATGCACTTCCTCACCGTCTTCTGGAAGGTGCTGTTCGCCTTCGTCCCGCCCACGGAGTACTGGAACGGCTGGGCCTGCTTCATTGTCTCCATATCGCTCATCGGCGTCCTGACAGCAGTCACCGGCGATCTGGCGTCACACTTCGGCTGCACGATAGGACTGAAGGACTCGGTGACAGCGGTGGTGTTTGTGGCGCTGGGAACATCAGTGCCAGGTGAGTGGGGGTGGGGGGCCGTTTAATAAGATTAATAAGAGTGATGGAGGCAAATCAGTTCACATTTTGTTAACGGTACATTCTTCCTTACTGACATTACATAACATTCAAGCATCCCCCCCAGTCCTCCACAAAGGCAGTAGTGAAATGTGATGCATATTTTCCCCAAATGTCCAATGTGACAGACAAACAAACAAACAAACCCATAATAGATGAAGACTTATCCTCTCTCCCCCATCTGATTTCAATAGCAGCCTCCCTCAGTAAGCCCGCTGGAAATAAAAATTGAATTGTAAAACGCCGGCTCCATCGCCTGGGCTCGTCTCCGCCTGGAGGGTACGCGTTGTCTCAGGGCTTTAATTCAATTCCCTTCCTCATTCCTCTTGTCAGCCGTTTTATTTTTCCCCCCCATCATGTGATTTATAGAAAAAGCTCCTTTGCTACTCCTCCGTGCTCCTTGAAGGCTTGAGGCGAGGTCTGAATCAATTCCTTCAGCAGTCATATTATATTGTGTGTCGGATTTTGAGGCTGTAAAAACAGATATTATATCCATTATCAGTGTGTTGTCCTATCACAAGTCACATTTTGATGCTAATTTGTTTTGGCTTTTCTTGCTTTCCCTGATCTGAATCTCTTTCGCCCTTCTTTGTTTTGTCTTTCCCCCACACAAGTTCACTGATGTGTCTCCCTCCTCCCTCTCTCACATCCTCACCTCACTTATCTGTTACGCCTGCTCTCATGCCCCATCCCGGTCAATTTATTATTCTGACTTGTTGTTACCTTACTCATCCCTCCCTCGCTCCCCTCCTATGATTGGATGTTGTGCTTTCACTGTTGTATCATCCATCATTCTGACCTGTGTGTTGTGGTACCCAGGTGTGTTTGGCTGAAAATGTGTTTGCTCTGTCGAGGTGATGCAAGTTTGTGTGTGGCAGGTCCCTTTGGTCATTATGACTTCCAGCGGGAGTGTGTGCTCCCTTGTGTGTATGTGTGTACAGTATATGTGTGTCATTGTGATCGCCTTAAAGCTTGTTAGAAACATTCCTCTCCTCTCTTGTTTCCCACTCCCTGACTTGCACCCTTGCCCCCTTTGAGTCATAAATGCTTTTCTGCATTATTACAAAGGACACACTCAGGGATTATGCAGCCAATTTACACCAGATTTGCAGATTCAGGCAATTAGAGGACAAGTGCTGATCGGAGGCTTGAACGCCGTGAACTGCTACATGTTTCTGGCTGTGGAAGAGGTTTGCGTTGGTGGTGAACAAATCCTGTAGAGATCACAGATTGTCTTCATACTGGCACAGTACCACTTTGTACTCGGGCATGATTATTAAAGGGTCAGTCCCCCCGAATTAAAAACTGTCCTACACTACCCAGAGTGTTACACATTACAGTAATGTGATTAGAATATTCAGTATAAGGGATTATAATTTGAAATTCAGAATTTACACTACAGCTACTAACAGAGGTCTGGAATCAGGTAACACTGTTTCTGAAAATACCACCTATTGTTTTGTAATTTGGGTCTTTAGGAAGGTAAATCACGACGACTTGGTGAATATATAGTTTATGATACAATGGTTTTCTAAATAGGGTATAATCTTCTTCTGTGTTGCCAGCAGTAGTAAGTAGTGTGTATTTGTGTGTGGAGCAATAATGTGCAGTTTCAGGACTCAGATTCAAGCCCACAATCTCCTGTGTCAACACACACACACACAAACGTTTCATTTCTTTTTTTGATGTCTGCTACCAGCGGTATTACGATTCATGCCCCCCGAGAAAGTCTTAATATTTTTTTTAATGTTGGGATATGAATTTCAACTAATCTCACTGACATTCAAATGAGAATTGAGACTCATCTCACAAGCCCGTCTATGAATAGAAATAAGCTGAGACAGGCGTATAACTGGCAGCTGTGTCCCTGGTGTTCCCTGCCAACCCAGTTGTAGAGTCTCTGCGCTTTTTACCCAATATCTGCTCAAATTTTCAGCACCACAGAGCTCCACTAATATGCAACTACAGCAATTTGCAGCATTAATTAGGCCTACATCTGTTCCGTCTCAGGCTGATGCCAATATACAACTGCGGATTACAGAATGGAACAATGAAAGTGATCCAAGTCAAATTACAGATGAAAAATAACACATATCTGACTGAACATGATGTTGTTTTTCCACCATGGGTTTTAACTGTGGCTGACTATGGGTCATGCAAACTTTGCACCTGTCACCTTTGTTCAGAAAAAGCGACTCCTGCAAAACAATGTATATTATGGCAAGCAGCCAATCATCTTGGAGCTTTTCTGATCATTTAAAGGTAACATTCATAATTTCAAATGCTTGTGTCCGAAATAATCAAATTAAACACAAAAACTACGTCACTGGATTAGCTATTGTTGCTAACTGTACAGGAATACTTACAGGGCAAACAGCTGGTAAACCAACTAGCAAACTACCGTCGCATACCAATTTGCAACAACTAATTCAGGGGCTCCTTTCTGTGTTTACTTTCAACTCGGAGCCAAGCATTTGAAATGATTCATTTTATTTTGAAAGTTTTAGGAGGCTCACTCTGCTTGTCCCAATACACATTATTCTGCCGGAGTTGTGTTTTTCTGAACTTCAACAACAGAGGTGGTGAGTGCAAATTAAGCAAGGCCCAAAGTCAGACCCATTATTAGAATAAATAAAAAAATAAAATGTCCCATTAAAATTGATGAGAAATTCAGAAGATAGAGCACCTCTGCACTTTACCTGATTCATTCTGACAAGCAGCTCTTCTCAATTATCTGTATGTATTATTTATGCCTGCCTCTTTCTTTGTCTTTTCATCCATTACATGTGTAATTAGTACCATGGATACTGACATCCTTGTACACCCGTTTGCTTGTCTTTTGTGTTTCTCTTTGCATACAGTACATGTGTGCCACATCATGTATGTGCTTGTGAGATTAAGCTACTATACGTGCATTGTTTCATACTCAATGTTACCTTTCGGTCGCTTCCTCAGTGGCTTGTGAGAAAGACATTTACAATCATTAAAAAGATCATTAAAAGTAATTTTCATGAGACTTATTTCCATAATGTTGCTTTGCATTATCAGACTTTTTCTTTTTACCTCAGGATGACGGTTACTGCCTAGTTTTTATGTTTTCATATTGCATGGTTGTTGTTTGTACGCTAAAAAAAATTGCTACAAAGTTTTAGAACATAAGAGTAAGATTAAGAATCCTACAAAATGGATCGACAACTGTTTCTAAGATGATGAAACCCTAAATTGTACACGTTTTGTCTTTTCTCATCCAGACACATTCGCCAGCAAGGTTGCCGCCATCCAGGACCAGTACGCCGACGCCTCCATTGGCAATGTCACGGGCTCCAACGCCGTCAACGTCTTCCTCGGCATAGGCGTGGCGTGGACCATCGCCGCTGTCGTCTGGCGCTCCCAGGGCAAGGTGTTCAAGGTGGACCCGGGAAACCTGGCCTTCTCCGTCACCCTCTTCACCATCATGGCGGTGTTGTGTGTGCTCATACTGCTGTACCGGCGGCGGGCGTCGGTGGCTGGCGGCGAGCTGGGCGGACCGCGGACATGCAAGATTATAACGGTGCTGCTGTTCGCCTCCATGTGGCTGATTTACATCCTGCTGGCTTCACTGGACGCCTACTGCCATTTACCATTTTAAATGGAGAGGAGAGGGGAGGGAGAGAGACCCGCTGCCAATATGAAGAGAGAGAGAGAGTGAGGGATGGAGGAGTCTATAAAAAAGGAACCGGACGAGCGGAGATGAGTAGTACAGGTGGATTAATATGGGCCGATTTTCTCCAAAACAATTTTCAGTGTTTCAGATCTGATTTGTTCTTTCCCTTTATTTATTTACTGAAAAGGTGAATATAATCACAAAACTCTCAAACTATCCCAACGTGTTTTACACTAGCAGCTCTTGATCATCTATCCAGTGATGAAAAACATCTAGAATACATAAACCCTCTAAATTGAGATTATTTAACAGAAAGAATTAATGAGAAAATTGCAATGCAGGTTTTAAAGAGCGCTTTTACGTTGTCACCTCAATCATCCATAATTATTGGTGGACAATGCTGTTTAATAGTTTATAAAAGGCTGATATTGTTCCAGTAAACCAGCAGGAGAGTTGAGTAAATAGACAGCAAGGAGAGCTGTTAGCCGGCCTCTGAAGGGAATAATGAAGATGAAGGATAAGGGTGGAAGATAAAAGTGAAACGGTGAGAGAGCCGGCTGGAGGCAACACAACTACAGAAAGGTCTGGATAAAGTCCGTGAAGAGACCAGAGAAATAATAAAATAAATAGAACAGATGGCAAAAGCATTCTACACCCCCTGCTCACTCTCTCTCGCTTTTTTCCGTCTTTACTATCTCGTCATCACGGGATTGGTGGATCCTCCCATTTTACTCACTGAACTCCATCTTATACTACCAATGACTTATTACTTTTAAGCCCTCTTCCCCCAACTGTACACACACACACACTAAGACACGCACACTAAGACACACACACTTTGGGGCCCTCAGGTAAATCTGCTGTGGAGGACCACTCACTAACTTGCGGGCGGAAAGGCAAGATAAAAACTGACAATTGGTCTTTTTTCCTTCTCTTCTTGAATACACTGTGCGAAATAGTCCTTCTACCCGACAACACACACACACACACACACACACACACACACACACACACACACTCGCATACTGTACTCTCCCTTTCCTAAAACACTCTACAGACTGTAAACACTCCTCCGTCCCTCCCTCTTGCCTTACTCTTATCTCCCCTGTAGGAATTGTCTTAAAGTTGTGATAATGAAATGCTGTAGTCACCACCAACCAACCCTCTTTTTAATTGAGCCAATCCCAAGTCCCTCTCCTTTTACTGTATGCCAATCAACAGCCTCATTTATCCTACAAAGAACCCCCCCCGCCCCCTTTTTTTTGTTTCTAAACTTCAATGGCGTCACGTGTTGATGTTGTTACCGTGCAATTGTAAAAATATAAAAAGACATAACTATACTGTAGTATGGAGAGCCGGAGATAAAGAACGTTAAAGCAGGTGGTTTGTAAGATGGAATGTAACATGGAGGATCAAGATGTTGGATGAGCACCCGGAAGTAATTTCAAAAGTGGGATGAAGAAGCAAAATGACTGTGTGATAAGCGGAGCGCACAAAGTCGGGAGAACCAACAAGCGAGCAGTCCTCCTAGTAATAGTTGTCTTTCTTGCAATGAAGAAGCATTGTGCACTACACTTTGTGAGGTATACTGTTTACAGTCTAACGTTGCATTAAATGGTGGAAAACAAACACGTGCACAAGTGAAGTGGGAACCTAACAGGAAATGATGTAATGTCAAGAGACATCAACGAAAACAACAAAATTGGGACCAATCAGAATGAAGGATCTCACTGGTTGTGACCTTGACAACGACAAAGAAGATGATGGCGACCGCAGTGTTGATGACAAATGAAAACTATGACCATATCCAGTGTTTCTAATTGTTCATGGTAATATAAGAAACTTTTATTGATGTGTGTGAGAAAACACTGATATTTAATTTATGTGAAGTCCCCCTCTTTGTAAGGAAAACCCCAGAGGATGAAAAGGAAAATCCATGGGCCCTTTTTTCTTTTGGAAAACAGTTCAAGAAGACATTTAAATAAACTCCATCACAAGGGAAAAGGCTGTAAGATGGTGAACATGAAACCAGAGATTCAAAGACAGAGAGAAGAATCGAATGCTCTGAGGGAAATGTACGGCAGCTCTGAAATATCGCATGACTGTTCTGCAGCAACTGTAATGTTGGGACGTTTCTTTGTATCACAAGTCCTCTGTTATCCAAAGATCTATCAGAAGAACACTGTCACAGACCACCATTCATTTTCCAGTGTGCAGTTTTACCTCGCAGACGTTGTACAAGTCCCACAAGCTGCTAGTTGTAGTAAAAAATACAAAAACCTGGCAAATCTAAATTCATCAAGGTGTTCACACTATGGATAAATGTGCTTAAGCATTGGTATTTTTTATGGGTATGAGCCTGTGTCAAAAGCTGTGCAAATGTTTTTGTTTCTGTAGAAAAGGTTGTTGATTCAGGCATTGGGTGTGTGAATGTGAAAGTAAGATACAAGAATAGCTTAATGAGAATATTATGCCACATATCATATGAAATCTACCATTTTGTTATTGTTTGTGTCGAATCCAGATCCACATTATGTCTACGTGGATACCCCTACCTTTGCCCAGTGGCTGGACTGACGCGGGAGAGAAGGGATGGCATATGGTTTGTCAGTGCAGATAATTATTAAACAACAATTATTGCGCAACAACAATAATAGAAGAAAAAAAAAACCTCTGCAAACATTTTCTCCTCAACTGCCCACAAAGCTCGTTGTAGACTTCAAGGAAAAACCTGAGAGAAAACAATAATTTAGCTATTTGTTTTACCCCTATTCACGAAGAGAAAAATGGGACTGAAAACAACAATTTACCTGCCCACCATCCGCCTTGTTAAATATGGACAAATTACCCACTACTTTTAGCTCAATCTCAATGCAGGCTTTACAAAACCAGCTGAGTCGTGACCGGGCTAAACACAACACTAGCTTGTCCGCGGCCCTGTTGAAGTCAGCGCTTGCACAAATGGAAGATAAGTGGTGCACTGGAGCACAGGGGCATTGATCTGCTGGGGTGAAAATACCTGTATGCGTCACCCATTCAGTCAAATGTGACATTTTAAATGCAAAGCCAGTTCCTTGCACTCTCTGTCAGCTATATAAGAAATATTCTAATCTTTAATTGCAGAAAATCTGCGAAAGCAGTCGTTAAAATGACTGATTCCTGTTGAACTGTATGAACTGTTTTCCGGCTGGGAGCTACTGTATTAGCTGGCCACCTGCTATGATGCTCTTTCTCTACTTCAAAGGAATGTTACTTAGCTTCTTAACATTACTGTCTAAAAATTAGACACAAGTTTCCAGATCACAGAGGAGCTGCCCTGGCTCTGGTAGAGGCACTTCAGCCGTAGCCAGGATGTTAGAAGTACTGAGGTCATGAGTCACCCCATGCAACCCCAAAAAGAAAATTACAAAATTGTAATTAGGATTTTATTTAATTATTTAATTTATTATTAGGTTAGCTGTTCAATAATATTTCCAGGCAATTTTATTTCCCCACATGCCGATCTAAATGTTGCTTGAAAGACACATTGTGTCAAATTGCTGAATCATTTGTTTCTTTTTTATTGGCCTGATGGGTAGAATCTTCAGCAGGTATGAACCATGGTCATTATCTTAGATTAGTAGCATGCTAGCATTTGCTAATTAGTACTATACTTACATCTGAGGCTGATGGGAATGGCATTAGTTTTGCAGGTATTTGGTCGTAAAGCAAAGTATTGAACAAATAAAAATTTTTACTTGATGATGGCGCAAGATGAAAAGTGAAGGGATCATCGGGGTGATAACAGTTCATCATAAGTGCAACACGAATGTCTGTAACAAATGTCATTCAAATCCATTAAAAATTACTCCAGACATTTCACTCAAAACCTCTAATGTGAACCTCATGGTGGCGCTAGATGGACAACTCAGAGAATCAACAAAGTAATTCTCCTGGCAACATGAATGTTGTAAAAAATTTACGCCAATCTTTCTAATAGCCAGAGAGGGGGACTGGCCAAACAACATTGTCATCCCTCTAGAGAGTGTCAATTGTGGAACATTATCTTCCCACACAATTTGAAAGTTCCCTGAAAAAAATTACAAAATATATGACCACAGTGTCCCTAATCGTAGTTAGTGTACAGCCCTGGGTGCTTGTTGCCGTGGTGTTTGACTCACCGGTACACCAATCAGCTGAAACTGTCTGACTAACCATTCAGATCCTTTCATTGTCTCAGCTACTGTAGTCATCTCTGTAGTGCGCAGTAGGAGTAAACCCTCCGCGACACAGGTCATCAGCCAGTCGCCAGCTTTGACATGACTGGCTTGTTGGCATGGCTCCTGGCCTCTGATAAGCCAGGACGGCTGCGGTGCCAAATAATGTTTCTCAATGACTTAAGCTTCCGTAACAGTTTCCAGTTTAAGAATGAGTGGGCCGGTTAATAGAGCTGCTGACGCCACAGGAACACAAGCATACTGGGCCTGATTTAGAAATGTAGGCTTTTTAAAGGTTGATAAGCCTTGCTGGAGGACGAATGTGCGTGTCTCCGTGTATGTGTGCACATGCTTTTTAAGTGAGTGAAGAAATGCAACCATATTTTTAGTCTCTTGCCTGTTGCTTAGCGACCATCTTTCTGCAAGCCGTTGTCTTCTTGACTGTTGCTGGTGTGTGTGAGACATTGTGTGTGTGCACGTGTCATTCTCTTTTGATGTTTCTCATTTCATCTGCTTGCCCTTCTTCTAGTGAATGTGACAATTCTCATTAATTTCTTCTTTTTTTCTTCTCTCTCTGCGGGCAAATTTCAACATATATTATGTACATGTTCATCCTTTTCTCACGTGTTTCTTTTACTTTGGGTTCCTTGTGCCTCCCCTTGTTTGCATGTGCATCCATTGTGCTTAAATTTACATGTGTATTTGTGCCTTTGTGTGAGTGCGTTTGTTTGTTTCATTGGTGTTGTAATCTCCTTATAAGGGCTTGCCCTGTGTGTCCCTGGCTGAGTCCCATATGCTAGATTAAGAGGTAGAATGCCAGCCTGACCCACAGTAAAAAAAATGGCTGGAAATTGGATTCCCTCCGATGTGTGTGTGTGTGTGTGTGTGTGTGCGAAGGTAAGAGAGAGGCTGGGAGATTGTACCTGGTACTGTCCCTCGCCAGGTGTGTGTGCTCGCGTGTGTGTGTTTATCTGTCGACTCAGATGAGATATATAATCGACCTGGCTGGCAATCAAGACTGTGAATAGATAGTGGCACATTGCTTGAAGAAGTGTGGTGTGTGTCTGTGTGTGTTTGTGTGGGTGTGTACAGTATGTGAGCAATTTTCACCCATTATATTATACACACATACTGTACATGCAAAAACACAGACGATCAATATGGGAATCAAGCAATGCACAGACACACACTGCTGGCTGTACTTGCTTCATCATAGTCTATTCAAATATTCTTATGAATGTTAAACTACACAAACTTGGTTGGGGGATGACTGAAGTGGTGGCCTGAGATGATAAACTGAAATGTGGTTATTTCATTCTGTAAGTGTAAGTGCAGGGTTGATTTGCTGTGCGTTATGTGTATTAACAGACATCACGATATGTATCTAAGTTTGAGATATGAAGATTATTGTTAAAAAAAATACCTGCATTCTGCTAAAACTGGAGGCCGGCATTGTTAATGTTATGTCAAATTCACTTTATAATTATCCCAAAGGTATCTTATTGACACTAATATCTACTCTCAGCTCAAGTAATTTATTTATGTAGATTTAGTAGCCACATAAGTCATCACATTTAAATATATCGAGTCAAATAGTACGTACCATGTGTCTGCTTTTAATTGTTAAATGTCACCCCTCCCAATTTGCTTGAACCCCAAATTTAGAGAAAAGATACCAAGAGCATGACCTCAGTGTCCTCGGTGTTAGTTACAACGCTGATGACTGAACTTTCAGCTGCAGTGCCACTCGATGAGGAAGTTACTTCTTCAATGCTGCTGTGAGCTTTGTGAAACCTTAAATTGAGATTAAGATATAATGTAAAGGATTTCGTTTTTTGAATGCACAAGCTTGTAAAGAACCAGTATTTCCATCAACATATTATTATTTGTGCTTTGCCGCATTTCACATTTGGAAACATCCCTAGTCAGTATGTGTGTGTGTGTGTGTGTGTGTGTGTGTGTGTGTGTGTGCGTGTGCGTGTGTGTGTGTGTGTGCGTGCGCGTGCGTGTGCGTGTGCGTGTGTGTGAGTGTGAGAGAGAGAGAGTTTATTTATCAGGCACTATTTATCTGTATTTTATTTTTATTTTATACCTTGTCTTTTTTCCCTTTCTCTTTATTATTAGCCACTTCATTAATTGTATTAATATACCATGCAGCCCTATTTATGAGGTCACAAAGTGCTTTTGATATAATTATGTGGTATTTAAATTTCTCCTTTTTTTTATAATTGCTTTATTAATGTATAATGTTCAATTTGTCTCCATTGTTTTGTGTTGTTTTGGTGATTTGTTTTGTAACAAAAAAAAAATGCCCTCAGAGAGTAGAACAGCAAATTAGCAGAGTAACAATTTACAATGAGTGTGTTCCAATCCCTTTTTTATTGTGTGAGTGCGAGTGTGTGTGGATGTGTGCATTTCTTCATATGATTCCGCCCATGAGTGTGTCGATGCATGATTAAACTCATTCTGAATACAGTGTTAATGTTGGAAATGTCGTAGTAAAGAGTAAAGTATTTTTAAACGCTGACAATGACATGACATGAAAAACGATATAGATGTTTACAAAGACCAAACTTTTGTTTTCTCTCTTCTTTTTTTTTTTTCAAAGATGAAATAAAACTTGACTGGCAAATGCTCAGAAGAACGTCTGTATCTTTTCTACGGATCGAGATGAAGTCTTAACTTAATAACTGCTGAGGACATTCTCAAAATGAAGATACTAATTTCAGTTAATGCTTAGCAATCAACAAATAGACTGCAGTCTGTAATCATATCTGGATTGGATTTTAATTAGCCATGGCCCTGCTTTGTATTTGCATTTGCAAGCTTCTCTTAAAATGTTTGAAAGGTCACATTTGACACACATTCAACATATGACCCGCGTCTGGACAGTCAGGACAGATTTCTGTAACCTTAAAGGGTATGCTCACCTTTTCTTTTCTTTTTTCTTTCTATAAATTATGTTAAGTTAGTTTTATTATATCATACTTTTTTGTTAATGTCTGTTTCTCTCCTTAAGTTGAGGGGAAGTCCGTTGCTTAAGCCTGTGGCTTCTGGACCTCTCCTGATATTTCTTATTTTTTCCACACCTTGATTTAATACAGTCATATGTGAGTGTAATTCAGAATAGATTAAAAAAAAAAGTAAGAAAAAGAGGCACTCAATAGGCCTTCATTGTTTGCAAAAATCCATTCTGAATTTTGGCTGACGCTGAGACGAGGCTTCAGTCGCCTAAATTAGCCAAATCAAGTGGAATGTCTTTGTATGTCGTTTACTGTCTTTTTAGCAGGAAATTGCCTATTTGTTGTACCCTCTAGCTCAGCAAGGAAACACTGTCTGGACCAAAAACAATATAAATTCAGAACATATATTTTCCCACCTCAGATAGCTGAAGCCTCATTTTAACTGTGGGTGAACTTTAGAATGAACTTTGGCCTAAAACGAGGACTATAGATTTTGTCCCTCAACTCTTAGACCAAGCTAAAATCTATGCAGAACAGCTTGTGTCCTTTTTTCTTTTTTAGAACAAAACCTTTATACTTGCCATACTGCCACCTTTATGTTATTACATTGGGCTGAAAATTACCAATCACTTGACATAATAAAAGAGGTCACAGCTCATAAAGGACAGTGTCAACACAGAAATGATTACTTGCTGTTTGATACTAAGTGTAATTTGATCTGCGATAATGTGCTGAGGCATTTCCATTTCAAACATTCTACAAGAACGCATGCATTTCTCCGTGGCCTGAGTTTATGTTTGTATGTCTGCCACAGTTCAATAATTAGAAATCATAAATTATCAGTAAATTATCAGATGACATTTTCAATTAATAATATCACTGTTGAGCTTAATCTCCAACATATTTTCAATCACATCATTCCTCTTTTCATTTTTGTGGTCTGAAGTCCGGCCTTTAATAAAAACAGAACGTATTGATTTCCCAGTCAAAATGAGAAAGAAAAGGCCTTTTGGGAGTTACTGAAATGTATGCTCAGTACTATTCTAAGTGTGCATTTACAAAAGAAGAGATAGTCCTCCTCCAAACACTTGATCCATTTCAGCTGAGGCCTGTCTGAACTTATGAATGCCCCCACCAAAGGGATATATCATGCTGTATATCAACTGTATTACAAATTTGACGGCTAGCTCAACAGATTATTAGTACAGATTTCTAATCATTTTCTCTCTGGTGAAACAGCAATGTAAAGCATATGGTAAATCAGCCTCCCAAAGGGTTTTCAAAATGCTGGGCCTGTCTGAATCAAGCAAACAAAAGGGCAATTAAATAAGCTGGTTGCCGATTGTGGTGGGAGTGGTTCGGACCTGACCTGACCAACCACAAGATCGCAGGTTTATGCCTACATGGTGGCTAACATCAGTCTTTGAGCGAGACACCACAGAAAACTGTTTACAGTAACTCTTGATTTCAATGGCTTGCAAATGTTCATAGAAGTATGTGATGCTGAAAAGTATTGTATAGTCTAATACAGCAATTCATTAATTTCTCTATCTGCTTCACAATGGGTGGAATGACTGTGTGCTGTGAGATGACAAACCCACAGAGGACTCTACCTTTACCCTCCATGGAGCCTTTTTAGCAATGAGCTAAAAAGGCTCCATGGAGGGTAAAGGTAGAGTTGGGTTTTCCTTCCCGTAACTTCACTCATTTGGTTGACTCTTACCACTCTCATCAACCTTGTAAATAGGCAATGTTATGCTAACATGTTCTAGCCAAAACACCTCTATAAGGAGATAATGTGTCACTGTTGGCCAAAAAAAAGATAAAGGAATGCAGGTTTGAAGAAACAAATATCGTCATTAAGTCCTAAAACCACTAAATCTATATTCTGGTCTCTTATAGCAAAAATAGGGTCTTATAGAAGCCGAAAGTATTTTCAACACCTTTGAAAAAGACTGACATACATGTCTACATATCATTTATAGAAATGGACATATAGATGATGGTTTCACAGCAGCGGCATTCTGAGAGTGCAACGTATTTGTTTTAGAAAGCAAGATGCGTCTTTGCTCATTTCCAGGAACTATGCTGAAATGATAACTGAATTAAGTTGATGTATTAATGCTAATCTCTGTCTGTATCTGTTATGATTCAGAACTGCTATTTGCAAAATGCTTAAGGACATACTGGTTTATATAAAATGTTATCATGTCACATCATATCACTCTTAAATACAGCATTATGTTAATTGAGGTTAACATTCAACTCCGAGGGGTTAGCCTCTATGAACTGCTTGTTGGAGGTCGACCTGCAAACTCTCCTTGTTTGTGCATTACTTTCTACTTTCATTCCACGAGACGGCCTCACAGTTAATTATCTCATCAGCATTCACCTAGGCTTCTTTAGCTGTTATCTAACCTGGCAACATGAAAAATTACACAATCATATTTATAGCACTGGCCAGCGGGGAGGGGTTGTTGGAGATTAAACACTCACGCATACATACACACACACACACACACACACTCTCACACACCCAGGATGACCTGACCAGCACAACCGCTGTGTTGACCCCTTGGCCAAAAAACAGCTCCACTGTGGATCCTTGATTTGTTCTGAGGCACTTTGGGAATAGCGCACAAAGAAGGGAGGGTGAGAGTGTTTCACTTGCTCTGCATTATATTCCAGGTGTGTGTCTGTCCATTTCACTCACTTTCTGACCTAATTAAGTAAAAAGAAATCCAAACTTTGACTTTTCTGTTTATGTTTTGCATGTTTTCACTCTGTTGCAGCTTTATTTTTTCTTCCTTTTTTATCGTTCTTCTCTGTCAGTTTCCGAACAACAAAGTGGCAGCTGGTATTCCCAAAGCCACCCTGCGGTAACCACGGCAGCAAGACAAGTCTCCATCCTCCGCTGGAGGAGAACAAGACGGAGAGACAAAGAGTAAACACAACAGTCCTGAGGGAGAGATAGAGAAGTGGAGGAGGAACAACAAGATGGGAGACGCAGACGGAGAGAGACAGGAAAAAAAGATGGAAAGCTACAAAGTGTGTGAGGAGGAAGAGAGAACGAAAGGCAGACGGACCGGTCGGAGTGTGAATGTGACCAGAATTTGAGGCAAACAGACACAGAGAGAAAGCAATAAACAAATTGAAGCATGAGAGAGCAGTGACAGAGTCGGTGCTGATACAGATTCATCCTGTGGGATGAGGAAGCAGACAGGAAGCCACATGCTACATTGATCGTCTCCCGTCTCCTGGGTCCAAATGTTTGCCTCCACGCAGAAACTCATTTTGACACAGTTGGTTAATTGGTGTATATATATATTTCTATATATAAAATCCAATAAATCCTATATATACAATCCAATAAATCCAATAAGAGGAGGGACTAATGTCTAGCGAGTGAAAGGGGATGTACAGAACAGTTGAGATAATTGTGAAAGGAAAAAACAGAGGAAGAGGAAGAGGAAAGAGAAACAGACAGACTGGAGTAAGAGGATAAAAAGAAACCGTACTTTGCAATCGAAGAGAGCAGAGAGCGGTGGCTGCGAGGGAGAGCGGACACACCGAACGTTTTCACAAACAGAAGGGATAAAGGGGCGAGGGAGAAAATGAGATTCACAGGGAGGAAGAAAGGTTAAGAAAGGGACTGGTGGATAAGTGGGAGAAGGATGAGAGTGAAATTAAGTTTTTCGTGGTGAGATTAAAGTAAAGTAGATACATTTGGAGAGATGAAGAACAATGATTTTGTGAAATAGAAAGGGGATTTAGTTGGAACAGATTTCAGAGGTGACGCGACAATTTCTTTATGATATTATCGGCATTTTGAAATGACGCAGGTGATTATCTGAATGCAATACTGAGCCTGTATAAAATGTCTGTAATATCCCAAACCAATTGCCTCCTCTGAGGTTCTATTAAGTTGCCGATTACTGAGGATTTGCAGCAGGTAATGAGTGATCTGTGATGGATTATATTCTCAAACTAACCTTTGCAACCCAGCCAGGCAGCAGCAAAGCATGCAAGAGGAAGTAACGGAGAAAAAAAGAGGGAGAAGAATCTGGGAGGAGAGTGTGAGGATAAAGCTGCCGTCTGGTCTATAAACTGAACACTTTGGCAGCTAATGTGTCACTTCCTTTCTTTGCTGAGTAAGGGTGTGTGTTTACGTGAGGCGGGTACACCATCACAAAAAGAGTCACTTCTCCACACTCCAGTGTGTGTGTGTGTGTGTGTGTGTGTGTGTGTGTGTGTGTGTGCAAGTCCCTTGAATATGCCGTGAAATGCATGCGTTTGTATTTGAGTCCTCCACGGTCCATTTAGATGCTTTACATAGCTTAGGTGTATTACACTACTTGACTACATCAAAGGTGTCTGTCAGGTTAGGAATGCCAACTTGTAGAAAGCTGCTGGCACCTTGCAAGTGTCACAACAACTGGCACCCTATGTTGTGTCATTAATGCTAGTGCTGTTAGCTAAAGTTACTACTCAGCAGTTTAATGTGGAAGTGAGATGAAAAGATATATTGTTTTATGTGTACACGTTACTGTCATTAAAGAGCCATAGAAATTTCACAAGAAATATCAGTATAGTATGCCATTAAAAAGACAGTGCAGTATGTCATCAGGAAATGTCATGTCATCATAAAATGTTCTTAATGTTGTCACTGGCTCTGTGCTATAGCACGGCAGCTCGATTCTCGCGATGTAACAAGGGATCAGATATCCCCAAAATCAAACTTGTCAGACCCCGAGTAAGCGTTTGTGTCCAGAGCATTGACCAATCAGCGGCCTGTGAGGAGTTAGAGTGGCAGCTACAGGCGTGGCTTGGGTGTGTGCTGGACAACATAGAGAAGTTCTTTCAAAGCCAACCCGAAGAGATTAGCGTGGCTGCTGCTGTAGCATCAGTTATATCAGAACTGAAATGTATTTCTTCAATGAAAGAAAAGCAAAGAATGCTTTTTGGAAAGAAGAAAGCTTTTCTCTGGGTAAAATATTTGTTTTCTCTTCTCCAGACCCTCTTTTATAAGAGGTGGATTGACAGATGGTTAATCCAATCACCTGCAACATTTGTTTATTGTTAGTGCCTGCCCTTGTCCAAAATCTTTCCAATGAATGCTTCTCAGATGCCTGTGTGTAGCAAACCATCTGTCAGGTTAGCTCGATGCCCAGAGGCCCCCAAACTATTTGTTCAGTTACTTAAAGGCTATCTTGCATCTTATCTTTGGCCTATATTAGTACTAATTTGTATCGAGGATCTGGGTTTCTAGGTTTGGGGTTTTCTGATTTGTTCCTTGTTTCATTCATTCGTTTATTGTTTCCTGTTTTGTTTTGTTTTGATATACTCACCTTATGTTTCATGTCTGGTTTTACTTCTTGTCTTTGTGTGTTTTCCCGTCTTTGTGATTGTCTGCCGAGCTCGGATTTGTTCCCCCTGTGTCTAATCAAACTGCTCTCCATGTGTATTAAATCTGTGTGTTTACCCTGTCACATTGTCAGTTTGTCGTCCCTCCTTGTGGTTAGTGTTTCACCTTTTTTAACCTTGTGATAGTCTTCCTCTCAGTGTTCAGGGTTTCTAGTTTATTTCTTGAGACCGACCTTTGTGGATGTGCTTTGCTGTTACCTGCCTGCCTGACCGGCTGCATGTTTGGACTGTCAGCTTTTCTGTTATTAAATCATTGTACTCTGCCTGCTAACTCCTCATCTTATCTCATCTGCATTTGGGTGCAAACCTGTTATTCCAGAAACCTGACAAATACAGCATTCCATAAAAATGACCTACTGTACTGTGGCATTAATGAAAATATTTTCTACAACAATTTATGTTTTTTATGGCATACCATACTATAACATTTTGAACGACATATGTAAGGCATGTAATATTAACTTCTAATGACACTTTAATGGCACACTGTGCTATGGCATTTTTGTGACACTATTCTTTAACATTATTTTGTCATTTTTTGACATACTATTGTAAAACTTTTTGAAATACTTTTTTCGAGCATACTTTAATAAAATTTATCTAAAGATATTTTCATGAAACACTGTATTATGGCATTTTTAATGACATCTTTAAGACATACTACACTGTGAAATTTGTATGGCATACTAAACAATACTGTTATATTACATTTTACATTACAGTTTATTGCATTCTATAATAATAACAATAATATTTTTTTCAATGACACACTATACTTTGGCGTATGTTTTTTGTTTATGATAAGCTAAGGAACAGATATGACTTTTGATCTAACATATTTTATGAAATACTATATATATATATATATATATACACATACATATATATACACATACATATACACACACACACATATAGTGTCCTCCAGAATTATTGGCACCCTTTAGTAAAAATGAACAAAACAAGATGCGAAAAAATGTCTTTGTTTATCCTCATGATCTTTCATTCAAAATATTCACAAAAATCGAACCTTTAACTGAAGTAACATAATTGAAAGAAACATTGAATTCTTGTTACGAAACAAATATTTATCTAAAAAATATATGTACCACAATTATTGGCACCCCTTCATTTAATATTTTGTGCAGCCTCCCTTTGCCAAGATAACAGCTCTGAGTCTTCTCCTATATGCGTGATGAGGTTGGTGAACACACCACTGGATCTGAGACCAGTCCTCCATGCAGAATCTCTCCAGATCCTTCAGATTCTGAGGTCGACGCTTGTGGACTCTCCTCTTCAGCTCATCCCACAGATCTTCTCTGGGGTTTAGGTCGGGGGACTGTGATGGCCATGGCAAAACCTTTATTCTGTGTTCGGTGAACCATTTTTGTGTAGATTTTGAGGTGTGCTTCAGATCATTGTCCTGCTGGAAGGTCCAACCACGGCCCATTTCAAGCTTCTTGACAGAGGCTTTTAGGTTTTCATTTAATATCTGCTGGTATTTGAGTCCATGATACCATGTATCCTAACAAGATGTCCAGGGCCTTTGGAAGAAAAACAGCCCCACAACATCAAAGATCCGCCCCCATACTTCACAGTGGGTATGAGCTGCTTCTCTGCATGGCTATTTTTCTGTCTACGCCAAACCACCTTTGCTGTTTGTTGCCAAAAAGCTCTATTTTGGTCTCATCTGACCATATAACCCGGTCCCATTGAAAGTCCCAGTAACGTTTGGCAAACTGGAGGCGCTTTAGTTTGTTGTTGATTGACAGCAGAGGCTTTTTTTTGGCAACCCTCCCAAACAACTTGTGATGTCGGAGCGTCTGATGGTAGTTTTGGAGACTTTCTGACCCCAAGACTCAACTAACCTCTGCAATTCTCCAGCTGTGATCCTTGGAGATTCTTTTGCCAGTGGAACCATCCTCCTCATGGTGCGCGGGGTCAATGTACACACACACGTCCCCCAGGCTGATTCTTAACATCTCCTGTCGCTTTAAACTTCTTAATTATTGCCCTGATAGTGGAAATGGGTATTTTCAACTGTTTACAGATTTTATTATATCTATTTTCTGATTTGTGCAGTTCAACAACTTTTCGTCGCACATCGTCAGCGTGTTCTCGGGTCTTTCCCATAGTGATGAATGACTAAGGGCCTGTTTGGCCTGTGTCATCTCATATTTATACCCCAGTGAAACAGGAAGTCATGGTTGACCAGTTAAGAGTTCATAATCAAACAGGGGAACTTAAAAATGTAAAATATGACTGGAATTATACTTCAGTTAGATTTTAATCATGATATTTTCTAGGGGTGCCAATAATTGTGGCACACATGTTTTGGAGAAAAATATTTATTTAATTCCAATATTCTTTCATTCATTTTACTTCAATGAAAAGGCAAGATTTTTATGAATATTTAAAGTGAAAGACCAAGAGGATAAACAGTAAAGCATTTTTTTTTTTTCATATTCACAAAGGGTGCCAATAATGCTGACACACACACACACACACACACACACACACACACACACACACACACACACACACACACACACACACACACACACACACACACACACACACACACACACACACACACAGTGTGTTCTAAAAAGTCATAGTATAGTGTGTTCTAAAAAGTTATTAAAAAGTCATAGTATAAAGAAAGACACACGGGAAGCTTCTTAACTGCTGAAGCTGTTTATCTATCTCCTTTCTTCCAATCCATTCTCACAGTTTATCAGGATTTTTTTCATGTGACTTTTGTTTTACTCTAAACTCGTGCAACTTGGACTCGTTACAAGTATGGTACTTTGCCACATTTCATCATGATTCCCGATCTTCACTCTTTGGAGACTTTCTGGGACAGTTTGGTCTCTCTACTTTCTGCAAATACTCCCTCTAAATGAGTGTGAAGGCAAAGCTGTGGCTCAAAACTGAGTATGTCATATTAAATAAACTCACAAGCACATTACATGGCCACATTTTTTAAAAATAATTGACACTAAGTGCCAGAAAGCCTGAAATACTAGGGGAAAAAAAAAAATTACTCTGAACTCAAACAACCACATTCATGACAAAATGAGAATGTTGCACCAATATCGGCAGTCCCGTCTATGATTGTGCACAAACACTGTCTTCATCACACACAAAAACAGGGACGGTTCAGCTCTGTGACAGGAAGTTTTAAGTTTATTACTCATATACTTTACATTATTGAATGAAATATTACATGTGGATCATTGTATAGTATTCCCTTATATCCTACACATACACGGTGTAAACAAAGCTTACTACATATCTTGTCTAATGTAAATGCTCTCTTAACTATCTGAAGTGTACAAACATGGCTGATTTTCAATCAATTGAACTAGTCAAGTAGAAGATGGTCTCATTATTGAGTGAAACTGAAGAGAAGGAAATGGAACAGTGGCGTAGAGAGACGAAAAAGAGAGGGAGAGACGACATGACAGCCAGAGGCCTCGGGTCGGGCCTGAGGGAGACTAGTCACACCATATGTCCAATAAGAGAAATGTCAAGGAGTGTTTGTAATGCTGAAGCGAGCACAGTGTCTATATCTGAGTCTATGTTTTCAACATAAACAGGACCGAAATAACAGAGGTTAAAAATCATGGCTGACAAGAAACAACACCCAGGCTCCATTCTGTTGTGAAGGAAACCGGGCCAACGGCACCGTAGCGACGTCTCTCTGCTCTCTTTCTCTTTGTGTGTGTGTGTGTGTGTGTGTGTGTGTGTGTGTGTGTGTGTGTGTGTGCCAAAGCAGCACAGGCCAAATCTAAGCATGTACTGAATAAAAGAGAACTACGGTTGGCCTTTACACTAGAAGCCAGTGAAGATCCTGGTATCCAAATATCTCGCATCCTGTATCTTATGTCCTGAGGGACTACACTGGCTTCTTGGGGGTTTGACCCATTTTGCACACAGCCTGACGAGAGTACTGACTCCGGGATTATCTTTGTGACTGGTAGACAGCACTGTGTGTACTGTGCACATGCTAATGATTTAGCATGTCGTATGTTAGGCAATGCTATAGGGTAATCAGAAATAAGAAAACCCTGACGTTGAACGCTGAAGACACTGACATGCTCAGTAGTTCTCTGTGGGTTCCTCGCTATACATGACCCCTTTCACATTTTACATAATCATTTGGTCCAATGTCAAAATAAAAATATAAATTAGTGCAGCTTTAAGTCTGATATCAATCATCAGCTGTAAAATAAAATGTGGCATTTCAAGGTGTTTGGGGTATTTAACCACTCAATCAAGTCACTACAGTAGTCGAACTATAACAATACAGTATTAAAGCATCTCATTCACATCGCATCACTACTTTCCAGTCGCGGAGCCAACAGGTAATTAATGTATGTTCTTGTATGTACTCCGTGAACCTGCATTGGTCTGATTACAACTAGAAAGATTCCGTCATTCGCTCCCACCACAAAGTATCTATTGTCCATACAGTTCATGAATCCAGCTTCACCTGTAAACTGTATTATCATCTTCAGTTTCCTGATCTACAAGAACACTCTATGTCTAAATTAAAACCCACTGGCTGCTATCTAAAAACCAACAACATGTATTTGTATAGTAGAGTAAGAGTCCACAGGTCAAACAACTTAAGATAACTGAAGTATTTCTGTGGTATTTTTCCTGCAATCTTTTTTCATTTTAGATTTTTTTTTTTTAATAGAAGACATATTTTTCTCATTTCTTTTGTCTTTTTCCACTCTTTTCCTCACTCGTCTGTGGGAATAGTACCAAATAACAGAACAGCTCAACAAACAAAGAAACCTGCGTAGCTTTCAAAATGTACTTGACGACTCTTTTGCCAACGTCCACGAAACCTCGTACAAAAATAATAAACGACTGGAGCACAAAAAGTAAAAAAATCACTGGGAAATTCTTGTATTAATGTCCTCGTCACAAGAACCAAAGATATTTTTTTTTTTTACAAGCAACAAAAACACAGAATGGTAAAAGTGCATCTAAACATGAAAAGACTCAGCTGAAATGAGGTTGTAGTAAAATGGGATCAAACATAAGAATGAAAAATAATCTTCTGCATATTTAGTAAAAATGTACAAATATATCTGAAGACTTGCCACTGGACTTAGAATGGCTTGGACCGCCTCAACCCTAAAAGCAGAAAGCCTGCGAGGAATGTATCAACGGTTTTTTTAGCAAATAAACCATTTGATTTGAGAAGATGGCCAACTGTTTTACCACTGCAGAAAGAAAAAAAAGAAAAAAAAAAAAAGAAGAAAAAAAAAAAAAAATCACACTGTATACGCTCGTGTCCAAAGCGAGATAGCTGAGCAAAATCATTTACATACTGCATGCAGTGTGCAGGAACAGGCTGGCAATCTTCGACTCTTAAATGATCAACGATCTGAAGGTCAGCGTCCTCATTTCAAGACAGTGCCGACCCCAGACGGTGCACGTAGTTGTTGCAGTCCTACTAATAAACCACAAGATAAACCAACAATTTCATAACCACGTTTGGCTTCGAGTTGCTTTCTTTATGGTGTCCAACCTGAAAAAGCAGAACTCCATGGTGATTTTAAAATGATTTGAAAAGATGCACATTGTTTCTGTAATGGGGGATTAATACATTAAAAGAAACGTTTACACTCTGCAAATTGTTCAACTGAACTAATGGGTTATTTCTTCCATCTATAAAAACTTAAATAACCACAAAAGAAAAAAGTTGTTAAAATTCCATTTAAATAGATGATAGTTTACAAAGAAGTTTGTATGAGGGGGATAATCAGACAGTCAGGCAGCCAGTGCTCATCGAAGGAGGGAGGTGGAAGAGGACAAGGCAGAAATGTCATGTCATAAAACAAAAATAATCTTTTCTTTTAAAAAAAAGTCAAAATTATGCTAACTCTTTTCTTTCCTCAACCTTCATTGACCTCTGCTGACCTCCATCCCTCTTTAGCACTTGTAGTCAGTAGTAAAATTCACATGAAGCTAAACACGTACACAGAATTCATATACACAGTGTGCCATCATTTTACCACTCAAAATGGAAAACACAAGAAAGAAAAAAACATTGTGTTGTTTTATCAAAAAAAGAAAGAAAAAAAAGTCTCCAGTAATGGATGAAATTAAAAAGTGAGGAAACTTTGATAGGGACAAAAAACACAGAATTTTAACAAAGTACCGTTTGTGCACTACAATCCCATATTCAATGTTTGTCTTAAAATGGAGCATCTAACAAACTGAGAGCACTTTGTGGAATATTCACCCTCAAATAAAACTGTTCCTATGTCCACTGAAAACTGTGGAAACAAGAGAACTGAACCACTGGTTTTCATAGCAACACATGCTAGCAGCTAACAGCAATAAGAAGTTTGAATTTGAATTGAAGTTTGAGGCGTCAGTGGAATTAAGCATCAAGCTGTCAAATGAGTTATGACAGGAATTCCTTCCACATAATCTAAACATTAAAACAATAAGAATTTGTCAAATTGAGCAGATCTACAGTGTAGCAACTAGAATGCAAAGGAATACCCTCATTTGTTTGCCTCATATGGGGATTCAGACTCCAAATACGATTGCATTTTCATATTAAAATGTCATAAATCACGCCTTAAATCATCATCCGAGGACTGTCTCCGACAGTGGCGTTGCTATTTAAGCATAATGTCAATCTCTAGGCTGCAAAAGTGGCAAAGTAATTGCACCAGCAAACATGGAAACACACACACACACACACACACACACACACACACACACACACACACACACACACACACACACACACACACACACACACACACACACACACACACACACCAGCCTCTTTCCATTTAGCAGGAATAAGCAGATGTCTGATCAAGAGATTAACTTCTCCACGCACACACGCACGCACGCACACACAGGTCGAGTTTAGTAATCAGATATTTGTAAAATTGTGTGTGTCTTGTTTTTCAAAAACGGGGTAGATTACATGGGATGAGGATTTTAAAGTCTTTTAGCCACTGAACCATTAAACTGTGCAAAAGTGTGTGTGCGTACGCATATCATAATGTGTGGATAAAACTTTCATAGATGCCTCAGTAAAACACTGTCAGGCAGGTGTGTGTGCAAAAGAGGGTGTTACGTCACAAAACCCTTCCCTTCTCTACCCTCAAATACACACACACACACACACACACACACACACACACACAACTTGTTTCTAGCCAGATGGGTGCCCCCCCCACCCCCACCCCCACGCAACCTTGGCTGGACTTTGATTTTGGGTTAAACGCCAGAGACTATATTCACACCAATGACGCTGCAAATCCTGCTGAGACAGGGGAGTGTGTGTCGGGGTACAGTATAATAGGATAATCAGGCTAAATGAATAGAAGGCTCAAACCACCAGTTTAAAATAAACAGCTAAAGCTTCAGCACCGCTTGCTGGTCGCTTCTGCCATTACAGCTAAAACTTTTTGAAGTTCTGTCAGGTTCTCTCTTGATTCTCTCTCTTCTGGAAAATATTGCTCTCACTATGAACAATTTGACTTGTTAAAGTGGAAACGGTGTGTTTTTTTTACATGTAATCGTAGCACTCCAGAGGCTGCATTCTAAATAGTTCTTCATGTATTGGTTGGACATGAGGCATTATGAAGCAATCAAATCAATCTAATGTTGCTCCAAACAAAATCTCAAAAATGAATAATAATCACTTGGGCCCAACTGTACGTATGTTACAATGTTTTCCTGATCAACGGCAGCCGTTTTCTAACCCAGCTCCCCTCTCTAGAGTTTAGAGCTTTCAAAGAGTGTCAATGAAGAGGTTAAAGCTGGTACGAACTGAAAGCTACAGCTGAAACCGTGTGAACGTGAAGCTTGTTGTGTGGCAAAACCATAGCAAAGCTTACTGACCAGACAAAAATGGATGACGCTAAGAAAAAAGTATTAAAGTATATGACATTAAAAGCAGACGAGGAAATGTAAAAAATTCAAAGTTTGGTTACGATTCTTATGAAATCTTCCAACAAAAGTCATGATGTGCATCTGACAAAAACAGCAAAATAAAAAATAATATAGCTCTGTAGACAAGAAAGAAGTCTGGAATAAAAAAAGGAATAAAATTAGTAAATAATTAACATAATTACTATCCCACATTCTAATCACTATAGACCCCACTTGAATGTATTGTATTTTCCTTTTTACAAGTAGTAATTTTAACTGAAGGACATCTCCGCCTCCGACAGGATGGGAGTGGTGGACGAGGAAGTGGATTCGGCCAATGACGCAGTGCTATTGTCCATGCTCCTGTTCCAGGTGATCCGATTGGGCGTTGACGGGTAAGAGGGCGTGGAGCAGTTGGAGGGCGGGCCCGAGCCGGAGTCGGGGCTGCTGTGGTTGGACAGAGGCGAGAACAGAGCGTCTTTTCGGAGACCTTTGCTCTTGAGCTCCAACTGAAGGTGCTGGCAGATTTCCTCCGGTAGTCGCTCATACTCCAGCTCGAGTTCCCTTTCCAACTTAGCCTGGAGCTGCAGGAGGCAAATATAAAACAAACTATATTCAAGCACTTCACTGTATGTGTGAATCAATGGGTTTTTTGCTCACCGGTGGAAGTTCGTCATCTATTTGTTGCAGCACCTCTCGCTGCTTCAGCATCAGCTTGTCTTGTCTCCTGGTCTGAGCCTCCTCCAGCTGGGGGGGTGAGAAAAGAAGAGGGGGAACGGAGGAAGATTTAAGGGGAGACAGGCGGGGGCGGGGGGGACATATAGAAAAGGAGATATGGGATGAAAAGTAGTGTGTTAGAGGGGATTTTAAGAGAAACCAGTACAAAAATAAAACAGAAAATATAAGGATGGGGGAAGGAAGGACGGCAAAAAAGATAGGCGAATGAGGGAGGAAGGGAAAGGAAGATAATGTGTGGAAAGAGTCGGAGTAAAGTTGATGACAATGTTTTTTTTCTGCCATCGACGTCAACTTTACTCCACGCTCGTACTCTATGTACTGTGAAGTAGCTAAACGACCGTCCTTAAGGACTGTTGGTGATAAGAATGTGTGTGCTCGTGTGCTCGTGTGCTTGTGTGGGTACTTACCCCGCGGATTAGGGAGACAGAATCTTGAATATGTTTTCTGTTGATCTCATTCAGTTCCCTACAGAGAGAGAGAGACAGGGACATGAAGAGGAAAGAGCGGGGGAAATTAAAGTTCAAAAAGGGATTAAAGACACGAGAAGTGTGAATCAAAATAAGGTCCAACTGCCAAAATATCCCAAAAATTTCAGACAATCCTATTACGTTTCAGCCTTGTCTTTGTCGCGGATCTTGGCTTCGCAGATGCTGTTTTGTCGCTTCCTGTCCAGGATCCTCTGGAGCTCTTTCTTCTCCCTGCAAACACAATTACACAATATTGTACATCAATTTTACATTATTGTGAATGTTATAAAAAAAAAAAAAAACTAGACTCTTGTGGCAAGTCAAACATCCAGGGATAAAAAAATCACAAAAGTAAAAGGGAAAAAAAGGCACTTTCAAAATCAATACAACACTATGGCATTATGGCAAAAAAATAAGAGCTAATAACACCATCATCATAATAATAACAACCCAGAAGTCACTCTAGCAGTGACTTCTGGGTTCTGTCCCATCTTTTCTTATTTGGCCGCGCAAGGTGAAACGACTGCACCTACTTTTCGCACGTCTCCTTGAGCTTCTTCAGCTGAGCTGCTTGGCATTCATGGGTCGTCTCCTTTAACTTCTGCAAGGCCTAAAAAGACACGGCACCAGACGACGACCTGTCAGCGAATAACTCTGCAGATGTACAGAAGTGCCACGTTTCCCACGAGGTCAGCTGATGATGAACTCTGTGCGTGAGTGTGTGTATGTTCAGGAAATGATGGCAGGGACACCGTGTTATTCCAAGTGTGTCACCTTGAGAATGTGTGCAAAGTTTGGAGGAGTGAATCAACACTTTTTCATACATAGATGTGTGCATGTGTTGCTTAGTTTGTTTCGGTCCAGTTAAGTTTTAGTTTATCAAATATATTTACGTCAGGGACCATACACAAAAATACATTAATCTTCAGAAAGAGAAGAGATGCTTTGTATGAGATTTAGCCACAAGCTAATGTCCATCTGCGGTCCCTGGCCAGGTGAAATGAAACACAACAACGCAGCACAAATCCTCGCATCTCTACAACAAATGGACCAACAACCTATTGAGGCACACGCAAAAGTACAAGCATCAAAATATTACACACATACATAAGTCCGACAAAGTTACAAAAACAGGTCGTCAAGATGTCAAATGAATCCTGAAAAAGGCCGATTGTTTAAAAGATTGTGCGCAATCCTACCTCGAGCAGGTGTGTATGTTGCTTCTCTCGCTCCAGTGAGTGGAGCTGTTGTCGGAGCTTCAGCAGCTCTTGCATCTGCCATTCCCTCAGCTGGACCGTCTGCTTCTCAAGCTCCTGATCCAGCGCCGTCAGCTCGCGCTGCACCGGCTCATGGGGCTCGCTGAACATACGCAATGAGGTCAGGTTAAGACGCCCGGTTTAGTTCCATCGAGCTCTACATCATCAATCAGTCGAGAAATGTTATTGTATGCTTTCTACTGTTCTCCCTTCATACACCCCATAAATCCATCCATCCATCCATCCCTCCCTACTTTTTCTTGATGCTCCGCTTGAGGTGCTTCTCCATCTGACTGCGTCTCCTCTGGGTGTCAGATTGAAGCTGGCAACTCCGACTCTTCTGCTCCTTACTCAGATTCCACACCTACAAAACACACACAAGCAAAATGGAGATGAGCTGTCCTGCATTGCATTAGCAAAAATAAGTGATTTTTGCCAACATAGTGGACTTTTCACCTCCAGTTTCTATGCAGAGTGGATCAATTAAAAGAATTAAATATACATGGATGAAAATATGAATTGAAAGTTTCAATTCTGTTCGGCATCCGTCTGTGAGTGTACCTTCTTGAGATGTTTCTTACGCAGCTCTTGGACTTCTTTGCTCTGTTTCTTCAGCAGCTTCAGATAGCTCTTCTGCTGCTTCAACTCCTCTATGGACTGGGCCTGGACGTCTGAGAAACAAACAGAAGAATAACATTATGGCCCATCGTCATATCATTCAGTGCTAGCCACTAGCCAGCTCCTAGCTAGTCCAACTTAAGCTCTATGTGACAGACACATTGTTTCACTAGTTCCTGTGTGAGAATGAATGTGCTGGAGTGACCTTACCTGCCAGAACAGTGGCAATGAGGTCTTCCTTTGGACTTTGAGCTACACACACACACACACACGAAATGGATGATGGGGACAATCAATCAGATACAAAAACAAAACAGTGTGCATGGCTTTGGTTTCAGTTGATATTTCAATTAATCTTACATTGAAACAATAGAACAATAGTTTTCATAAATGGAAGAAATTGTTAGTCAAATTTCACTTTGGATTTTCCAGACACACAAAAAAAAAAGAAGAAAAAAAAAAAGAAGCTTTACATTTTATTTCATGGTAAGTTGACATGGTGAGAGATGCATAGTTTTTCACAACACGGTGGAAAACAATGTTTCCCTTGTTGAAGTTTCCCCAGAGTCCAGTAAAAAGATATAAATAAATAAATAAATAAATAAATAAATAAACAATGAATATTTGTGCAGTGAAGACACATGGACATATTACGTTGGCTAACGTAATGCGCACTAATACACCACCTTGCAGCAGGCTGATGCAAATACACAGGGGAGATAGGCAGACTGCATCAACTTTTAGAATGCTAAAGTTGCTCCATAACCAAGACTGACAACCCCCCCGCCCCCGTCCTAATGCAGGTGCAGGGGACCCTTATTCTGTGCTGTCAGAGTAAATGGACTGGTATAACGGATTACATCTAGAATCTTATGCAATAATAACAGAATAAAAAAAAATCATGGTGGTAAATTAAAGGCATCAATCATCGAAAGTGATATCATTGTATAACATTGGCATAACTCCCTTTCATGCTTGCAGATGAATGACAGGTGTGTGTATTTGCATGTGCTACACAACAACAGGTTTGTGTGATTTAGAGAGGTCTCTACCTGGTGCAGGTAATTTGATGATGTCAGGGGCTTCTTCCAATGAGCAAGGGGGGAGAGTGTGGAAGGCGGAGGGGAGTCGACATCCTGGAATGATTTCACTATCCCTCTTGGTCTCTCCCTCTTTGAGCTGGTTGGGGACATGCTGAGGAAAAGCAACAGGATGATGAGTTGAGAGTCCACAATCACAGTGAGTGACTCACTACTGACTAACTGGGGTACAGATATTTAAATGTTTGGGTCCTCGTGTTCTGACCTCCCTGCAAAGCAACACGTTGTATATTTTAGATTTGACTTACCTCACTGTTGTCCTCTATGAGAGCAGCCAGCTGCGTCTCTCTCTTATGCAACTGACTGATGTGCTTAATGGGGTTGGTCAGAGCCTCCGCGTACTCTGAGAATACACACACGCGCATAAACAAGACGGACATGCCTTAAGGTCAGAGAACCATAGGATCACATATTCTGGACCCTGGTATTCTCACCCTGGTGTTCATTCGGGATGTAGTCCTGAGCTTCAGCGTAAACCAGCAGAGAGGGCAGCAGGAGGGGCTGGTTCAGCTCATTCTTTAGGTTGATGTAGTGGTATCCTAGAAGGTGGTGTTGGACAGTAAAAGGTACAGCAGACTTAACAAATGACGTTTCCACTGGATGCAGATATACAGTACGTGTGCTTGATTTACGACCAGACTTAACTCTAAACACTTGACAGTGCCAGAGTGTGTTTATGGGGGTTTGTGCGTGTGTACTAACCAGGTCTAATGGCCGACACGGGGAGGATCCGGTGGCCAATAAACTTGCCGTTTTCTTCAAACACCGCTATCCTCAGAGAGGCCAGTGTGGGGAGGACCACCTGGAGAGAGAGGGGGGGGGGGGGGCATTGATCCCACGGGAGAAGTTTAGAGAGAATTTAAGAGTTAACAAAACGACAGACAATGAAGAGTGAGAGAAACATTTGGAAGACATTTAAAATCCTGGTATGTGTACCTTATTAAACACAAACATTTCATCGTCCCACACGGGGTCCAGCGAGTTCCCATTGGATGTTTTGGTTCTGTACTTCCTCTTTGTATCAGCAGGAAGTCCAAATATGTCCACTTCCACGTACACGCCCACCTTTTTATCGGTCAGAAACTGGCCTGAGATCACCTGGTGGATGTTACATTATACATGTTTATAATAACAACTCTTACAAAGAACTTTAATATCAAAAGGGTGACACTTTTCCTTTTCCCTTACCCTAATTTTGACAGTATTGGCGACTATACCGTCCACTATGTTTTCTGTGAAAGGGTCAAAGTGCTTGTCCGTCCTCCTCATGAACTCGGGTTTCAGCAGGTAGCCGCTGTGGCCGTTGTACTCGAACACACCCATGTTCAGCTGCATAGGGAGGTCTGGTAGAGAGGAATGGAGAGATGAGGAAGGGGAGGGGTGATAGAGGGATGAGAGAGAGGAAGAAAAGTTGGGAAGATTGGTATTTACAGGGATAACGGTTGCGATAGTTTAACTTGATGTCCCGGACATTGGAATTATTTCTAAAGGCTGAAGAGACACAGCATCTTCCAGTCACAGAAAGCAAAACTTTAAATTCTTAAAAGACCTTATTTATGTTTCTTGGTCCTGTGGATGCCTAGCTTACACGCCCAATTCAGGCCATCTGAAACAACCGCACTCACCGAGGGTCTGGAAGTTTAGCGCCACCATCTGGCAGCCGACATTCCAGAAGAGCTGAGGCATGTAATTGGAGCTGTCCACCCTCGTTCCTTTGGGGTAGATTCTGCTCAGCTGATTCTTATTGTACCTGGAGGAGGCTGTTAAGAGCCAAACACTGGATATGTGGCCGGTGTGTGCACTGACCATTTGTTAAACGTGGAAAAGCAAATCAGCACAAAAGAGTCTTTTGAACACACAAAAAGATTATGCCTATACACACTAACGGATTCCTCAAAACAAGTTTTCAAGAAATACAAGCTTTCGGGGATACTCGACAAACTCGATGGGGGAGCTCTTCAGGGTGTCCATGCCTTTTGTTTCCACCAGCGACGACATTTCAAAGAACTTCCTCCTCTCTGGTGGACAGATGGAGAGCGACATGAGAGAAAGAACTCACCGGCACAGAAAATGATTCAGATAATCTATGTACGGCATGTCCGTATGATAAGACTGATCATTAACCACAAATGAGTACACACAGCCGACCCGTCTGCCTAATGAGCTACATGGGAGAGGTGCTTAGAACTAACGAGGCTTGCCAACCTGTCTGTCTGTCTGTCTGTCTGTCTGTCTGTCTGTCTGTCTGTCTGTCTCACACACACACACACACACACACACACACACACACACACACACACACACACACACACACACACACACACCTTCCCTAGAACACAAAGTCAGGACATCTTCCTGTCTCGTTATCACTCACACGCACACTTACTGTTTGCCACCTCGAAGCTCTTGAATTTGACAGGCTCGATGTAGTTGACGAGAGTGGACATCTCCTCTGTGGCGTTCACCTCACTGCTGGCGGTACCCTGCGGGAGGCAGATAGCACTATTCCATCAATCCGCCCATCAGCCGGTCAGACGCGCCGTCAGCCCTGACGGCTCTTACCTCGTCAGAGTTTGGCTTCTTCAGCTCGGTGGCCGGTTCGTCCTCCTCGTCCTCCTCGCTTTCTCCCTCACCTCCTGAGCAATGTTTTAAACATACATTAACGCAAAAGGCTTCGTGTGCACCACAACGGCCGACTTTATAATCCACATGTCAGTCTTGTGCTTCCTGTTACAACTCACCAATGGATTTGCGAGGCTCGGAGTCTTTGACCATCCTCTCAGCCAGCTTCTCCTCCCCGTTAGAGAGGAGGTGGCCTCCCTCGCCGTCCGTCAGAGGGCAGTCTACACAAAATCAGAGTGATAACATCTATGTGGTAGACCCACTGTCGTTTTCAGTTATGTGCCATCATGGCCCAAGACGGTTTCATTCCTCCCAACACTCAGTCATAGTGCGTGAATGCCATCTAAACCTACAGATTCTCGGCCCTAAGCGCCGCTGAAAGAGATGCAGGTAGTCGCCTGAACTCACCGTGGTTGGCCGACAGATGCTCCTCCAGCTCTCTGCGTCGTATGCTGCCACTACTCGAGGGTCGGTGGTATTGGTGCTTCTTCTTGTTTTTGATGAGAATCTTACCCAGCATCTCCTGCGGAGAAGGGAGGGCCTGACCGGGGACCAGCTGCAGACATATGACGGACATACTAGTAAACTCAGTCAAAATTGAACATTTGGAAAAAAAGAACAGAGTTAAGTCTAGTTAATCACTGTTACCTTTTTTTAAGATTTAAATATTGTGAGCAGAGCTAGGTCCTGTGTGGACTGGCAGTCTGAACAAATCAGCCACATTCTTTATTTTCTTTCCATTACTTTGGTCAAAACCTACAATCATTTTATGTTTTAACCTGTACTGCGTATAAACACATGAAGAAATGGTTTCAGGTTTTTGCCATTGATTACATATATTTCTTGAGAATATGCAGCTCCGAACCAGTAAAACATGTTTTTCATTCATGTGCACTTTATCTGCAAGCCCGCCTTAAGTTTGTAACACAGTTAAGAGTTCTTAAGAGAGCACGAGTACGAGCACTTAACTCTTGCAAAAACCATTGTGTGCCTCGTTCATAAGCAGAAATATGGTAAATAATCACAAAATGTCTGTAAGATCAAATCTGGTACTGTGAGTGAATGCACTGAAAGTTGTGAACACAGGGAGGTTTATGAGGTCAAAAGCAGTGCATCACGAGTTGTTTTAGTACAAAATGGTCAAGATTATGGGCTGATCTGCATATCACACGCTGTTTGATCCTATTTGATGGTTTACACGTTCATTAAGACCATGACTGGAGTCAAAGGATATTGGTAATGTTTACCAGTGAGACATCACTCAATATAGATTTTAGACTTAAACAGACCGTAAAATAATAATATAAATGAGTATCAAATGGTGTGTGTGTGTGTGTGTCTGAAGCTCAGTCTCACCGGATATTTCTCTAGTGGATCAATGAGCAGAGCGTCTCCAAAGATGGTCCTGCAGTACTCTGCCATTTTGGCCTGCTGCTTGGCTCTGACAGATTGAGAGACACAGGTTAGTGTCTGGTTTACTTCAGTCCGCCACACGCAGTGGGCCCTCAAGGTCCATGGTGTAGGATTTAGGGGGATTTTTAGAATGAACCCTTAATATCTACATACAGAAGCCATGTCGGCCTACTAAATCCTACACACCGGACCTTTAAATGAAAATATTAAGTTTGGTTTGGTAATAAATACCAAAATACATAGAGTCGAGACAAACCGGATGATCTGAATCCATGTGCTGACAAACACTCATACGGACTGATAACACTTACGAATCTACGTGGTTTTCAAAGGACAGGATGAGGGGGTACGGCGAGGTCTTGAAAGCACTTTCTGCTATCGCCTCAATCACCTCCTACAGTCAGGGGGAGAACGAGAACATTTAAAGGACACGTACTGAATAAAATCTCTAAGTACATGGTAGAATAAACGTTTCCTCTGATTGTAAGGCGTTTCATGATGGCTTATGAGTACAATATGCACAGTTGTTCTTTCTAAAAGCACAGCAGAACTTTGCATTGATCACTCAGAGGCGTAAATATTTTTGCGTCAGTTCATTTTTGCATCGGTTTATTGCACTGTGGAGACTTGTATTTCTTCCGTTTGTTCAAACTGCCTGTGGTTGCTGCCTCCACACTCAGCATTTCTGAATCCACTGCACAAAGAATTTGCTGACCAAACCGCACAAATGCACCAAGGTTGAGAGGTCCACACACCAGCATCCCTTAATAATTTCTATATTTTTAACAGCCGGAGGAGGAGAAACAGCGTCTCAGCTTGTCGGGGCTTTAAAACATGTACATTAAAGTCAATAAAGTATCAAGTAAATTTACACCGTGGACCTCTTAATCTTAATGCTTCCATAAACATGAAAATACTGCACTTCTTGTGTGTAGATGTAAAAACTTTGGCGGTTTATTGGATCACTTTTATATGGTGCCAGTCATATATCGAGTGGATTACATTTGTGTAAGGGAAAAACTCTGTGAAAATGCTGCACAGTAAATATTATATATGAGCCATAACCTAAGCATGGTGACACAAATAAACCACACAAAGACTTCAGGAGACTAATGCTGGGTAATGGAATGCCACAAAGCAGTGAACACCACCTTAAAGGGGATCTCAGTGGTCATGGTGAAGCCGTGGGTGATGTAGGGCTCCTCGTCTTGAGGCCGGCCCTTCCAGCAGTCCAGCTCTATACAGCGACAGCCAGTCAGCAGCACCTGTCTGTACATCTCCACTGACGACAGGCCAGTCAGCTGACCCACTGAGGGCCGACGGACGAAGGGGAGGGAAAGATGGATTTAGAGGCAACGGATTGATAAATCTAAAGCTGTACGTGCTTCCCGTTAAAGCTAAGGAGTGTACTTTCACCTGTGAGGTACGTGTTGTGCGAGGAATTGATAAAGTAGTGAGACAGTGGTTGGTTCATGTCGTCGATGATATCCAGCCTCTCTGGAGGCACAGTGCTGTTTTCCTCTCCTTCCAGATACCGACTGAAAGCCTGCAAACCAATCTGGTCTGCATATATGAGAGAGAGAGAGGGGGTGGGGGGGAGAGAAGAGAAGGAAGGAAAGAAAGAAAGAAAGAAAGAAAGAAAGAAAGAAAGAAAGAAAGAAAGAAAGAAAGAAAGAAAGAAAGAAAGAAAGAAAGAAAGAAAGAAAGAAAGAAAGAAAGAAAGAGAGAGAGAGAGAGAGAGAGAGAGAGAGATTACAGACTGTAAAAAAAGGTCAAACTTGTTTTTGACAGTGAGACCAGCGTCCATCTGCTCATGGCAAGGACTGGAAGACACTATACTACATTTACGTCATGTGCTCTGGCAGTAAACGGGCCAAAAGAGCAAAAGGCTGCTTTCGGACGTCAACCATCTGAACACTGTGGGCTGGTTGGTGGATCATCTTACATATTTTGGCTTAACGGTGTCCTAGCAGAGCAGCTCGTGGGAGCCAGGCTCCGTTTGTCCCCCCAGTTTTGTACAGTTTTTCCACAACAAAACACGTGGAGGACATTTTCATCAAATTCACAAATGATTCCCACCTTCTGGGTGTTTTACTGAAGGGAAAGAGATACGGGAAATGGACAACCTGCCGCAATAAAACACCAGATCAAATCAATCATATCCGAGTCCTGCTGCAGCTGATAACCCTCGCTTTGGGACAAACGGGTACAATCTACAAGTGGATACAGCTGCAAGTACACTGACATCTTGTTATCTAGCCAAGTAATATTATTTTATGTGACTCACTTTTTGTGCAGGTTTTTGGCAAAAGAACCACAGACTGATTAATATTTGCCGTGATCGCTGCATTATTTCTATCTCAGTAATGAAATGGCACGTTTTTAAGCTGCTGTGGATATAAGCATCTAAATGTCTGCAACGTGAAGAGAAGAAGAAAAGAAAAAAAAAAACAGACACACTCAAAGTTACTAACCTCTCTCCAGCTGGCTGGCGTTGGTCTCATATTTCTCCATGATCTGTCGGACCTGTTCTCTTTTCAGCGGGGGGTACAGCACCTCGTTCAGTCTGGAGTCCCGCTGCCTGCAGTTAATGAAGTCCATCAACTGGTCCAAAGTGATGAATGGCTTCCTCTTGGAGCCACTGGAGCAAAAGAGATAAACTTACTGAAAAGAGTGCGTATGGTCACACAGAAGGTACAGGTTGTGTGCATTACTGGGAACCCTACACATATGACTAGAGCATAATTACTGAAGGGTTTCTTTTGTGAAAGTGTTATCATGTGTCACAAACCTCTCCTCAAAGATGCATTGTATCTCGGGCCGGATACAGAGGCTGTCGAGAAACTTCTGGAAGGCATCCCACATGAAATCATCTGGCTTTATTCCCTCAGACTGGAACAGAGAACAGAGAGGATTGTGCAGAAAGATATGGGAGGGAAGGGAAAAGAGAATTAAATAAAATTGCATTAAATGCAAAGTTTGACAATGCAGGATCACACATGCCACTGTTTCAGTAAAATGCATTCTGGTCTCCACTACTGATATCCAAAATATTGAAATCTTGCTTTATTGTTGAATTTCCTAACACACTTAAACTATGAAGTATTGTGAATTCCATAGGCCGAAGATAAATACTCTTTTTTTAAAAAGCACCAAATAACACTGATCACACCGTCTCCTCAGGCTTCACCCACTTTGTGTGATCTCCTATTCAACCAGCAGGAGGCCCCAGAGTACAACAATACCGAGAGAGAAAGAGAGAGACGCTGACAGTGCAGTTTGCACAATCTGGTCCCTTATTCAAAAAAGAAATGTCTTGTGACTCCAAACAGATTTTTGGGAAAGATTGCAGACTAATAACGCACAAGAAACCTACTTTCAAACTACCAAACCACAAGCCTGTGGTACCGTACACTGCATTTACAAGCAAAGCATTTGACAACATTGGACTCTCAGGTTTGAAAGAATGAATGAAGCCAGGATTTTTTATATTCAAACCGTTGCTCTATCTCGGAAGCCACATTTATGGCTTCTTTAAAACTTAAAAAATTAGACATCTAGTTTTTATGAAACCTCGATGGCAACAGGCAGATTTTAAAATGAATGGTTTGACATGTTGGGGATTGGCTTATTCGCTTTCTTGTCGAACGTTAGATGAGAAGACTGACACCACTCTCATGACTGTGTGGTAAATATGAGGGTAACTGCCCGCAGCTGGTTAGCTTAGCTTTGCGCATAGACTGAAAACAGGATTTGTTTTTATAGCTCACTAATTAACATGCTATATCTTGTTTGTTTAAACCAAAAACAACAATCTTAAAAGTGTGTAACTCTGTTTGACAGTTCATTCAACTGTCATGGATTTCAGGGCTACTCTCCTATAAGCCTGCAGCCACTTTTTTGTCTACCTTACATTGCAAAGGCATGCAAAGAATGCTGTGCAACACCACAGGGTGAGAGACTGAGCTGCGAACCAAAACACAAAACTCTCGCATATCGTGAACAGCCAGTCAGGTCAGTGATCGCTTCTGAGGATTACCCGGTTATTGAGGCCACACTGCTCCAGAGCCGTCTCCACTCTCTTTTTATCTGAAAACATCTTGAGAATGCTGAAAGAAACACAGAGAGTTTGGAGAGATAACAGTCACTGCTCAATAGACTTTTTTTTTTTTTTTCCAACCATTCACATGAAACAGAAAAAACAAACAGACAGTCAGCGGAGACTGAAAGGATTACATTTATATGAATGACGGGGCTGACCAAAAACCAGTGAGAAGAGATAATGAAGAGTTGAAAGTGGAAGAGAGACAGCGAAGAGGAAAGGAAAGAAGAAGTGGAGTGCACTGGTGGTGTTTAACATTATAGAGCTTAAAAAAAGTGGCTTCTCACTTCTTCACGGGAATTCTTCCATCCTGATTCACCTGCAGCTTTAACTTAGTGTACCTGAAACAGACAGAGAGCGGCTTTAAAAAAAAAAAACAATGATCTAAAATCCACAGTTCGCTCATGTCGAGATAAGACGCACGTGGCTTCTTACGCTTTGAGGAGGAAGGTGTGCCGCGATGCATTCTGGGAAAGTATGTTTGTGGCCAAAGTGAACAGCTCATCTGTCCAAATCTGGAAACACACAGGCACAAGATGATGAAACAGGGTTGTTTGACTCTTCGTTGGATGTCAAAACTAAGGGAAATCGTTTCTATACACAACACACACACAGAGAGGAAAAAAATCCCTCTTTACAACTCCTAAACACACACATGCCTG
>JACSYO010000723.1:195000-235000 GCA_016806645.1 Ophiodon elongatus | reverse complement strand
TTTGAGAGAACGTTGTAAACTTAGTTGCACTAAGCTGTTGCTTACATGGACAGGGAGTGTGTATTCAAAACAATACACGTGCTGCTGCAATGCAGTCGGTCCTGTTGAGTCCAGAAGAAGTTGGTCCTCCCTCACGGGTGCTCAGGAAGCGATACCAACATTACTGTGGATGTTTCCGCCTCGGTTCATAGTTTCTGCGGTCAACCACAGGTGCACTGAACTAAGCTATTGCTGTCAAATGACGGTGTATCGTATAGCATTGTTTCCCATTAATTGCCAAGACTGTGGTGGCCCGCCAAAGTCAAATTAGCACCGCCACAGTTTCATAAGGAACCAAAAATACTATTCACTTCTCCATGGCTGGCTGGCCCTGTTCCTCACAGCAACCGCTTCTAGTTCGGCTCGGAAAGTCAAAGTCAAAGTGTCTCATTGGATTATAATTATGGGTCAGTTGATGTGTGATCACTTTAATGTTGCAGCCGGTAAAGGTGGGGCTTATTTTAACTACTTTATATACTTAATGATTAGGCTATACACTAAATAATACATCATAATTTAGTTGTTGATTTAGATTTTGTATTGGGAATCTGAATCTGCAAAGTAGCCTGACTAGTAGCTAATATTGTCAAATAAATGTAGTGACGTTAAAAGTACAATATTTCCGTCAGTGGATCTAGTGGACTAGAAGTTTTTAAGTAACAGAAAATGGAAATACTCAAGTAAAGTCTAAGTACCTTAAAATTGCACTTAAGTACAGTACTTGAGTAGCCTAAATGTACACTGCTAGAGCAAGAGCACAACATTCTTACAGGAGCACAAAGTTCTTTATAGATCTAGCCTCTTAGTTTTTCTCTCAAAGGGCACCAGATTGATTCATTTATCTTTCAAATGTACAACATGTTCTTCTGCTGGAGCTTGCCCCAGAGCGATATGACTAATATTGATCTGGCCATCTAACTCTGCATCTCCCAAAATGTTCCCAAACTATTGCTCTGAATAAAATGTCTTTTTTTGTCTTCCACATTATCCTATGGGTAATATGCAGTTGCGTGCATAGGTGTTTATTTTATCCAACAATGGCTATTAGGTCAGTCTATATTTAGACACTAAATAAAAGTACAGTAAAGGTTAATGTACTTTGATTGGGCCCTTGTTCATTTACTCCTTTCCTTCCTTCCTTCCTTCATTTCTTTGAATCACTCTTCACTTCCCCTCCTCCCTACTGCCCTGCCACTCTCCTCCATTAATTTTCTTAAGATTAGAGAAATAAGAAAGGGCAACGAAACAATGAAGAGAGCGCCACTCCTTTCCTGTGACCGGCCTGCATGTGCGTTTGAAAGATCACCCCAGCTAAATGTGCCCCCGAATGACTAATCAAATGGCACACGATGACGGCATGATAGGAAACCGATCCTCCTGAACCCACACAAACGTGCACACATTAACGCGCACAGTGCCATGACAGCATACTGTACATCTCCGCCCTCCGCCGCCTTGGCTGTGACCCAACCGGCCAATCAGTGCGGAGGACAGGCGAGGAGGGGAGAAGTAGCCTTCGACAGAAGAAGACTTTAAAGGACACAGAAACATCGGAGAAGTAGAACAAAGAGACCTTCAAGCTGTTTTATGGCCACGATGGGAGAGTTGGCAAGGTGTTTAGAGAAAGAGAAGGAGGGGGACACTTAATACCCCTGTGAAACATGGGACAGCTCTATAACTCTGTCTACGTCGCCTTGTAATATTTCCTCTGCGTATATCAATGAGATAACACTCTCCCTTTTCTCTCTCTCTCTCTCTCTCTCTCGTTTAGTTGTTTCATATTTCAGTGATCTGGAGAGGGCAAAAATTAAGAGTGAAACATTTTAGCCACTTAGCCGACAGACGGATCCTGAGGGATTTGTAATCAGTGAAATATTAGAATCAACAGAAAGAAGAAGAAGAAGAAGCAGCACTGACGACATGGAAAGAGAAAAATAAAACAATAAAACATGAAAGAGAAATGAAGTCCAAACATAGCAGGGAGGAAAAACATCATAATTTACCAACGGGGAAAGCAAAAACAAGGAGAACATCAATAAAATGAAAACACGCACAAGTCATACCAAGTGTCTCAAAGCGCAAATAAATAAAAAAGGCAGAGCTGGGCCAAAAACATACAAAACAAAAATAGTTGGAGTAATCATAAATCTCCCACAAAACACAAACACGCATAGATCAGCGAGGGCGAACTTGAAACACAAACTAGCATGTGCAGCCAGCCAGCAGGCCCCTGAAAAAGGACACACACACGCACACGCACACGCACACGCACGATGAATGTGGCGTTGTATGGCGAGTGTGTGTTAGTTTAAAAGAATGGTTCAACAATTTGGGACGTCCATATCTGTCCACTAAACATGAAGCTGCAACAGGAAAGCGTTTAGAGAGTGCACATGAATGTTGGTAATAATCCCTCATCGCACAGGACAACTGTGTCATCTGTAATCTGCGTTGAGTGTTTCAAAAGACACAATTTTTATTTATGGTAGAAATTATAGTAAAACTATAAAAGAAAAAACAGGATTAAAGTTTTGATGACCCAGAATTATCTTTGTAGTTTAATTTCTTTGCTGCTCCTCCACACAAAGTTTCACTAGCTGAGCGAGTGTACAAACACTCACACAGAAACACTCACTTTGGAGGAAGCATCTGTTTAGACAATAGATTCGATACCATGCGGTGTCTCAGTTCTTCTTACAGTGAAAAACTAACTGACTATCTACTATGCTGTGCGAGTGTGTGTGTGTGTGTGCGTGTGCGTGTGCGTGTGCGTGTGACAGAGCGTGAAAGTGACAACTGCTGTGCCATGTGCACGAACAGATAATGTCAACAGAAAATGAAACGTCCGATCGAGCGAAGTAACCAGAAGAAAGGAGGAAGCTGTCACATTATCTACGGACACACTCAACTTCCCCTACGAACCGCTCACTGGGTGTGCGTGTGTGTGTGTGTGTGTGTGTGTGTGTGTGTGTAAGAATGACCTCCTGCACAAGTGTGTGCGTGTGTGTTTGTTACATAATCCCCTTGTTCCAAGTTAATTCCTTGTGGATGTTTGACTTGAGCCAGGGATATAATCTCTATTAGATCTCTACTTATACCTGCCAACTATCGTTCGACTTACAATTCAGCTGGCTCATTTAAACAAACACACACACACACACGAAAAGTGTGCGACTACATTAAAAGCCTGGCATGTACTGTCCACACACGTGTACACATGGACCAGTGTTACCAGTTGAGTTGGGTATGGTTGTACTGCATCAGCATAGGTCAGTGAAGCCATTCAAAATGAAAAACAGTCATTCAGTAGAAAATTAATCAACCCTTTTTATAAATCAATCGATTTTTTAAAAAGACATTTAACGCAGTAATCCAGGAGAAATGCTAAAAAGGAGCTAGTTTTATCTCAAAGATTTGCTGCTTCTCTGTTTTACATCATTACAAATTGAATTTGTTTTAATTGGTTGGACAAATTGAGCAATTTTGAGATGTCAGCTGACAGTTCATCCACTGAAGGAATAGCTAGTGTTTAGGAAATCAACCCTCCTCTTTCTTAGATGAGAAGATTGATGCAACTCTCATGTCCGTACACTAAATATGAAGCTACAGCCAGCCGACGATTAGCTTAGCTTCGCTCATTGGGGAAATTCAATTTCCCCAAAGAGGAGTTAATAAAGTAGTTCTTAAAGACTGTAAACGGGGAAACAACGGTAATAAAATCAGCCTAAGAATGTCATTGTGCCTAGTAATTGTCCTGCATATAACCCCCCATAAAACCACAAATTTACGTTTTTACATCTTGGTTTTTGTACGGATTAAAAACACCAGATATGCATACTATTTTAAACCCAAACTAGTCGCACTCACAGCGCACTGACACGGTTCAAATAACTTTAATACCACCAGCAACTCCAGTAAGTATGTGGTGACAGCATGTGGTCCTCTATGGGTGTTTGTTTAAGTCACATCCCGTGTGCGTGCGTGCGTGCGTGCGTGCGTGCGTGCGTGCGTGCGTGCGTGCGTGCGTGCGTGCGTGCGTGCGTGCGTGCGTGCGTGCGTCCTCAATCTGGTCATGGTATGTAAAATCCATTCCACACCATTAGGACAATACACAAATTGGACTTCTGTGGCAACTCAACTACATCCCCAGGGACAAATGTCTTAAAGCCTAGGTGCTATTGACATGACCTGTACACCTTAAAGAAGGAGGGAGGAAATGAATGAAAGATGGTAGGAAGTACAGAAGGACAGAGGGAATTCAGAGAAAAGGGGAAATGTTAAGGAGTGGGAGGAGGGAGGATGAGGGGGCAACGAAATTCCCCAGAACCCCCAAGTCCCTGTCTGAGTAACTTCCTGCCCACTTTCCCACGCCAAGAGAGAGAATGAGGGAGATTACAAGTGTTGTTACAAGAAATTAAAGAGCAATAACTCTGCTGCGAAGGGACCACGTGAGAAAATGCATTGATGACATGAAGAAGAAGAAAAAGAAGAAGAAGGGGACCCGAGGGAAGGATGGGAAGCAGTGAGATGGAGAATGGGGAGGAGAGAAAATTTAAATAGTGAGACAAAGAGCAAGAAAAGATGGAGAGCAGAGAGGGAGGAAATGTCATCCTTCAGTTTATATTAGAGGAACAACTTTTGCCTTCTCTCTCTGATGGCTAGCAGCTGCCCCCGAGACAGATACAAAGGAGGGAAGTAAAAAGGGGGACAGGGGACGGGGGGGTTGGAGACAAATCGAAGGTGGATTAGCCGTGTAGAAACAGGGCAAGAGCCAACAGCAAAAGTAATAAAGGATAGCCAAAGTAAAACAGAGCGACGGGAGGGATTAGCCGCAGTGCCAGGTGCAACTCAACTCATCCCTCTGTGGCAGGTGAGGCTGCCCTCCGCCAGGACCACACTAAATCAAAGTCGTCTGTTTATTGGAAACGTCATTTTAGGTGACAGATCATCACGCGCTGGCAACGGCAGTGTGGAGAGTGATTGCAGAAATGCAGCCATGAATAATGTCTCACCTGGTCGGCCCCGCTTGGCCCTGCAGTGGAGAACAGGCTTTACATGGTGCTGTTCTTTAAAGCCACAAGGACGAGCGCGAACCCCATTCTACCATCCGGTGTCTATTCTCTGTGAACAGCAGATTTGCTTTCCAACGAAAGGGAGAGTAAGATTGCTATCTAGTTAACAAGAACAAGGATGTAAAAAGCATTATGATCTGCAATACAGGGCCGGTCAAAAGGGCTAGAAAATAAGCGATGTGACATGATCAAGGTCTCCAGATTAAGGTCCGTCCCAACCTCTTCAGAGCACCCTTCATCCCCCCCTCCTCCATCTGTCTTGCTGTTATTTCACCTCCAACAGTCTGTTCGTCCGCTAAATACTTAAAGCATCAATTTAGGTTGCGAATGTAAAGGGGAGGTGGAGGGGTTTGGCCAAGAGGACAGAAAAAGGACACGGACACACACACACACACACACACACACACACACACACACACACACACACACACACACACACACACACACACACACACACACACACACACACACACACACACACACACACACACACACACACACACGGGTTAGCAGGAGGGTGCAAGCATATGCTGGAACAGATGTGAGGATTTTGTGTAACCCTCAGCCACTGGCATGCACTTGGCGTTCAGTATTTGGGGAATTGGTTTCCAGACCGGACAACGAGGGCCCTTAGCGGTCACTGAAGGGGTGGCAACAGTTCCCAAACAGAGGGAAGAAGAGATTTTTACCGCTTTGAACTTAAAAAGGAATACAATAGGAGACTGTTAATGAGTTTTCCCTGGACAGGCAGCCATTAAGAGACATTTTTTGCAGAGAATTCTGCTGCAACTCCATCAAACGGGTTTCGGTCGTCAGAAGTGCGCTTCCTCTGAATCCGCTGATGCACATGAACCCTTTCAAAGTTCGGGAAACTGATGAAATATGCAACGTTTAATTGAAGCGACCGCTTGAAACAAACTTGCCTTTGGACGGCATACATTAGCGGTGTGGGACTATATCCCTCTAAGGGGCCACATCAAACCGCATCGACTACATTACACTAGCATTTAGCCACGGCCTGGTTGTTAATTTTACGGAGTCCCGCTGTCATTCATTTTACACATTTTTATGAAATTCAACCCCTGCCTACCCTAACTCAATGTATGCCTGCCGAACACCAATAGAATAATAAGTAATATAAATCATCAAGAGTTGAAGGAACTGAACTCATTGATCATGTAAACAACAACTTGATCTCAAAGTGCAAAGAGTGGACAGATTTAAAGAGTCACAACTGGACAGACTGGGATGGCAAAGGGCCGTGAGTGAGAGGACGCAGGCTGCAGCTCGGTGGGGTGTGTCTCCGTCGTTTCACCGCCCAGCCACTGTGTGGTTGTGTCTGTCAGAGGCAGTTGGTTGTTGTCGCCGCTGACTCAAGCATTATGGGAAACTCTGGGCTCCGAGTACACACACACACGTCAGAGGAGTAAACCGAACATTAAGCAAAGATGAGGAGAGGGAGATAACAGGGGAAAAGGGGAAGGAAGGGAGGGGAGGAGAGGGGAAGGGGGAGAGGGAGAGGGAGAGGGAGAGATGACAAAGATTATCAGAAAAGGATTGGAAAAAAAATATATCAGGCACAGCTGACCAACCGGCAGAGCAGGAAGAATATTGTTCTCGAGAAAAGAAGTGCGAATGCTGTTCCAAAGAAAAAGGTGTCAGGAAAGAGACGGAAACTAATGAAACATTGGAAGAAAAAAAAAAAGCGAAATATAGATAGTTATTTAAAGGAAAGTGTTAAACAAAGTGAGGCCTGAGAAGAAGGTGACACGAAACAGATGGACATAAGTAAACAGAAAGGAAACGGATGGAGGCTGGGAAGAGGAGGAACACCTGGAGAAAAGGTGGAAGGGCCAGATGGATATACAAAAGAAGGACGAGATGGAATGAGATAAACCAGAGTTAAATTGGAAATTTTACAAACCACGTCTGAAGGAAAAAGGTGAGAAGAAGGAGGCAGGAGGTAGAAATAGGCCAGAACGCGCTTCTCCCGGCCGCAAGTGGGGAGGATTCCTAAAATGATATTGAATTCCAATTGTGGACCTTAGACTGGTTCCAACAGTTATATATTGGAGAGCGGTCCTTAAGGAGTCTTTAAACTCAAATCAACAGAGGCTGAGCTTTTGTGCAGTATTGTGCCCGTCCAAAATAACATGTCGGTGCTGCGTCCTTCTCACCTTGGTAAAGAAAGTGGTACTTTCTACCCTCAGACGTCCTCAAGACAATTTGGGGTTATGGACTTTAGGACGTCCTCGCATGCCTTTGCTGAGGATCTAAAAATGACCCTAGTGTGTGATCCAGTTCCCCTCGCCGACCACGAGTACCATGAACTTCACATAAAAGACACAGTACAGTCTTTATCGTCTCCGAATGGAGTAGAATCCTGCGATAACAGCAGGGCGTCTTTCGTTTGAACACTGTATCGTTTGACATCAAAAGTAAAAAAAAAGAAAAAAAAAGAAAGAGGAGCAGAGCAGCGAAAATTAAAAACTGCACCGGAGATCAAATATTTTGGGCGCTCTATTCAGAGAAATGGGTTCTACCCAGAACGCCCTTGTCATCTGTGTAAATGCGTACTAACTGATCTCATTAATAATAGCTGGATATCTGTGTTGCCGTGTCCTCTTTCTTTCCAGCTCTGGTTGGAAATCACCAGGGGAGCAACGGCGCTGATTTTAAAGAGTCACTCTGGGAATCACTGAAACAGGACTTCTGTGAAGCCAAAGAGTCCATATCCATATATTCAAGTGTGTTTATTTCCACCATAGAATATTACAGAGAAGCTGCGTTAGACCAGATGGAGGTTTGTGGATGGAGGAGAAGAGTTTCGTGACTTCTACTGTCCGGATTTAATGAGCCAGATTGAAAACTGCGTCATTGTCGAAACTTAATACATAAAAAAAGTTGAAGAAATGGACGTGTCGGCACTGGCCACACAGTTTAACTGACAAGTGATCTCTGGGAAGTGCCGTTCAAAAACAACACAGCAACGACTGGGAAACAAATCTATTGAAAAAAAAAAAAAACTTTGAAGCCGCAAAATACAGCTTTTTAAGACATTGAATTGTTGTCAAAACGCAAACAAAAAAAGAACTGCCGTTATTAAGCACTGCCTGACTCTGTTTCTACATGTCTAAATTCCCACATTTCCCTGCCATTGGCCTTGCCGGTCTGAATATTTCGTGGCTTATTTCATATTCTGCGGGCCAACAGCGAGCTGCACTCCAGCTTCTGAAGTAAGAATAGCGGCCACGATCCAGCTCCGTCACGCCAACATTAACAAAGATGAAAAGCACTAAGTAAAGTAGGAAAAGCCAAATACGGGAGCACATGAACCAAGTGAGGTAATACTGGCAACGCTTTAGCATTTCAAGGGGAGGCAGCCGGACGTTGACTTAGGAATTGTTGTAGTTTTAAGATAAAACCTGACGCGGCAGTGTGTCAGAGATATGTCACCCAACTTTCTGTGATCACAGGGGTTTAGGATTTAGTTTTCTGTCTCTCTTTCAATCTCCTGTTCTCTTTTTTTTTTTCACAAGCCTTATGATGTGACGTCTAAAACAACATGGAATTTCAAGTTGCGTCTTTATTCAGCTGTTTGTGTGGAGCGGCTTCATCGTCAGGGATTCAATGACTGACGGACCGACTCTTCGCTAAACAGTGTCACAGCTGCACCTCGGGCGACAAATGGCCTATTATCGCGAACCCACGCGCACACACGCGCACACACACACAAGCACATCAGGATAAAAAGAGTATTTAAAGCCTCTGTCTGTTATGTGAATGCACGAACACATGGCGACACACGTGCACACACACAACAGGACTTGTGCTCTGGCCCAGATAGGTGTTCGTGCGTACACACACACACACACACACACACACACACACACACACACAGCAGTGATACTATTGGCTATCAACAGGTCATTCCATACATGCCTTTTGGATAAATAGACAGCCAGAAATAAAAAGAGGGACAGTGTGTGTGTGAGCAGGAGAAAAACATAGACAGCGATTAGGATGGGGGGGGGTGAGATGAGTTAATTGAGCTGCCTTGAAATTTCATTTGATCCAGAAGGTCTCCTAAAATGATCTGACCAGACCAACATCACACGTGTACACACACACACACACACACACACACACACACACACACACATATATATATATATAGTAGATGGACAGATGAATGGAAGGTAAGAACTGTAGATGAAAGGCAGAGGCGGAAGAAGACAAAAACATAGAGAGGCTGCTGTGAATACGAGATTCAAATAAAACAGATTTAATACATCGGCACTAATCAGAATCTCAAAACCCTGCATCCTGCTGACTCACTGCCTAATCATGTCAGCTAAATGCCTAAAATCCAATATTACTAAACTAATGGCTTAAGCGCAGCCACCAAAGACATGGAGGGTTTGTTGGAAAGTACAGATAGATGGAAGGAGATGGAGGACTAAAAGGCTGGAGACCACAAAGACATCAGCGAGACGGGGGAACAGGGGAACGAGGGGACAAACAAGGCCGGAACAAATTGATGGAACCCATTCTGGGTGAACTAATGGACTGGATCAAACCACGATAAGAGACAACAAGAGAGGAGGAAGAAACAACGATTTGGAAAGACAGCCAAAATGGAAGTATGTGGTTGAGTTCAAGTAAACAAATAACAATTAGAATAGCTGTGTTGGCACTCCTGTTGGTGCATTAAAAAAAACATTGTGGTCGGCTCTGGAGTAGCCCCATTTGCATTTGATCAAGGACTTTGAGACCTGTGTATGTGTGTGTGTGTGTGTCTCACCAGGTTGGACCCTCCAGTCCAGTAGAGGAAAAATCCATCTGGGTCGACTTTCAGGGTTACCAAGGTGGGGGGCCCGCTGTTAGGCTCCTAGACGACAACAGAAATAGAGACGTTAGAGGGACGAGCATTCATTTCCATCAGCCAGTGGACAGGTTGATTCAAACTTGCGTCTTATTTTCATACTTTTAGCCATCAATTCTATTGGCTGTGATAACACCGTCATTGCTGATGTCTGGGAACATGGCAGTGTTGTTACAATGATGTCTGACTGGGCAAAAAACACGAGTGTTCAGATTTTCAGTTTGGCCTAAACCACCTGATGTAGAGGAATAAGTGAGCACACCTGAAATGTCACTATAATCCTCATCCCATTGCACAACGGCAAAATGAAACCAGGACGTCGCTCTGTAAGTTGTGACTGGTGTTTACGAGCGAGAGTTTAAGTAAAAAAAAAATATATATTTAATTTTCATGTTTCGCTTTCATTTCGTCTTCCAAATAAGTTTGACTAAAATCTGTGAAAATAAAGTAAAATAGGCTATTTTTGTTCTTTTCTTATGGGGAATGGTAATTTTACAGTACAGTTTAAAATGTGTGGGTTGCATCTAAACTAGATTTAAAAAACAATTACGTGTCAGTTTGAGTTGGTTAAAATAAACCTTAACAATAATAAAATTGATACTGATATGGCTAAGTTCTGAAAATGAGACGCAGGTCGTATGAAACCATAATTTTGCTTCAGAGCTGAATCCCGCAGCCAGTGATTCTGAAAACCACAGATTGGTCACCTTGAATACCATCACATTTCAAATGAAATGTAGTCTTCTTGTTGTGTGCAGCAGGCTCCTTGAGGGACCATAAAAACACACAGGCGTGTAATCCATTACGCATCCAAAGACACAACATCTGGGGTGAAAGACAACATTGCGGCAGCTTTACAGGAGTCTCACAGCCATATATAAAAAGGACAGAGTGACGTGAAATAAGCCGTTTATGGAAGCGCCGGCGCTACCTGCCGTCATACGGTGCCTTGCCATTATGGGATTGTAGACAGACGGGAATATTGTGCGTTTCTGAGCATCTGTTGCGCAACAGCTGTTTTGATGCTGGAAGCCACACAGTTTGGCCAGCATGAAATGTCATTCATGTGCAGCATAATGAGGGCTCATGCAGGAGCCTGCCTCAACATGTCATTAGCATCGTCATTATGGGGTCATACGCAAGATCCCATGACACACATACGCACACACGCACACACGCGCACACACACAGCTACTGGCTCTGTAATTACAGTGGTAAGCGGTCATACTTCTGTCCAGCAGACAAACATACCGTCCAGACATCCTGGGAAACAACGATGATGATCCAGATTGGTTGTTATTACAGTGACGGATGACTCCCGTACACATGTCATCATGAGCATCAATGTCAGCATCATCATCATCTTCATCAGATGGGAAGACAGAGAAACGTTTGCCAGGCAAAGCTTTCCCACCGACGTACAGTAAGCTTACAAAGACGCGGCACACAAACGAGTAACCGCTGAGCCCATACAAGCGGTACTTCTTAAAGTGGGGTGGAACAAACACAAGGACAGACGGAGCCGATACAGAAATAAGCACAGTTTCATGTTTAACACATACGTAAATGTGCAAATGTTGACCATTTGAATAATCATTTCAGGCTGAATGATTTCAAAGTCTGCACAACAAACTCAAATCGAGCAGAATTTATATGAATCAATTTCTCAATGAAGCGGGATACTGAACTAATTAAAGGCAAGCAAGTTATCCAACGTTACTCCAGCACTTTGCAAGACTCCATAAAAGGACTTTATTAGGATTTATTCATGTTTATGCACAATAATCATGCTTGCCTTAAATGGAGGGATAAACATTGGTAGGTTGTAAAACAGATACAAAAACTAACTCTTAATTGCATCCCTCAATTCAAAAATACATTTTGGAGAGACAATGCAAATGATTTTCATATAATGTTATAAGCATTGGTTGAAGCAGAGCAGGCTAGCTGTTTACCTATCATTAGGCTCACATGAAGCTAATCGTGCTTCTCATCCATCTCGAACCCAAGAAGGTGAATAAACGTTGAACTATTCCTTAAATTAGTCTCCTCAGTTTGGACTTTTGTCCCATTCCCAGGAAATGCACGCTTTGAGTGCATTTCAAGCTGAACATACCTTGAGTTTAGGCTCCAAAGTCGGCTAACGGAGAAGGAGATAACAGGAGTGGTGGATTGGGATAAGGACAGGAGGAGATATGCAGGGAGAAAGAGAAAGATGGGATGAAGGTGGATAGGAGATGGATTGGAAGGAAAGAGCGAAAGGTTGAAAAGGGAGAAAGACACAAAATAAGGTCAGGAGTAGTATGAAGAGAACACGAGATCAAAGCCCAACCACATCATGAGACCTTAATAAGCAACCGTGAATTCAGCGGCTTTAAAGTGGGCATCCAACTTAGAGTTGGGTGATTAACTTGCACTGAAGCCTGAGCTTGAATATCTGCAGCCATCACGGCTCAAGCTTGTTCATCTTTTGTCTGCTGGGTTTGGTTTTATGAGTCAACAGAAAAGGGTCACAGTACAAACTGGAAAGTTTGGAATGCCGGATGTTCCCACAGAGAACAGAGCAACTTCCATCCTTATTAGCGGGGACTACTGTTCATTCTATGAAATGCATAAAATGCAAATCATTTGCAAATCCGAAGGCCTGTCTTGGGCGATAAAGGCAAATGATACTGTTGTTACATATTCCAGGGAATCTTTACTGCAGCTGGTCAACATACAAAAAAAAAGAAACACATGCAAATCTACATCTTTTAACTTCAGTAATTGTTCCACTCTACTTCAAAAGACAGATTTACGGTTCTTTCCAAACCAGTCAGTTTCTCACAATACATTTTTACAGCCGTTTCCAGCTCCACTGTGGGAACGTGAGCCGCGTTAACGCTGTGGCCTTGCCTTCTTTCGGAGAAACTAAATTCAGACGGTGTGTGGGGTGATACCAGAGTTTTACACTCTACGACTTCAGGGAATGTAAAAACGCGGAAGGCCTCTCTCGAGCCAGTGTTTGGTTTGATGCTCTGAGCTCCGTGAAGAGGACCCGCTCCCAATGTAGGTGTGAAGGGTTCATTCTAAGCTACCGGAAGTATGATTCTTAGTTTCAGGTGATTATACACACGGGAAAGTTGTTAACATTATATTCCATTTCTGCCCATAAGATCCTACACACTAGACCATAGGTGTCAAACTCAAGGCCCGCGGGCCGAATCCAGCCTGCCACGTCATTTTATGTGGCCCGCGAGAGCTCGAAAGGAATATGATGGTCTTAAAATTAAAGTCTATGCTGCTTTACAATTTACAGTGACCACAAACTACATCTCCCACAATGCATGTTGATTTTGTGACCTGCGAATGAACGGCTTCCTGCCACTAGAAAGCAGGGTTTCCATATCGGTTTTAACTAAAGCGATTTGAGTTGAAAAAGATAAACAAATAATCCAAAAATGTCCAAGAAGAGAAAGATTGATGCAGAGGGAAAGAGATTACATGTTTGTGCTTCAAGGAGAAAAACCGGTCTGTCTTCTGTGTTATGAGGCGTGTCGGTGATGAAGGAATACAATGTACGCTGGCATTTTGACACAAAAACACAGAGCCAAGTATGTTAAATTTAGCTAAGTATGTTATATATATATATATAAATAAAAAATACATACATACATATATTATATTATATTATATTATAGCTTCTCCAGGAGCTGCGTCTGGTTGAAGCCGCTTCCAGACTATCAACTTCTCCTCTATAGTTTCTGATTCAACAACGGCAGGATGTCAGTGATGATGCGCGGAGCTTCTCAACGCTGATTGGTTTTAAAGACACAGCGTCACGCGAATTGTTCGCGTCATTCTCGCTGCCCGGCGAAAAGTGCGTTATTTACATCCATTCGCGTCTGAGCATTGATTTTGTTTGTAATCTACTAGCGCGAAAGATTCGCAACACGTTTGGTGTGAACGAAGCATCAAGGTATGTGAGCAGGTGAGCCATGTAAAGGTGTGTGAGCAGGTGTACCATGGAAAGGTGTGTGAGCAGGTGTACCGTGGAAAGGTGTGAGAGCAGGTGAGCTCCAGACCACATCTGTCACATATTTTTAGCAGCTCAATTATATAAGTTAATGTAATGTTGTCAGTTATTTTCTTTAAAAGTTTGATCTTTGATAGAGTAATGTGGGTTTCTCAAAACTAAATTAAAATGACTTATGTTATAATAGAAGATAAATTTGCTTACATACATTTTTACATTTATAGAAATGCATGTACTATATTTTTACACTTGAATAAACAATAATCAAATGCAGAGACAGTCATTTAACAATATGTTAGGGAGTAGTTACATTTAGTCTTACAGTTACAACCGGCCCTTTGACGGCACCCATAATGCTGATGTGGCCCAGGGAGAAAATGAGTTTGACACCCCTGCACTAGACCTTTAAGTGTATGGTTTCTATAAACACACACCAACTATGGCATAGCTGCTATGTCCTACGGTGGACTCAAACGCTGTCGGAATAGAGAATCCATCAAGGTCATGAGGTCATGTTCAGCAGAAATTAACAGGAGACAGAAATATCACTTCCACACATTAAAGCTGGGTTAATACCCGGTCACAAGTCAAAATGAATATGTTCTCTTCTGAGTTTGTCACACCACATAAAACATTTTTTAATCAACCACCCTGCCAAATTTTAATGACACCCAAAAAAAAAGAAAATCATAAAATATGGTTTTAAGATCGTGAAAAAGAAGAAGCAATATTATCTGCTCTGAAACCCTGGGGGCGTGTCTACTGAAGGCTCTGAAACCACGCCCAATCGTGATTACACATGTACAGTTACAGTATACACTACATGTTGGCCATCTCACTGCTGCCCACTACTTCTGCAGAATGTAAACGCTCATGCTCTACGGGCCGAGTATGCGCACCAGGGTTTAGCCCTATGCTAACTTGAATGGAAGAAAAAAAGAAGAAATAAATCGTGCGGCTCCAGACTTTCCAAATATTATTGGGCCGAATTAAACCAAATACTGAAACAAGTCATTTTGCGGGGGTTGTGACGCCCAAAACGATTTATCCACTGTTTAACAGCTGCAACAGTAGCAATGGAGTAGGCTATGGCGGAGCATATGACGTAAGTACAGGTGTAACAGGAACAAGCATCCTGAATGATGGCCTACAGGCCCACCGATATGGCGGCCCACCAGGATCTAGCCCGGTTTGCCAGATGGCCAGTACACTACTGCCAGCTAGCAAACCGTATGCTGTGGAAAGCAAGTGTTGTAACTCACGAGTGAGCAGCTGAAACCCTGATGCTATGTGCTCTAGTTATTGTATAGTGTTAGGGGAGGGGTTAGGCTAAGGGTGGCTCTCATGCGTCATCCAGCTTTGACGTCAGACCCGCCCAAAAGAGCAAAACACAAAAGCAACAAAAAAAAACTTGAAAAACATGTATAATGTGTTTCGAAACAAATCACAGATTTGACTCCAACCGCACTACTAAACTGCAGAGTCACACCACAACAGTCACTTTTAAGTACATTGGATTTTTTATTTGATTGATGAGAGACAAATTCATAGTTAAGAGTGATGGAAGTCATCTCATACATCTTGTGTTATAGTGTGATGGTATTACTTTGATAGTTCAAGAGCTTTAGTGATGCTGCCGCAGGTGGAACAGAAACCAGTCTTCAGCCTTTCATATCTCCCTCTCACCTGTATTTATTGGTCGAAACATTAAATGGTGTCTCTAAACCGTTTCACAAAAGGCTCAGTTTATGTAACTAGTTGGGGAATTCCACTGGGACCGAATACACATTTTCCCAGAGGAATGTGATCTATAGGCTCATGTGACCAGTAATTTATATTTTTTTCTCTCTCTCTCTCTCTCTCTCTCTCTCTCATGTAGTGCCTGCTGAGTTTTACATACCCAGCAGTTGCTTTCTAGTGCTGCCCTTCAGCGCGACGCATACGTCTGTTACACATCCCTCTGTCCATCTTTCCCTCATTCATATTTCAATCTTTCCATGTGTGTTCACTAATATACTCACTTAAATTCTTGTGTTTTTATTTTTTTATGATCAACTAGTCGTTTAAATCAGGCAAAATGTCAACTATTCTCCAATTCCAGCATCAAAAACTTAATTTAAATTCAATTTATCATAAAAGATTTAATACGTTTGGGGTTTAGACTGTTGGTTGGACAATCTGAAGACGTCACCAAAATTGTAATGGCCACTTTTTCACTACTTTCCCTACATCTTACAGATCAATGAATGAATAATCAACAGGCTAATGACAATGAATAGTCATTCATTTCTCTTTCCCCACGTTCTCTTGCCAAGCGTCAGTGTAACTGCTCTGTAAAAGAAAGTTTTAGAACACAAAAGGTCACTATAGTTTCCAGCTGAAATTAAGGCTAATGATTAGAAACCTAACCAGGAAGTCATTACCGCACGCCCTCCCCACAGACAGCTTGTTTACCATAAACATACACCCTATGGTGCGTTTTTCGGTGTGAGAGTGGGTGGTACGTCAATAATTGGATCTCACCCCACTCCCTAATTAACTGCCATATGTAGAGGCCTTCTGAAGTCTCGCCTGGCTTCCTTCCCTCCTTTCTTTTAATGTATTTATCTCCCTGTCAATCATCCCTTCAATTTACTCTCTCTCCCCACCACTTTGAGTCCTGTTTTCCCTCCTTAATTGATTAAAGACCAGGTCTCTTTCTCCAGACTCCCTCCAGATGCCCCTGACCCTCTGACAAACCCCTTCATTACCTGGCCGTAATGTCAAACACGCACACAAAGTGGGATGGACCACCCTCTGAGGCCGAGGTCTTACATGGACTGACACCAGCTAATGAGTCCCTCTTGAAAACCCACAATCTATAAGGGCATGCACATGCAGAAAGACACACGTGGCTTCGGCCTCTCTTCCTAGATACTGCCTCAACCGCAAATTAATGAGTGGGTGTTGTATAATGCGAGTCAGGAGAGACTGATAATGAATAATAAAAAAAAAAGCGACTGCTCCGAACACACCTTTGCTCTGCCATAATGTTTGCATGTTCAGGGTACAGCTTGCGGGAGTGGTGTGAGAAGGAGGGCCAGTATGCACTTAGTGCGAGTGTGTTTGAGCTGCTGCTTTGGCAACATGGTAAAAGTTGATGACAGTAGGTAACCTTTGTACTCAAGAGAGAGCAAGAGAGAGAGAGAAAGAGAGAGAGAGAGAGAGAGAGACAGAGAGGAGGAAAGAGTGGGGCCAGAGGGGGAAAATAAGCTATAGAATATAAAACAGAAAGAAGGTCAGCGCAGTTAATATTTAGTGAAGTGGTGAATGACATGTGGTAGGTGTGTTTATCAAAACAGCATTACATACTGTAGGTGTAAACATATCCGGAATTTGAGGGCACTCTGGGACTAATTTCTCCGCAAGGGTCATTTAACTGTCATCCAATCCAACACCCACTCAGGAAATGAACCAGTAATCCCGCCAGTGGTAGTGCCATGTTCTAACTACATTACCCCTGTGTATACAGGTTGCATTGACTTCATTAAAAAGTGGAAAGATTTCTGTTTCAGATCATCCCTCCCCGATTAGGAGTATGAAATCCTCCTGCACTGACGTCCTCGTCACAGCCACTGTTGGTGTGGGACGGCTACAGGGATATGAGGATGAGGACAGGGGTTTTCAGACAGCCTCTCCTGGAAGTCTTCAGGAAGTCTTAAGTGTCGTACTCAGCTATAAGTACAAGTGAGAGAAATAGATGTGTAAAGAATTTAAAAACAGCTACGCAACTTGTTTTTATCAACGGCGAAAAGCAGCTCAGTGCGTGGTGAGAAACAAGACCTCTACCAACTCCACTGAGACACTGTTTAAAAGCCTTGAAATATGGATTACATATATAACCCAATATTATGGGCTGTAAGTGGAGGACCCTTAAACCTAGTTGTAGAAAAAGTCCAGACAGAGATCCAAATTGAAGACAGGGTAGAAAGGAAGAAGACAACAGAGGGGAAACAAAACTAAAAGACAGGAAGCAGCCAGAGACTGGAAGAAGGAGGAAGAGAGAGCAACAGAGATATGGCCGCAGAAAGAATGGGGAAGAGATCACACATGTAAGATACAGACACACAACAAGGTTACATGTGTAGTGAATGGAAGCGAGGAGGAGTAGAGCTGGAGCAGACCAGATGTCAGTCCCACACTTCACATGTGGCTGTGGTTGACCTTCCACCCCCCCCCCTCCCCATCCATCCCTCATTTCTCACCACTCTGTCAGGATGTCAGCAGTGTTTCTTCACTGACCGATAATGACAACTTGTGGCTTGTTGCTTCCTTGCCTCTATCTAGTGCTAAACCGAGGCATCCACTTTTATGATGCAGGCACACAGGTCTATTATGTACCCCCCCTAAAACGGTCACAATGACACGGCACCGCCGATTACAGAAGAGATCCACTTCCAAAGATAGAAGCGGGTTCATTTTGGTATATCGGCTGCCTCTCAGGTATAAAATGCGTTCCAAGTGGTAACGAAACCATCTCGCCTTGCGTACGTACACAGCGTATATATCCAATGTAATGCGCGTTGTATCGGCAACACGGACAGTGTAGGCAGTTCTTAAAATAGCGTATTTCAGGAGAGCAACAATCGTCCAAAGCTGCAACAAGATGTGCAGGATAGACCACCGTGATGGCAATCAGCTAAACCACATTCCAAGATGGTTGAAAAACAGATCTTTGGCCGATTCCAACAAACCATGTGAATGATATGAAGGTTCATGCATGGATCACTCAAAGTGCAGCATGTTGGTACTTCAAACTAGATAGGGGTGGTGAAAAAAGTAGATCCCAAAAGTGTCTGTTTGGTTCGGCAACAAAGTGCTGATAAACTCTGAGGACAACAGCGGCATTAAAGTGTCTTTAATGTCCTCAACTGGGGACCAGGTTAGAGTTTGGAGCTCCTCAAAGTGAACTGCGGTGCAGTACTGTACGCTCGGACTATATAATCCCGACCAAATTGCAAGATAACAACCTCAAATTGCAACATTTTTAACGGTGCATCATGCTTCACTCAAGTTACAGACATTTGTAAACCGGAGCCAAAACCGTCACATTCCCAAAACTGTTCAATTAATGGGCAGATAGTGATTCCATGTGACTTTGTTTATAAGCCCTGGTCTGCTTGTAATTGTGCACTGTGGACATAAACAGATCAAAACCAAGAAATTGCACTTTCCCCCATATGGTTCTGAGCAAAGGAAACATGTAGGCGTGTTTGTACCCCGAGATGAATTCTTTTGTTTTTAAAAACACAAAAAGCGTGTGTGTGTGTTTTTAATGTATATTCATTCAAAGGCACATCATTTACAGGAAAGTGGTACAGTGGGAGAGTACTTTAATATCGGGTCCAAATAGAATCCCGATGAATGCAACTATTATAACAAAATATTAGGTGTGCAGTTGATTGAGTATTTCTACTTTTGTGCACTCCTACAGCACACCGACCGAGAGCCGAGCTGCTCTGCAGACAAGCTGTCTGTCTCTGTGTGTTTAATTGGTTGTTTGGGAGGAATTTTAACTGAATTCCAGTTGGGATTCATCTCAATTGAATTGTGGCCGGGCTTCAGAGGGCGGAGCAGCAGCAGCAGCAGGAGACGGAGGGGAGGGGAGGAAGGAGAGAGAGGGGAAAATGGTTTGGCTCTGGAGCCTTACAACAAGCTCCAACAGGAAGTCATTCAACGTGAAAACACACACCCAGAACAAAACAACCACACACGAACACACACACACACATACACACACACATATGAGCACACGTGTGTGTATACAGGCCAAAACACAAAAGAGAGACGGCCAATTTGGAATGCCCCCCCCCCCCCCTCCCCTGCATGAGTCAGTCTGTGAGAGAGAGAGAGTGTGTGTGTGTGTGTGTGTGTGTGTGTGTGTGTGTGTGTGTGTGTGTGTGTGTGTGTGTGTGTGTGTGTGTGTGTGTGTGTGTCATTTGATGGGCCTTCAGTAGACTGCAGCGCCGTCTCAGCGACAGATAAGTATCGGGTTGAAAAGTAAAGGAGAAAAAGAAAAAAAGAGAGAGAGGCCAAAGGATGAACGGATGTGCGGAGAAGAGAGAGAAGAGACAGAAGATGAAGAACAGCCATGTGGAGGGAGGACATGGTGATGAGGAAGGGGGTGAAAAGAGTGAGACGGGGTCAAAAGTGGGGTTTTCATGTAAACAAACTGCACTGCCCTCGGGCACTTTCTGTGTGTGTGTGGTTGTGTGCGTGTGTGTGTGTCCTAATTCTTTTCTCACTTTGCCAAATCCTTAAAGCAGTACGCCACGTTTTTTGGGACAGTAGCCCGATGGTCAACTCCCCTGTTAAAACACAGGCAAAGCCTTAAATAATCCACGCATCCCCGGTAGACTATTACTCCTGAGCTACAGAAAACTTTAAGAACACGGCTTTGAGACGAGCTTCTCTTTTGATTACAGTCGGATTCATCTTATGTCCAGGTAACCAACACATCTCAAACAAACCTAAGTAAATTCTAAGCAACTCCCTGTGGCTCGGCAGCACGGTACATTTTCTTTGTTTCCCATCCAACTGAGCCAAATTGAGTCACGCTTTATTTGATATGGATTACCTTCAGAGTCCCAAGAGTCTGTTCTCAGCTTGTAAAAGGAAAGTGCATGTACGCCGGCTTTGGAATAATTTACAAGATTTGGAAGCGCTGCCTTCATACCAGGCATTCAAATGCCCTATGAAGAGAAACAGTTGCGCGAGAAATTGAACCTCTCTCCTTTATGTCTATCTGGCCCCTATGCCATTATGCCATATCAGCCATGTGAGAAAGTTGTAAATGTATTTTTATGTAAATCTGTTTTGGCCAGGTTGATCTCTTGTAAAGAGAGACCGTGCGTCTCAAGAGACTTCCTGGTGAACAAAGGGTTTAACAAAATTTGAATAAAGTGAACATTTAGCTGTACAGCCGCAACAACTTCCTATTTCCCCGTGTTCGAGACATCACGTGTTACGATGGCGACCCAGGCGCAAATGATCGTCTGCGTTAAAAGTGCGAAATTATTCAGCTATACAAGTCATCAATTGTCATCGTGACACAGGTCCGTAAATAAGGTGATCATCGGGAAGACTTGCAGACAGTCTCACTTTCCTGTGTTGGAAGAAAAACAGGCTTTCTGACAAAGCGTGGGGAGAAGCGGAGGGATCGCATCTCGACAACAGTCGACGATGTGAAGCCCGTCTCGCTGAGCGGTGCCGGCTGGATAACTGCACCGTGGGGGGCAACAATTAACAATTGTCTATTAGCGCTGATTAATCCATCAGTTCATTTAGTCCACACAACCTAAGACAATAGTGACAGATGCAGTGCAAGCCTATTTCCCCAAAGCTCAAGGTGTCATCGTCATGAGTTGCTCGTTTTGTCCGACTCACGGTTCAACACAAGGACAGTCGATTTACAGTGATAGCAAACAAGGAAAAGCAGAAAATTCCTCACATTTAGCAAGCTGGAACCACCAGAGAGCGTTTCACATTTTACCTTAAAAAAAAAGAAAAAGAAAAAAAACGCAAATTTTCTGTGGATCTGCAATCAAATGACTCAGCACTACCTTGATGTGCAGAGAAGAAGCCTGAGCCCAAATAACTCCATACTACAGCTTACCTTATTTTTTTTTTTTTTATTTTTTTTTTAAATAGTATCATTTAGTTTTAATCACAACTCATTATTGAGAGACATTTGGGATCCGATTACGGTGAAAGGGAGTAAACGAGGATTTACATAATGGATTTGGAAAGATATCTCCAAGATAGCCTATATAATATAAACACTAACTGATTGAAGATGGAATTTGTCTCATCTCAACCATGGACTTGTTTTATTATATTGATGTTTAGCATCTTTGACATCTTGTCCCCAAATACAAAAAAGCATTCCTACAATTATTCCTCTTCCACATCCCTCCTCTCCCAGATGTGTGTTCTCTCTCTCTCTCCCTCGCTCTATTCACCCTCCATAATTCACATGTTGACTTAAGTGGGCAACAGCAAATAGAGGGGATGAAATATACACAAGGAGAAAGCATGCACATGTTTTGGAGTGTTCACACACTTAAATCGCCAGCATAACCACTTCCTGGGAATTCCCTTTAAGAGGGAGAGACAGAGAGAGTCAGTGTGTGTGCAAGAGAGGGAGGGAGAGGAGGGGAAATCAAAAGGACATGGTATGCACTGTTTGCGTGACAAGACCCTTCTTCCGAGGCCAGACACACACACACGCGCGCACGCACACGCGCACACACACACACACACACACACACACACACACACACACACACACACACACACACACACACACACACACACACACACACACACACACACACTGCAATATGAAACTCTGTTGCTGATAAGTGGTTTTACATTAAAAACTGGTGGTGTCCATTGTTTTTGCTTGCGTGTGTGCAAGTTACACCAAACCTGACCACATATCTGCAAAGTACAGCTATGATGAAAGCCATATTGGAACTATGGACTTTTACCTGCAATATTTCGATTATCCACACGCACACGCACACGCACACAATTGTTGGAAGACACAGGCCTACAGTCAGTGCCAGATCAGTCAGCAACTGGATTAATCATTGATGGCCGCTCAGACACATGGACACACACACACACCTACTTTTTCTCGAGAGAGAAGATTGCAGAATGGCTCTGCACTCTGCCTTAGAAAACCCCAACACACACACACAAAATTGTGGTCACTGCTGACATGGGCAGGCTCATGTCAGGGTTGCCAGAGGCACCGCTACAGAAATACACAGAAGGAAAAATAGAGCAGGGGAAATAATTAAATCCTTTGTGTTGACATGATGTATAATAAAAGTAAGGTTTGGCAACTTTGAACAAACATATAGAAAGTAAAATAATTCATTTTTTCAGCTCAAGGTGCACTCGAATCACCTCAAACGGAGGCAGCTTCTGGAGGATTCCCACTCAGACAGGTGCTTTCTCCACTAATCCACTTGGGGGGGGGGGGGAGTACAGGAAGAGAAAGAAAGAAACGGGACGGTTCAGGTCTGAACTGAACCTGAGCCCGAAGAAAACCGGCTCGACAAGAATTCAACACAACACAACACACACACTGCTGGTAACTACAGGGGAGCTTTCTACTGGGGGATATGTGATTAACGCGCACTCGCAGACATAGTGGGGCTTCTGTGCTCAGAGCTTTTCCGTGAGGCTGTGCACACACCTGCACACATTGTCCCGTATCTATCTGTCTCACACACGCACGCGCACACACACACACACGCACACACACGCACACACACACACACACACACACACACACACACAAACACACACACACACGTCTCGTGTGTCACTTCACAACAAGTGGGCCTACTGTCAAAAGCAGGCTGTCACGTTGCCTGTCTCTTGTCTTCTAGTCAAAAGCTGAGTTTGGGGGGTTAAGGAACGAAAAGATTCCGTTTCACTTTGAGGCTTTAACCGCGAGCACGAGACAAGTTTGGTTCTCACCTCGTCCCACTTGATGAACTTGCCCCCCTTCTTCAGCGCTTCGTGGACGGACACGGGTTTGAGCTGCAGCGCGTGGACTCCCGGCTTGGCCCCGGCCATGGCGAGGGACTCCCTGCCCGGGTGCCAACGCCTAAACCCCGGCTACGGCGAGCTGGACTCCTCTGAAGGAACAACGAAAGAAAAAAAACCCCGCTCTTCCTTCCTCCTCTTCCACCCCGGAGCTTCTTCTTCTTTTCCGGGGAGAGAGTGAATTACAAGTCCGAGGGGAGGGGAGCTTTTTCACACCCTCACCTCAAAAGTTGGTAAACGTCACCGAGAGTTTTGAAGAACATGAGGAGTAAAATCCACAGAGAGAGAGGGAGGGAGAGAGAAAGGGAGACAGGACGAGTCGGTTTCAGCGCGCACCGCCGCTGTCTTGTCCGCGTCCACGCAACCGCGGTGGCGCGCCTTCAGCCCCCCCTTTTTATTATGAGCTTTGATTCATATATTTGTTTATTTGTGCCGAATCCTTTAATCACGCGCTTGAGCCCGCAGAGAGATCCTTTCCTTCCTTCCTCCCATCTGGTCGACCTCTCTCCTCTCCCCTTACAAACTTTCTCTCTCTCTCTCTCTCTCTCTCTCTTTCTCTCTTTCTCTCTCTCTTTCTCTCTCTCTCTCTCTCTCTCTCTCTCTCTCTCCTGTCGCCTCCGACGCGTTTCTTCTTCTCTACTCCTCTCCTCCCTGCATGTTTTCTGTGAAGGAGGAAGAGGAGGAGGAGGAGGAGGAGGAGGGGGGAATGAATAAAGAGAAGATTCCGAGAGGAGAGAGTGAGGGACAAGCGCAGCGTCAGACAGCGCGGAGTGAAGGAGGAATGAGAGAGCAGGAGGGAAGTCAGAGATTGTGTAAAAGGGGTGTGTTTTAATCCAATTCCTCTGCCTGCCTGCCAGCCCGTCCGCATGTGTCCCTTAAATACACAACGTGCATATATTGTTTTTCTTTATCTGAAATAATATTTGCTCAAAACCTTACCCACCCTTTGTGTTCACATCACCGCTGTGCTCCAAATCTGCTCCAAATGCAATCACAAGCTGTCGGCCGGACACTTAAAAGTGCGCAATTATTTAGTGTTGTACTTTCATAAAGTTTGGGGACTTGAAAAAGGAAGCTTTAAAAAAAAAAAAAAAAAAAAAAAGGGTTGTAAAAGTGAAAGCAGCAGAGCCTGAGATATCCTGACTTTTTGAACCTAAGAAATCACTCCAAAAGTCCTACACTTCCCAAGATGCAACTATGAAGTGTCTTTCATCCATGTTTATGCCACTTTGTAATACGGGCTTTCAGTTGGACATTTGTAGTCTCTTTGTAGTTTTATTTATTTATTTATTTTTCCTGGAGCCAAAGAGGACATATACAACAGTTTTCACAGACACTACATTTCTTCCATTCTCACTACATTGACCTTGATGTATAAAATGTCCCCGTTAGCCCTCTAGTTCAGCAGTACAGATGTACAACTCAATGCCACACAAGTCTTCTATGCATTGTACCACAGTGCCAAATAATATAAATCTATATTTATTGTAACAGTATACACCCACACATTGGCAACACCACATGGCAGCCAGGACTAATCTAAGGAGGCACACGATGATAAAAGGCATAAGGATAGGGTGGGGAATTAATTCTCAGAATCTTCCTGTTTTATTTGATGAAATACTAGATCCCTTCACCTCTTCAGGCATCTAAACATCCATCATTTAAAAGATACTGTGAGCAACTCTTTGGTTTCTCTGAGCTGTTGTCCATGTAAGGCCTCGATGACGGGCCACAAGAAGACACTTCAAAGGGATCGTGGAACATTTTGGGAAAAATGCACAGTCGCTTTAATGACGATAGACTAGTACTCTCATGTCTGTGCGCTAAATGTGAAGCTAAAGACAGCAGCTGGTTAGCTTAGCATTGCATGAAGACTGGGAGCAGGGGACAGTAAGACAGCTGGCCCGGCTTAAACTACAGGCTTGTTTAAAAGTAAAGCGCCGCATAGCTCCTCATATGTTTTGCGTGTCAAATCTTAATCTGTAATTCCTAATTTAAGATGTCATTTCTCTCTGTGTAGTGGAGTAGAACTATAGGACTTGATTTGTGATTTAATATCACAGGCACAAATGCAATTTAACTGTAGTCTGCAGGAAGCAAAGGTATAATTAAAGGCTGTTTTTGCCTTTAATGTTTTGTCCTTGGTCTTGACAGTGACTATGTGTGCCAGTAATGTTATTACAAACATGGTGGCAGTTATTGGAAATGCACAGTAATCAGTTTAGAGGTCATTCTGGAGCAACAGGGGGTGCTACTCAGGCAGTCAGGTTGTGAGATTAGGGATACATTTAGTAAATGATGAATGAATAAATCTGCAACCTATAAACAGCAAATAATTTAGAGGGCTCGGAGGAAAGGTAATTGAAGCCACTGGAAGTCATCGGATGACTTTCCCCTGCCTCGTCTAGAGCCGTGGTATCGTGTTTTAAGGAGCGTGAGAGCAAAGGAGGCTGCACAGTTCAATGCCGTCCAAATCCCGCTGCCAAGCAACATTGGACTTCTCATAAAAAAATCTTTTTTTTAAAACACCCTACAGAGCAACTGATTTTTTGGCAATTGTTGCCATTCTCCAACTCCCTAACTACACCCGGCAGGAATGTCTGCTATGCTGCAGCCTGCTGACTGACAGACTTAGTGAAAACCTGGTGTTGTGTTTTTCCCCTTGACCAAAACTATAGTGAGGAAGAGGAAATCCAAAAGAATCAATCAGAAATAATCTGTCATGAACAGAAAATTCAAAACTGCTGGTGTCAGTGTTACATGACCCTAAGGAGGTGTACACAGTGGGACATACATTGTTAAACAATTCAGCAGCCAGACCGAATGGCATTGAGGTGGTTGCGCGCACGTGTGTGTGTGTGTGTGTGTGTGTGTCTCTTTGTATATCTGAGCTGTGTGTGTTTTGAGTCCAGGCCGTAACCGAGTCCAGGTAGACTTGTTGATTAATTTCATCTTGAACCACCACACACACACACACACACACACACACACACACACACACACACACACACACACACACACACACACACACACACACACACACAGCTACACACACACTCACACATGACCTCTCATATGACAACAAATAAATGATGGACACATGCATATGCATTCTTTCAACAGTGCAGCACACATGCATAAGCAGGGATATTGTGTTTCTCTGCTGCATAATAATAAAAATCGTTCCTCTCTATTCTTTTTAGCCAGACCATATTATGCTGAACGCTGCATTTGAAGTGCAGGCACCTGTGGTGTCAATAGGCAGCCTCCTCCCTCCATTCAAGCCCTCTCTCTTTTTGCAAATACGTTCTCGCTTTAAGCCTCTCTCGTCCTCCTGTGTTTGTTCTCTGTCTCCTGCTCACTCATTCCAACAGGTTGACATCAATAGGACACGGTGCGCATGGGGTTCCTCTGAATTAATATGGAATTAGGCTGCAAAATGTTTTGCACTCTGCAAAACAAGTGTAAGTGCAGATGAGCAGGCTCGTTGTTTCTCCCCACAGAATCAACGAATAATCTTTCCACTTATTGATTTGTAACTGCGCCTTTAAGACCAACCTCTGATGAGGGTGCTTTGGGCCTGCTCCCTAGAACAAAGTGCCGTCTGACCTGAGATCCATCTCAACTGTGTCCACAAGAAGGATAGTTATTGTTTGGGCCTGTGGGTTTTTTGTCGGTTAGTCCACGACTTAATTCCAGACTCAAATATCTCAACAACTATTGGATGGATTGCCATGACATTTGGTGGACACGGTTGTAGTCCCCTGGGGGTCGATATGGTGATATCCTGACTCCTGTAGCGCCTCCCTGATTTATTTTAGGTTTAGTGACGTGTCTTGACAACTATGGATGGTTTTACCATGACATTTTGTATATTCAAGATCCCCAGAGGATGAGCCCTCGTGACTTTAGCAATTCTCCGATCCTGTAGCACCACCAGCAGGTTTTCACCTATTCTGTGAAACGTATCTTATTATAGCAGCAAACAGCTATTAGCTATGTAAATATATAGAGGAGAATTATCTACCTGGAGCAGTGAATGAAGTCATTCTCCCTCCGTGTGTGTTGTTAATTGAGCTTCTCCTTGCTTTCGCATTGTAAGTGCATGTTAGTGCATGTGATCTCACACGGTGGTTTCTCCGGTTCCCCCTCAGGTAAACACTGTTAGCTCTAACAGCATTTGCCATCGCCATGTTGAAAGCTGTTGAGAGGCAACATAAATGCTCCCAACCTCGTATAGAGCACCTTTAAATGCTCCCCCCTGGCATTACGTGTAGCCCCACCAGCAGGTTAATATTTAGTGACATGTCCTGATAACTATTCGATGGGTTGCCATGAAACAGCTGCAGTGTCCTCACAAGCCCCCTTCATAGGACCACAAAAGACGGGGAGAGAAGCTGAAAGAGAAAAAGGGAGCAACAGAGGACACGCTGACCATAAGGGATGGTAAAAGAAATACAGAAAAGAGGAGGATTTAAGGGGAATGTAGGGGATGTATAACTCACGGGAAATTTAACTGGAGCGAATGTCAGATCTAATCGTGTTTCGGTATTTACTGTTTTGCGTCAGTTTAACAAGGTCTGTCCTATTTTCTGTGTCCCATTCAGGAAATTACAAGTATTAGAAAGAAAGAATGTGAGTAAGAAAGATGGAAAGCGGGAAAGAAGGGCAATAGGGAAACAGGAACGGGGTCGAGCTCGGAATAAGGGTTAGGCTGTCAGGAACATCATAATGGCCTGTTAATAAAGAGGGTTATGAAAAGAGAATAAAGGGGGACAATAGAGGTTGAAAATGTGACAAAGTGAGGGACAGAGACACGAGGAAAAGAGTCTGGAGAGAAAAGGAAGAGCCACAACCACTCCTCTCTCTCTCTCTCTCTCTCTCTCTCTCTCTCTCTCTCTCTCTCTTTCCCTTTCGAGGAACAGCCAGATCTTTCTCTCCAACGCAAAGCCACTCACAAAGACACATTGTATTAAGACACACAGGCATATTCACTGTCTTGCTCCCCTTCCCCCCCCCCCCCCCACACACACACACACACACACAAACACACACACATGCACAAAAACACACACAAGCATGTACAGTACACATACTGGGTTTAATAAGAAAGGCCTGACTCAGTCAACAGTAGCAATAAAAAGTTGATCAGATTACTCTTCACTGCGCTGCTGAGAGTTTTGGCCTGAAGTCGCTGACAGTTCACTTGAGACCGGACCCATCTGTCTCCATAACGCTGCACGGTTATTGTCTCGAAAAGCTATCATGTGGGCTTGTGGGCAAAGTGCTGATTACAGTTTTCCCCCCCAGAAGAGGCATTCATAGACAATGCAGATGGATATGACGGCCCGGGAACCAAACTATCTTTCATGATAGTCCCATTCGTCACTGTCCCCTCTGACCAAATGAGTTTAGCTCCTTGCCCTGCAGCCTCAACGTGCTCCACATGGGGGGACTGCACCCTGAACTCCTACTCCTTCGTCACTGTCACTGTCTGCAATGCAATCCTGTACTACCATCCAGTGGCTGCGTGGCAACACTACCGTCCCCTCTGTGCTGGATTGTGCAACAGTTAAGAATGTGGTCGCACTAGTTTCAGGTCTGCGTGTCCTGTGCTGTGAGAACCATGGGGGTGTAGCCTACCTGTGTATGTGCACAGCTGCCAATCACGGCCATCCGTGTGAAGTGTGTTTTCTCAAGTGAATCAGGGTAAAACCATTGTGTATACAGTAGCGCCTCATAAAGAACACAATGCTGCAGCACTAGAGAAACACTATAGAGCACATTTGAGAGCGACTGATTGGGACTCCAAAGTGAAAATCAGAACATAAAATGCAAACCATAGAATAAAAAAACATACGATAGTTGGATTAAAATGATTCAGCAGTACAATTCCACGGTGTCTTCATATGCTTGTGTATTGGCGTTATTTGTTTCACTGATCATGTGATATATGTCAATCCCTTATTGAAAAGAAAATTCCACTTGATGTCGAAAATTCTTGGTCCAAAAATTGAATACAAATGAACTCATGTATGTATTACTGAATGGGCATATTGGGCACAGGCCCAGGGGCACAAAGTGTAAGCCCCTCCCTCTCCCAGCCTTCAACTACTAAATATCCCACATTGAGACACGTAACAATCAGGAAGAGACCTCAAATTGACTACAGAGAATCATAAAAGGACAAGAGATGCATGTCTGTGCCCGGGGCCCATTGTCACATGATCCTCCCATGAATGTACTCAGTGTAAACAGGCTCAACAGTTCCCCCCTGTGGGTGGATGACTTCCTAGACTTCCAAGTTGAGATTGAGAGCAGACCAACTAACTTGTGTTCTTGCTATGTCTTTGCAGTACTTTACTTGCAGTACTTTTTTTAAATGCAGGAATGTAAATGTACTCTTCAGATTGCAGTTTAATATGAACTCAGTCTTATGGCTATTTTGCATGCCCAAGCTTCTTAGTGAGATTAATTGAACTCATTACATGACGTTTTCTCACACCCATGCAGGTCCACACAACTAGTTTGCGTATGCATTTTCTTCGTTTACCTGGTGACACATTGTGTGTGGGGGGGTTGCGCAATAGTGACTACATGTGTATGTGTGTGAAGTGTACGTTTAAGTTACCGCGCGTGTACGAGTGTGTGTTGGCCTGTCTGTGCTTACTCAACTGTAAGTTTCAGACATGCTCACTGAATAATTCAGGTTTTTCTTTTTTCTTAAGTCTTGTTACCATGGTTGTCTGAAACGGTTAGGACACACACACACACACACACACGCACGCACGCACGCACGCACGCACGCACACACACACACACACACACACACACACAGACACACAGACAGAGATATGAGCATGTTGACAGATGTGAACACCCCCATACACACTACAAAGGAGTGAGAGAGAGAGACATGCATTGTGAATTATCTTTACCTCCCTCTACACTTCACACTCATATTATTATTAAAACTCTTCTTATTAACCAGCCGAGTCAGGGTGTGGGGTTCCCCGCTGTGACAACACAATGGACAGACTGTGAAAAACTGGGGCCGCTTTCCTGTTAATGGAACACTTCCAGTCGTTTTTAATATATATATATATATCTCTGTTGAAGCTTTAGAATGAAACCTAAAAGTTAAGTCCCAAAACTGAACCCCCACCTAGAGAATCAAGCTGCTCCGTCTGCTTTCCACCTCCAGCCTGTGACCTTGGAAGAGAAAAAAAATATTTAGCAAACATGGAATACATACAATGATATTTATTGTACACTGAATTGTAAGCTTATCTTTTTCATAAACTGTGAAATGTAGGTGTGAAATTGTGTCTGTATACATTTCACACATTCCAGAGGAGACAAGTGTTGTGAATCAGTCCAACCAGCATCAAATACCAAGTGTGTGTAGACGTCAAGGTCCCGAAAGCCAAACTAGCAATTTGCGCAAATTCTGTTTAAAGAACAATGCACTGCATGTCTAGAATGTCTTCTTTACTGATACTGGTTGGCCTCTAACGGTGAACATAACAAAACAAAAAAGTCTGTTATATGATCGCAACAGTAGAGCATATTCATCTCGTGCGAGGTGAGTTGAACTGTGTTCTAATGAGGACAGTGGGCTCCAGGGGGTCACACGCGACAGATAAGGGAAAGAGAGAGGGTCGGCGGAGGGGGGGGGGGGGTATGTGAGAAGGAAATGAGGAAAAAGGGGAGTGAACTGGTTTTCAAAGTTGGAGAAAAAAAAATCAACATTTGCCTTTTTTTTCTTTTTTTTTTTTTCAGTAGCGCTACGTCGGATGCGCTTGAGTCCAGTCAGAGAGCGCGCACGCACCTCTCTGGGGACAGAGAGAGAGAGAGAGAGAGAGAGAGAGAGACGTGTGATTTCTCTTTGTACTGAAGGAAGAGTTGAGGCCGGCTCTGCTTCTGCTCACCTCTCTCTATTTTTTTATATAAGCAGAGTTTGCATGCTGTAAATAGAACCATTAAGCCGGCTACACTTCACGTTCCACCGTATCGCTCCCGTTTGTTTTGAGGAAGCCACAGCCAATGTCCCTTTAAGCGATTTTCTGTGGACAACAAAAGCATCAGGTCCAACGCTGTTTCTTCGGGGGATTCCAAGTCACACGTTTATCAGCCGGCAGTGCGGAAAAGCGAGCAGCCGCGCGTCCACACACCGCTTCCACTCCTTTTTTTTGCCGTCGCCCCTTCCACACTTCCACATCTCCGGGTCTTTTTTTAAATTTTTTAATTACATTTTTTAATAAACCAAACCGAAGCGACCATGGCTGCTGTAACCAGCCCGGAGACGAGCCCTCAACCCCGGGTATACTTCCAGACGCCGGGCGGCACCACGGAGGAGCCGGAGATACCCGTTCGGAAGCAGGGACGGGTGACCGTCAAATACGACCGCAAGGAGTTGAGGAAGAGACTGAACCTGGAGGAGTGGATTATCGACCAGCTAACGGACCTGTACGACTGTGAGGTAAAGACCCGAACAATACAAACCCGCTCTCAAAAAAAAAAAAAAACACCGATCAAACGTATCGATCAGGCGGCTCTGCGGAGTGATAGGGCTCCATAAATCAGAGGATCGGTACCGGGGATTGTCTGTCCACCAGTCCTGGGGCAAACTGTTGAGAAAGAAACATTAAAAGGCCCCTCTTTGTCACTGCTTTTGGCCTAGCCTCGCGTGTTCCCTAACCTATAGTATCTGGGCCATATGCAAGTAGGAGGATGAGGTAATGAAGATGGCAAACTAGGAAGCTGATCATGAGCTGCGAGAAACAAAGAATTCACGTCAGCTATATTTCTGAATGTCAGATAGAGCCGCTGTGGTTTAACTTCAGTCCCCCGTCTACAGGTAGGCAGGCTAAATGTAGCTGATACAGCTTTATTACCTTATATCTTGATAATAGACAGCCTCTGCCCTTCTCTCTTCTGATTGGCTGAAGCTGTTTTAGAGCACACCTGTGAGTTCGTTTAATAAAGTCTTAATAGCTCACTGGAAATCATACCGTTGTCGTTAATTACATTGTTTAACCGCTGATTGGGGTGGAAAAATTAACATGTTTTGTTTTTTTATTCAATATGGAAATTAAGAAAATAACTCCTTGGGTGTCTGTGTCTTTGGTTTATCTGGGCTGTGACCCCCTGGTGTGCATGCCCCCTCCCTCATTGTCTTGTCTATTGTCTAATTGCAAACCTTTAAGTAAAGCGATAGGTTCTTCAGGAAGGCAAATGAGGCGGTACGGATGAGTCTGGGTGGAGGGGTCCAGTCAGGGGGAGTCCTGGGGGGGGCCTTTATAATGACCTCCCGGGCTGCCGTAATGACAATCACACCAGAGTCCCTCTGCACCATCACACATCAAACCGTCGGTGGTTGGTGACACACGGAGAGCCGCCGCAGCTCTAATGGAACCTGGCGGGCGGCTGCTGGCGTCAGTAGTTGGTAAGCTCATGTCAACCCCACTGAGCTGGCATTGACCCACTTTCTATTCCGAGTAGCTCGAGGAATATAACGACTTAACAGGTTTGTGAGAATTCCTAGTTGGCTAACAGCTGAGACAAAATGGCAAAGAGGCCGGGAGACAATTCACACACGTTAGCCCAAGGTCAGGCTGGTCTTTGACGATAAAAAAGAAAGTTAACTTGTCGCAGACAGGTTGGCATTCACCAGCAGCCTCTTCAGGAGGCCTGGCGGTCTCCACATTTACACCTGGAAGTCCAAAAATCCAATCCACTGACAAACTATAACTAATCGTGACTATGTTATTCCAAGCCGGCGTTAAACAAGAGTGTAAGTCAGTTTCCAAGGAGGGGTTTGGAAAACTGATACCTCTCTCATGTGAAAACCAGATTGCATTGAGAGTTTACCGGCGTTTACAGGGATATCCCGTGACACGAGGATCATAATAATAATAATAATAAAGTAGCAGGGATACTACAGAGGCTCACATGCCAGCAGAGGTGATTAAATGGCCTGGAGAGGATTTTAAAATCAATGTGCTGTGATTGTGTGCCAATGATGGATTCTTATGCTATGGATTAAAACCTTGCAGAGTAAAAAAAAAAAGGTAAATTTTCAGGAGAAAATCCTTGCAGTACTGTTGTTCTGGGCCGACGGTGTACAGGAGATGAGTATTTCTCTTTCCTAATGTAGATTTATTCATTCGTTCAGCCACCTCGCATCCATCTCTCATTCACGACTCCACTTTGCGCAGACAGGGTCACAAAGAGTCCAAAAAAAAGCCTCGCAAATGGTTGTCGCAGTGACAGCGAGACCGGCAATGTAATGACTTATTATTGTCATATCAGATCACAGATACAGCAGATACTCACAAGATGGGATGTATGGATTTATTTCACGTCACTCGTTCACATTTAATGTGAACGATGCCTATTTATTTTGCTTTCCATCCACAGTGTCGCCCCCCCCCCCCGCCCCTGTTTTTCATTGTCCTGATCCCGTCTCTGCCTCGGCTGTTAGACAACAAAGAGATTGATTTACAGTCGGTTCACTGATGGAGACACATTGGGCTCGTTTTAGCCGGGGCGATGGGGAGCACGTGCCGCTCAACGGTGTAACTGGAGAGGCAGCTTCAGCCGGCCGGGGAGCAGAGAGGGAGAACCCTGTTCACTGACAAAAGATATGGAGCACGTTACTCCTTTCCTCCCACCTCCCCGTGTCCCTCCTTTGCCTATTCTTTCACTCCTTTTCCTGCCGTGTCGTCCTTTTTTTCTTCCGATTCATACATTTTTATTCCCCCCTCCTCCCTTCGTTATTTCCTATCTCCCTTTTATTTCTCCCCTGTCTTGGTAGCATATTTCTGCTCAATATGAAACCGGCATGGAGTTTGTTCAACAGGGAATTCATAATGAGCTATTTTCCCCATTCATATAATCCCTTTAAACATGCTACAAGCAGTCAGCCGGTCGTTTCTGCCAGCCAGCTTGTCAGATATTCATCCAGCCACTTAGTCAGTCTATCAGTCGGAGTCGCTGCGGGTAATAGTGAGGAGCCGAGCCTTAATATGACGCCATGGCAACCAGGCTTAAATGTTTACGTTGGTTAATCATGCAGTGGAAAAAAAAAGGTTGTGTCCATTTGGTAAAATCATCGTTTCCAAAAGTCCCTGTTTTCATTGTTTTCTTTCAATGCAGGGTCGTAATAAGAGCCACTCAGTTATTATATTAGCAGGGCTTTCGAGAATTCCTGCAGTCGGGTGTTAATGTGGCATTTGCTTTGTCGAGGGAACGCTCCCTGGTTTTGACAGGGTGCCCAATCGAGCGGCGAGTCCCAGTGCTGGTGGGGAGGTTGCTTGAGTTCATCTGATAGGGCTCTGGGGGTACATGAGACGACAAAGGTCAGGAGCCGCACCGCAACAGAACCTCCAAACCCTCCAATTCCCACTCCCCTCACAGTTTATGTTATAAACCCAACTGTAAACGGCATTAGCTTGAAAACATAAACACTGCACTGGCAGGAAGTGTTTGGATTTAAGGGGGGTTACTGGGTGTTTCCTTAAGGATAGATGCCTTTGTCTTTGTTGTCAATGCGCCTCCACTCTATGACCGGCTCTGTATATAAGGTGCTAAGTGAGTTTGGGCACACTCTAGGGAAAGAGAAAGTGGGGGTGACACTCGAGTCCGCTACTCTACTTCTCGTAGAAAATGATAGAATTTCACACCAGCATCATTTCCATGGCAACTGTGCAGTTTAAATGTAAAAGGCTTGTAGTGCCTCACTCTGCTTTGTTTTCTACTTGTACTACGCTGGAGCTGACCAGTAGCTACACAGTTAACAGTGGGACGAGTGGGCGGTCCAATCCCCAAACTCCAGGGCCCTACGTGGCCACACACACACACACACACACACACACACACAGAAACACAGATGGGGATACGAGTGAGAACAGAGGCAGGATTGGCGAGCAGGAATGCAATGAACGGGGGAAGAGAAGGGAAAACAACTGGAGGGGATGGCAAGAGGGGAAGGAAAAAGTAGTAGGAGGAGGCAGGGATGTCAGAGAAAGTGTTCTTCTAACGTGAGTCCTCTGCTATTGCTGTGGTATAATAGTAGTCGCTGAAAACAATCCGGTCAAATGAATCTCACAGCAAACACTCATCAAGGAAACAGTACAGTAAAGGCAGTGTGTGTGTGTGTGTGTGTGTGTGTGTGTGGCAATAAAAAAAACACACAAAAAAAACACAACATTCATCCTGGCATGTCTGTTCAAGTGAGTCATTCCAGCCGACGGACACGGACACACAAGCACACACACACACACACACACACACACACACACACACACACACACACACACACACACACACATGCAGACAAACACACACAGGACATTTGCTTAAACCTCACACTTAAAGGTCTGCATACCAATCAGTATTACCCTGTTTCACTCGGTGTGCGTAAGAGAGTGACTACAAAGAGTGGTTGTTACACAGCGGGAGTGAAAGACTCCAGTGTGTCTTTGTAAATACCCCCCCCACACACACACACACACACACAACACACACACACCAGCACACACTCGCACACAGACATGGGCATGCACACATCGTGTTAAAAGCTTACATGTGGTTCTACGGTTCTACGTGTTGAACAGTCCTTTTCCTGTTTGATGGGGGGGGTGGGGGAAGTCAGCATGCACTGTAGCCTGACCCACTGACTGACCATGTGAGCCTTTTTCTAAGACGCAGAGTGAAAAAAACAATCCAACCAAGCTGGAGAGGATATTGCGGGTGGAGGCGGGGGGGGGGTGAGCGTGTGTTTTGTTTTTGTGTGAGAGTGCGAGTAAGATCGGAAGGAAGTAAAGAACGCCAGGCGAGCGAGCGGAGGCCTGGATGAAGAAAGAGAGAGAGAGAGAGAAAGAGAGAGAACGAGGGACGTGAGTCATCCAGGGGAATGTTTTAAGCATGTTATCAAAGGACGTTTATACGGGTCATAGGAAAATAATAGACAACATTAGCACACAACTTTCCCCAAAAAGTACAATCAATGCAGACACCTGTTGATTCACACACACACACACACACACACACACACACACACACACACACACACACACACACACACACACACACACACACACATACCACACACACCCACACTTGCATGTCCGGCTTGGTTTTCACCAAATTTGCATAACATTTTGACTGGGAATGACTTTTAAAAATAAGGTTTGCTTAATTTTAGGATAAGAGATAAAGGAATATAATTAACACATTTATGGTTGACAGGTCTGTCCGCCAATTATTTTCTTTTAGCTGACAGGAACATCAGGTCATCAAAACCCTCCGTTGTGGGTCATAAGTTTCCAGCGCAGTGTTTAAGCATCCCTTCTAACAAAGTAGTCTGCTTCAATTTCAAGAATGCATCAGATCGTGCTCGTCGTCCATCATGATTTATTCTACTATGTAAGCACGCAGCACTGTAAACAATAATCCACAGCACCCAGTAACATATTGTGAATACCTCTGGGTGTGCGTAACCTTGTGGATTCCTTTCCCGGGCGCGTCAGCCTCCCTGTTGTTTGTCACAACCCTCGGCCTGTGCTCGTGTCACGTGTCAGCTTGCTCCTACAGCACTGATTGTCTTAACACCTTTCCACCATGTGTAAAAACCCCTTCACTGTTATGTTTCAGCGCCAGCTAAGCCTGATGAGCTTGTCATTCCACTCCCTGTCGGCCCCCGAGTGTAAAAGGTTTACACGAAAACCATTTCGCCGCAACGATCACAAGGCAAGAGGGGCGCATTTGGAGATCCATTACAAAACTGCCAGCACCAAATCTAATTGCAGGCCGTAACTTGTTTAACGTTGTGGGACAGTTTACAGACTCGAGAGCCAGTTTATTCAGACGCATCTCCCCGCGAAGCAGCTGTGTATATTGTGCGTGCACATTTAATAGCCACCCAGTAAATACTCGAGCAGTTAAGATCTTGGCTTCCATAAATATGACGACTGTGATGTATTAAAGCGCCCCGTTGCCGTCCTGCTTCTTCTTTTCAAATGAGCTACAATGCCGTTTCAGACAGGCACTCTTCAAAGTCCTATACACTGTCCTTTGATGCATTTTAAGACTGTACATATACGCTTTTGATGGCTGTTCTGTGGAAGCTCCAGCACCCCGAGGACGTTTCTTTTTAAAGTGATAATGGGTATAATAGTGACATCGTTTGGTACGCAGGCCAGTGTTATTACCACGTGTGACTCCAGGGTGATGTAGCTGTAATAATACTTTTAAATGATATGAATATGAGGTTTTGGTGATTTATTTTAATTTGTATTAGCCTCCATGTTGAAATAATGAAACAAGCCATTGTCCCAATATGTTAGCAGTTGCAACAAGAGTTGGCAGCAGCCTCGGTAGGGAGTAGCTATAATCACGAGGTCTCTTTGTAAGTAATGCCAACCGCCTGCAGGTTGAGTGAGGTAACACAGATCCACTCAGGAGGGTATTTTAGTCCCAGGAGGAGCATTAGAGCAGACGCTAGTTGAGCCGTTGGTGAACTGTAGGGAAGCGTACGTCAGTATACGGCTCCATTCACTGCCTCTAATTGTGTATGTGTTTACTGCACCTTTTTGTGCGCCAACAGCAGACTGTACAGGAGCTGTGCACAACATGTGTCCTGCTGATACTGTATATTTTTTGAGAAGTTGACGGGACTTTTAATATTCTCGTAGCTTTCATAGATTGTGCGGTCAGACGGGGGGGGGGGGTTTACGGAAAACAGACCGATTATTAGGTTCGAGCACCGGTGCCATGTTGGCCTTGTATGCCCCCATGACGTCACCGCTGTGTGAAACCAAACTTACCTATCGCAACGTGGAAGCCATGTGACAGGATTCTTGTACGGTTAATAAAAAACGCTCTGGTTGAAATGGCTTCGGGAAGAAGCGGATGGATGAAAGATGTGCGGACAGATGGACAGAAAGCTGGTCGGCAGATAGACAAATAATTCAATTTCTGATTATATTTTCAATAGATTGGCAATAGAGATGATAGTCGAACTGATGAATGAGGCGGAGGAATAACATTTACAGTCCATTCTGTTATTTACTTTAATATATTAAAATAATGATTTATGTAGTCTGTTTAGTATCAATACTAGTGTTTTAGCTTTTCATACTAATTGTTTGTTCCGTGTGGGGTCTTAAGTTTGAGACGCACGTTTATTTCAAGTTGCATTTCATTGAGAAGGAAGGAACACCTGACCATATTTGGGCAAATAGTCTGATTAATAAATGACTCATCAGGAAGGGAGTCAGGCTTGTTCTCACTCACACTCGCACATACTCCCATCATGTTGGAATTAAGAGCATTAAATAAACAAACCAAAACATCAAGTATTTGGTCATTCACCTCTTTTTTTCTGCTCCATATTATAAAATCTTCATTATAAGATTTTGTGTGGCTTATCACTTAAATCCATTTACAGTTGGATTCTGTAAATGCGATAAAACCCTAAAAAACTGTTTAATCCTGCTACTGAACAAACTTCAGAGGAGAGTAAATGAATCGCCTGGCGGCTAAAAGAATAAACCAGTTAGTGAAACAAAGGAATGATGAAGTTGGGAAATCAACTTTCTTACCAGGGCTGTTGTTGTTTCAGACCGTGTCATGTCTTGTCTCTTGTCTGGTCTCGTCTCTTTGTCTTGTTTTTGTTTCAAGGTGATAATCTGCTGCAGTAATCTGTAAGTGACCCAATATGGAATTGAACCAAAGCCTTTACTTATTAGAGCGTCGCCAGTGTTCAAGAAGCCGGAGGTTGTGTTGATGATTGATCTGTATGAAAGAACTATAATGTTCTCTAATCCCTTTTGAAATCCACAGGGATTACGTCTCAGTAGTGGCAGAATGAATTAAAAGGCTCCGCAAATAAACATGAACATTTCAGCAAAGTGGGTGAAAATGAATGGACGAAATATATCGATAGAACTCGAACTAGCATGTAGGATCACTCCTGAAACTACCAGAGTGACAGCATAAGTCATTCTATGAACAAATGGATTTAGGGTCCCTTTGATTGTCTTAGTAGTACTTGCCAAGAGTGACATAATGATAATCGGCTGTAATCCTTTCCATTCTTAATTTAATCTGCACGTAATCTCATGTTTCAGTCCAATTGTAGTGGTAATGGCTTGTAGAGGAGGTGTGTGTGTGTGTGTGTGTGTGTGTGTGTGTGTGTGTGTGTGTGTGTGTGTGTGTCAATTCGGTGCACCTCAGGCTACTTTTCCCGGTGTTCCCAAGACGCACACACACACACACACAAATTGAAATTGTGGAGCGCCATGATCTCCTCCTCGGATCGGTCCTCTGCTGCCGAAGTGACAGGCTCAAGAGGAGGCGCAGAGTGGAGGTGGAGGG
>JACSYO010000723.1:147500-192500 GCA_016806645.1 Ophiodon elongatus | reverse complement strand
ACCTTCTGTAGTGTCATTCATTTCTTAACAGGCCACTTAGTCATATTATTAGGTAACATTCTTCCCACATTGGCACGTCCATGGTGTTGCACAGGTGTTGCCTGCAGATATGTGCACACCATCGGTCCTTAACTTCTCTGTAGTTTTAAGTTCCTGTTGTTTCAATGTTTTAGTTCCATTTTACGCTGTGACTTTGCTCTAGTTTTTATTGCATATAATAATTTCTGGCTCAATCCGTTTGTGTTTGTTTAAGAAACAGGCCTGCGCATGCATACGCCGTGTGAATTTGAAGGTGTGCTCATCGGCTCATCTGCGAGCCTCCGTGAGCTGCAGTCGCCTTTTAAAACCTCCCCTGCACCCGTAGTCAAATATAATTATGTGAATCTTTGCAGAAGCACGTTTCATCCATAAGCCAATCTTTTTGAACTCGAGCAATGCACGGATATGTTTTTTTTCCTTCTTGGTGGGTTAAACAAGACCGTACTTATCCGTAGCATTGCCAGAGTGATTGTCCGCTGTTCTGCTACTATCTCTTTTCTTTTGGTCATCAAATATTTCACCAAAATCTTTGTTTTTTTTCCTTCAACCGAGCCTTTTCACCAGCCTTAAGTCACACTTCGGTTTCACCCTCCTCTGTACTTGCCTCTTCTCTCACCCTCGCCTTTTGTCTGTCCTTCAGCGCACCTCAGCGGGTGACTTGTGAGGACTCTCTGTCCGTGACGCACCAATAAACCCCGCCTTTTTCACAATCACAACTAATTACAATAGCTGAGATTGAAGTATCGAGAAAGAGCTCAGTGATTTATAGCTCAGGCCTTTTTCGTTTTGGACCATTAGACAACGATGATTAAAGCGGAATCCAGTTTTGTCCATCAGCAGGCTTTTTGAGTGCAAATAGGCAGAAACGCTAACCAGATGCTTTGGTTTCAGACGTTTTGCTTTTAGAGTTCTTCGCGTTGGTAAGCTGTCAGCTGTCAGATTGTCGCGTGGAACCGAGAAACGCACACAACCGACAGCCGAGTCATCTCAGCCATGCCTGTGCTCCCGAGGCCGCCTGCAGAGTGGTTGTGGCTCTGCAACTTGTCGTTCACACTTATTTTGTACCTGTGTCACGGTGCCAAGTCGACCAGCATTGGGGGGGTGGGGGTGGGCGGTCGGGGGGGGGGGTAACAGTTTTAATGGAGCGCACACACTCACTCCCCACACTCGGTTATGCAAACACGTCTAAACACTCAGCGAAAGCACTTTCCCCCACTTGGACTGACCTCAATGCTTTAAAGACTTGGAAAGGAAAGGCACATGGTGTTAGTGCAGCATGTAATTTATTAGTGTAAATTACTTCCATGTAGATCACACGTCGACCTCCCCAGCTGTTCGATAAAACGGATTAATAAGCAAAGAAACTTAAAAGTTAGGAGTAAAATGTTGCATGAAGGGAGTCTGGTTGATTCAGTCAAAACAAGAGCGCGCACAAGGAACCTGGGGTGAGTGGCCACATTGTTCGGCGCCACGCGGCCTACTTTTGTTACTCCATCCTCCTTCCTCCATCCTGCCGGCTCCAGCCATCGCTTCCCTCTGTCTCCAACTTCCTCCCCCTCTCCCCTCTCCCCTCTTCATCCCTGCATTGTACCAAGCCAAAACATTGTTTTGTCTTTGTAGCAAAGCAGGCGATTGGCCATCCTGAAGTCGGACTATTTTTAACCTGGTCTGTTGCTGCGGCAGCAGAAAAAAGCAAAAGTGGCTATTTATCACTCGTCATCCGGCTTTTGGTGAAGCTATATAGCCTCTCTGTAACTCGTCGCATTTGAATCACTTTCTTCTACATGGTCTCCCTCTGGCTCTGTCTCTCTCTCTCTCTCTCTTACACAGTTTACCCGGATCCCATCACAGGAATCAGCGATGTGGTGTGTTGTCACTGGAAGACATGCTGTGTAATCCTTGTAGGTGGCCTCTGTGACCTACTTACACATGATGCTTCCTACACTTTAACGCCATTGGCTTATATCCACCTTAATACACTTAATACCCCTCCCGCCGCCCCTCCCGTATCTTCTTTTTATTAGCTTCTTTTTTTGTGCTGATATTTACACCGTCCTACCTTTTTTTCCTCGAGTGGCTGTTTCTCTGATTTTACACTCGCATCGAACCCTTTTTTTTTTTACTTTTCATATCAGCGTAGTTCACTGTGTGTAGCCTGTAACTGCATTATGTGTGTCTCGCACATAAATCACAGTTTTTTTTAAATCAAATTTTGTTGGATTACCGTGAAATCACGTCAGTCTAAAATGAAAGCATGATTTGAAAATGATATTGGTTCATGAAAGCAGTTGACACATGGCGTAGTTTTTAACTGCGTCCAGTCGCAGATCAAACTTCCCTAAGTTTACTTCATTGCTCTCTATCATCACTTCCCCTTTCCAGAGATATTTACAGAAGCCATGATGGGCCTTTTTGCTGTGATACGAGGGCACTGACCTACTTGTGTGTGTGTGTGTAGCTTAAGTTTTGTCCTGTGAGGAAGCTGTATCTGGTTTTTGATCTGTCCGAGCCTGCAGCAGCTACACACAGCTACACAGAGCTACACACAGCTACACACAGCTACACACAGCTACACACAGCTACACACAGCCCCCCCATAGAGGAGTAGTTCTATGACCCAGGCGTGCACACAAATACGCTCTCATACTGTCACATCTCATTCCGCTCCGTCCTGCAGGCAGCCTCCAGACAGACAGTGTGTCCGCCTCATTGTGTTGGCGTGTGAATCATATTCGCAAGCTTGTCAGGAAGAGTATAATTAAATACAAAGACCGCGAACACAAATGGGCCTATATGCCAGTTTATAGTAGCAGTTTGTTTCTCAGAGGACGCTGGTGGTTCAGGCTGGAAAGGGCAGACTTCTTGATTACATGCAACATCAACAGAGGGGGGGAGGACTCAATACGACGAGATGAAACTGTGAAAAGGTATTTACAGCGAGGGGAAATATGCACGCGATCAAGTCACACTCACGTCGAGGATAGAATCAGAAGTTGTTGAAATATCAGGAATAATACACAGAAATCACAGTCAAGGCTTTAAATAAGTGTGGGAATTTTTGTTCGGTAGTCGAGAGTAAGTATGGAAATAAGATCATGATAATAAGATAAATGGATTATTCATTGATGGACAAACTGTTATGAATAGACTCCTTTTACAGCCGACCTTACTAAAAATATACGGCCTGCGTGTTGGCAACGTACGGAGCGTTTGTCCCCAGCCTTCCAGACGAGACAGCGAGCTTTAAACGTTGAATTAAAACGGTTACCAGCATCAAAATGTCGGCTCGTTGCATGTTCGGTGGCCAACAGCGGTTCCACAGAATTCCCGACAACAGGTGTTACAGTTTAACGAGTGAGCGTGTTAACGGGGTGAAAAAAAAATGTATTGAAGGTCTTTAGAAGGACACCTAGCTACATGTTCTTTTAGTGTTTTCAACAGCTGCCGTCACTACGGGCAACCACGGACACGTTCGGTGGAGAGTCACCAGTTGACACGGTCACTAAACCGCCATTTTCCTCTGGAGCTGTTCCAAATGTTGACTTCCTCTGGGCGGCTGAAACGCTCGTGTTTGTGGCTCCCATTTTAAAACTCAATAAAGTCGTAGCTCTGAGTCCATATCGTGGTATTTGACCTTCTGTACACGACCACAGATAACGAAATTGGAAGCGTCAAGTGACTTGTTTGCTCGTGATTTCTCTCGCTGGTGTAACGCTAGGTTTTTTCCCCCACCAAATCCATGTTTATATTTGGCCACTACATACTGGGCCACTCGCTGATGTACTCTACCCACTCGGTATCTGGAAAGTCAATTTGTTTAGGCTGCATTCTACATCTTTGGTGGTTAAGCACCTTGCACAGCTTGACAAGCCATTGCTCTCTGCCACACTTCCGTTCCCAAACTGCATACGTCTTCATTGTTTACAAACCAGGTCATTTCCGATAGAAGATTTGGAGATATCTCTTTTGAAATGAGTCTTGCTCATTCCTCCAGTACAGTTTTTACAAACTGGTTCCTGGTTCCTGGTTGATTTGCCCCTTTGAATAGTTCCACACAACCCCGCTGTTGTTTAGGCCCCGCGGCGTGTGCCAATATCTTGTAGGCACCTTTCAGTCCAGATCACATCTGCAGCCAACAGTAAAACCCCCTCCAGCTCCAGACTAGTTCAGTAAGTCAGTCTGGAGGATTGTTGTGGAAGTCCTCCCTCGTGATTCCCTGCTTTCTTTGTGTCTCCTCTCTAAAGCCTGTCTTCCGGCCTTTTTCAACATCCCTTCCTCCCTGCTCTCCCTCCTCTCCTCCCCCTTCGTCCCCCCTCAGCTGCTCCCTCTTCTCGATATGCTCCTTAACCTCTTACCTTCCTTCCTCGTTCCCGTTACCCTCCCCCCACCCTTCAGATTTAACAGTCTGTCTCTCAAATCATTTTCAAGTAAGCCGTATTAAATGGAAGCGTGTCGCTTACGCCTTTCAGGAACAATCAGTGCGTTACATTCACCTTGTGAGTACGCCACGTACGAGAGATGGAGTAGGAAAGAATGGTTAGGAAGTTAAAAAATGATTTCCTGTTGAATCTTGAATGAGCGGTTCCTTATCTCTTCGTCTCCTTTGTGTCCTCGTCTCTCATGCTTTCTGTCCCAGCTTTCTTTACTGCCTGTGGTAGCAGCACATGGAGCCCACATGTTGTGCAGATCAGTCTTTGTGTCAGACTTCACCCCCTGTGTGTGTGTGTGTGTCTGTGTGTGTGTGCGTGTGTGTCTGTCTGTGTCTGCGTGTGTGTTAGTAACAGACAGCGTCAGTGTGTCTGCAGTGTAAGCATGTGTGCACCTTTGTGTCCGTCTTTCAGAGCTTAAATTTTGAAATTCTGTAAGAGACTAGCTTATGTGTCTGTGTGTGAATAAGTGTGTTAATAGTGTACTGTGTGTGTGTGTGTGTGTCAGTATTTTTGCACTTTTTTCGTCTGCGTTGCTGCTTACAGCATGTGTGTAATGGCCACTTGCTTGTGAGTCTGTGTGTGTGTGATTTTTTTTTTATACTTTGCTGACAGTAAGTCTGGTTGTCACCTCCAGTCTCTATCTCACACACACAGGCTGTCCTGCTCAGAACTAAATCCTCATACCCCGTCTTTTACACACACACACACTTCATCCAGCTCAGACTTATCAATGCTCATTTTATAATTCTTTAATCCACGTGTGTGTGTGTGTGTGTGTGTGTGTGTATGTGTGTGTGTGTGTGTGTGTGTGTGTGTGTGTGTGTGTGAGAGGTGTGTGTAACAGAAAGGATGTGTGTGATGTTGAAGACTTGTCACTTGGAAAAAAGAAAAGTGCCATTTGGTTAATGTGCACACACAGCATGCTGTTCCTGTCTGTCTGTCTGTGTATGTGTGTGTGTGTGTGTGTGTGTGTGTGTGTGTGTGTGTGTGTGTGTGTGTGTGTGTGTGTTGGAGTAGGGGGCAGTTGGGCAGGTGCAGAGACAGCTGGTGTGGGCAACTCTAACCGAGGGGGAGGACGAGAGCGAGGGAGAGATTCCTAGAGAATGACATGAATATAGGGTAGCAATTGAGCAGCAAAAGAGGGGGAAACGAGTGTTTGTTCGAGAGTGTGTGTGTGTGTGTGTGTGTGTGTGTGTGTGTGTGTGTGTGTGTGTGTTTTGCTGCCAGCGGTGAAACGCTTTGATAGCACACACTGAGCTAGTGTGCTTGAGTGAGACAGATGGAGAGGGAGAGAAAGAGAGGGAGAGAGGGAGACTACCGGAGCACTTTCCACAGAGCGACAGATTAATCAGAAGAAAAAGTATTGATTGGCTTCTTCAGGGAGGGGGCGTGGCAAGAAAGGGGAAAGAAAGGAAAAAAGATGAACTCACAGCGAACTCAGCTTCTACTTTGACTCATTCACTGAGCCAAACATCTCGAAGCGAGAGGCAAGGGTGCTCTTAACCTCCATATTGGAGGTCAGCTTATCAGTAGCAGGCGTTAATTGCTTTGCTTGAATAAAAAAAAAATTGTATTGCAGCTATTTCTGTTTCACGGTGATTTACAAACCAATTTCGAGCGTGTAAAGTTATTCTCTTACTCTCCGAGCAGTTTCTAAACATCAACGATGTCTCATACGGGTGTGCAAATGAACGTGCAACACACGGAGTTGACTGTGTCAGTATCGGCCATCATGTCTGTGCTCTTCTGCTGTTACCTGTTCATGTCTCCGTCTACTCGGCCCCTGTTTCTTTGTCTCTCCTCTCTGCTCTCCTGTCGTGTGCAACACGGCGAGGTAATGGAGGGACGTCGCCCTCTAGTGTTCAGAAATGGACACTCATCGGCCGCCTAGTACCACGTCACGCAAGCGAGACAGAAAGGGCCAGCGCCGGTCTATTTGCAGACAAGCCACACGACATAAACACAGGGAAAGAAACCCTCATCCACCCTTCTATTCTGAGTCCATGTGTCAGTGGTGCTAACCTTCTTCTTTTTTTCTTTTTTACTTTTACTTTCTGCCACGTGCTACAGGAGGAGGCCATCCCAGAGCTTGAGATAGATGTGGACGAGCTGCTGGATATGCCCAGTGACGTTGAGCGGGGAGCCAGGGTCAAGGTAGGAGACGAGCACGCTTGAGTCAAAGCATGCAGGGACACACACGTGCAAAAGACAAGATACATATTCAGACTGTCTTTTGTTGTTTTACAGGACCTACTGGTTGAGTGTTATAAACCCACTGAGGTAAGAAGTAAATGTATCTCTCTTCCATCCTCCTACCCCCTGGCACCCCCAGATTAATGCACTGTGCACTTTTTTTGTATTATTTCTGAATTCCCCTCATGTGTTTTGTCCCCTCCTGTCTCCCCGTAGGACTTCGTCTCAGAGCTGCTCGACAAGATCCGAGGGATGCAGAAGCTCTCCACGCCTCAGAAGAAATGATGGCTTCTTTCCTCCACCCCCCCACCCCCCAGCCCCACGTCCTCCCCTCCCCTCAGCCCTCACCTCTCGTCTTCCTGCCGTGCTTTCCATCTTTCCATTTTGATGTCTTCTTCCGTTGAGTATTTTCATGAAATACTTTAACTAAACCTTGTTTCCTCTTTTTCGTCACACCCTCCACTCCGAACCCCTTCCCTGTTATCCCCCTCCCTGCCTGGATACAGTCTCCATAAATTCGCTTTTAACCTTCCGCGAAGAAGAGAAAGTAAAGAACGCGTAATAGTGAGCAGGGGAAAACAACAAGTGATTCATTGGTCTTCATCCAGGCACGTCTCCTTCCGTCTCTTTTTCACTCCTGCTCCTCCTTCGCCCCTTTGTTTGGCTTCACTCCTCTTCCTCATCCGTCCCTCACACCACCCTCCATCTGTCTTGAGGAGGAAGAGGAGAGGAGCGGAGACGAGATGAGTCCCATAATTACTCGAGAGTGGGGCGGCTGCGAGGTGGGAAGAGGAACGAGAGTCCGCAGCCGCCAAGAGAAGAGTGGGAGGGTGAACAACGAAGGCGGAAACAGCCAATCAGCTTGAAGCAGGGCCTAATCATTGCGTTCTTGTCTCTACCAATGAGATTCTTTATTTTGTCATTCGTGAGGGGTTTAAACCTGTAAAACGATCCAGAAACCAACCACGATTCTTTTGATACTTTCTAGTTCAGTCTGAGGGCATGGGGACATTCACTTGACTTTAGTTTTTTTTTGTAACTTTTTTTGTTGTCAGTACAGTCAGAGACATTTGCTACAGTGGTGCATTTAAAGACTGTCTTTTTTGTGTGTGTGTGTGTGTGTGTGTGTGTGTGTGTGTGTGTGTGTGTGTGTGTGTGTGGATCTGTTGAAAAATCTGCACTATGTCATTTTGGGAAGAAAATCTGAACCCCTGACCACGAAAGAATGATGTGCGCTATATCTTTAGTCCAACAAAGAGGGAAAATTTGATCCCTGGAAATAGTGGTTGAACCTTAAAAAAAATAAGTCGCTGGCTGGCTGTTGTGGTCGTACGGTCCAACCAATAGACTAACATTCTCCCCGTGAGGCTAGAGTAGATGTAGGTTCTTTTAGGTCGGGTGTGCTTGTATAGAAATCAAATTATTGGGGAAAAATAGTATGTTTTTCTTTCCTCAAATGCGTAGTGCAGTCGTAAGAGTGGTTCTTTAGAAGCCTGTGCTGTCCAGCCTGCAGACGCATATGTACGTGTGCGTGTCGCTAAATGCTACGTGTGCGTGTTGCTACATAATGTACAGCAACATTCATGATAGGAGTGTTTTTTCCTGGCCTGTATATTCTGCTGTTCTGTTCCACAAATTAGATTTTTTAGTATAGGACTGGTTCCTGTTTGGTTTTTCTGGATGCATTCTGTCACACACACACACACACACACACACACACACACACACACACACACACACACACACACACACACACACACACATACACACACTCACACACTGACAGTCCGACAAGGGGACCCAGAACAAAGCTGCCTTGTTTTGTTTTTTTGTTTTTTTTTGTTTCATAGCCCCTTTCTGTGTCCTTTTCACACTTCTCTCCTTTTATCTTAGGAATGATTCGGTCCACCACATAGTTTTGTGTTTGGCAGACGTCAGCTCAGAGCAGTCACACATGGGAACTGAAAATGGCTTTGGAGCTCCGTGTTGGTGGCGAGACTTTGTAATATCCTCTGTCGGTCGGTAGACCCACCAATGAGACGTCTGAATGGGAGGGATGGAGGCCACTGTTGTATACTGAAGCTGTCGAAAAGCATTCACCCTTCCTTTTCTTCTTTCTCTCACTCTCTCACACACACAGGCCACCCTTGGGGCGGAGAAAACGGAAACAAATTAGAAAACACAGCTGCCTCTCACGCAGATGTGCACACATACACACACACACACACACACACACACACACACACACACACACACACACACACACACACACACCAAGTGCTGAGAGAGAAAGGGGGAGAAAGAGAGAGAGAGAAAGAGAGAGAGAGAGAGAGAGAGAGGTCCGTAGCTGTCAGAAGATCTGTGTTTCCCCGCTGCAGCTGCCAATCATCTCTGAGAATAAGCCATCTGTGTCTCATCCTGAGCCAATCAGATCAGAGACTGAAGCCAACCGGCCTTTTGGAGAAGCAATAGCATTGAGCTGTGATTCCTGCGACCAATTGTGAACACCTGCGGTGACAGCAGACCTCCGCTGTCTGTCTCTTTCTCTGTCACTGCCAACACACACACACTGGCCCATTTCTATCTTGCTGCTCTGTCTTTCCTCCGCCTCCTCCTCCTCCTCTTCCTCCTCCTCCATCTCCATCATCCCTCCCTTCCTCCCTCCATCCTTTCTTCAGTTTCCTTCCCTTTTTTAAAAAAAAAACAGATGTTGCCTTAGGTATTATTTATGTTACACAAACCAAATAAACGGGAGACATTCATTTTTTAAAAAGGTTACGCAACCTGCTGAACACGCGTGTTACTGAGCAGAACTGCAGCGTGTGGAGAACCTTGGATCTTCTGTCGCTCCTTTTTTGTTTTTTGTTTTTTTAAATAAAATGAGATTCTGTTGTTTTTTGTTGTTTTTTTAGAAGTGAGTGTTTAATACTTAGGCCTTGATACAGTGATTTTAATTAGATGAAACAATGTTCTTTACATTTACCATTTGAATACTGGTCTGTTTTTATTGTGCTCATGACACTTCTTGATGCCCGGCCTTGGATTACCACGTAGTAGAACAAAAAATCCATTCAGAATCACTGTGGTGCGATTGCTTTTGCCTTTCTGGTGGAGTTTCCCCAGATCAAGAGCCGTCTGCTTTTTTGGAGGCATCGGCTTGTACCAGGCAGGCTCAATCAGAAGGTGAATTTGAGTGGATTTTAATTCCTAAATCTGGGTTTGGATTATATCTTCTTAGACTGTTATTGAGAAGTGTGTTTTTTTACTGTTGGGGAAAATTGCAAAAAATATATATACTGATTATCATAATTGAGGATAAATACAAGAGCTAAACCATGCGGATTGAAGGAGCCGAGATGTTTTTTGGACAATGATTCGATTAAACCAACAAACAAATGTAGCAATATCAACAACAGGTCTTGTTTTTGCCCAATTTTGTTACACTTTTATGCAACTTTAATAAAAACATGTAAAATGGACTTGTTTGTCTTTGTTTATTGTGTTTGTCAATTATCTGCTTTAGAAGCTGCTTATACAGATGATTATACAACAGCATATTATTTATTATAGCTTGTATTTAGTTCCATCAAGCCTCTAAATTTGATGTTCGTTCGTGTGTGATTTATTAATTTGTAATGATTTATTTTTAACTGAACCATTTACAGACCTTTTTCATGGGTGACCTTTTCTTAATAATATTTTTATTGGAAAAAAATGTACAACCCAGCTACGGTTCACAAGATGATCCGTGTTCCATTTTGTTGGAAGACATTTTAGCTTAGCAGGTAAATCATAGACATAATTAATAACTTTAACATTGTCTCTGTTCCATTAAGTGTCTCTGAAACTCTAGCATACACAATAAGAGGAAATGGAGTGCAGAAGTAATTAATGTTATTAGTTCCACCTGCAGTTTTCCTGCAACGACATGCCAAAATGTCTTCCTTTTGTCCAAATTATATGAATTCCACCATTATCATTTGAATGGCTCTCTGGACATTTTGTATTATGTTGGTGCCATCTTGTGGTTGATTGCAGTATGCGTTTATAAGCTCAAGCAAGAGTGGGTCTGTATATTATCTTCTAATTGCTGGATGGTTAATGTAAACCCAAATAAGAATGATGCTTCACACCAGTAGCATGATGGCCCATGAGCCCCATGAGTTCCATGAGCTAATGATGCTCCCAAGAGTCAAGGGACAAATTCAGATCCTTGTGTTGATATATATATATATATACATATATACATAACAAATACACATATACATATACACACACATATATACATTCATATGTATACATACATATATATACATATATACATATATACATAACAAATACACATATACATATACACACACATATATACATTCATATGTATACATACATATAAAAACATACATATATATGTATATATAAATATATACATATATATGCACTAATGTGTTTTGAATACACACTAAAAAGCATATTGTTTTAGTTTTGATATAAATGTTTCTTATTAATTTAATGTTTTTATTTAAACCTGTAATCATTGTATTTATTGTAATATCACCTGAGAAGTCTGGGCAGCATCATTATATTATATTATACTATATTATATTATATTATATTATATTATATTGTATTATATTATATTATATTATATTATATTATACTAGATTCTATTCTATTCTATTCTATTCTATTATATTATATTATACTATATTATATTATATTATATTATAATATATTAGTAATATTGAGATTGAATAAAGGTAGATGCGCGGTATTTTTTATACGGTCCAGCCTATTGGTTAATTCTGATAGTGAGCAGCACTAAACTGGATTGTGATTGGTCGACTGAACCTGCTTCAGCCTTCTGATTGGACACGCGACGTTTGAGGTCTTCGCTTCTACCGGTCATCCAGACTCCTGCCTTACGGCTCGGCGCTGATTGGTTTATATCCACGGGGCTGTGGAGTCCGGCAAAGTGTCGAACTGAAGACTGAAGTGAAGAGGAAGTACTTTTTTTTAATAAATGGAAATATATAAAATGATACTTTAACTTTCTACTGCCAAGCGGAGGGAGAAGGTGAGCAGAGCGGTGAAGCGGAGGTTATGTTTACAAACAGCCTCGCTCGGACATGGACGGATAACGTCACTTGTTAATCCATGTTACAGTTGGAGGATATGCTCAGAATGAAACATACTCTGGCGGGGCTTCAACGGACTTAATGGCATTCAAACGCTGGTTATGTTGTTAACTATCAAGCGCCTGGAGAAGATATATCCGTGAATTAATCAAGTTGTGAGCGTGAGGAGCAGCAGCAGTCGTTTCCTCCCTTGTTAGCTAGTGATGCACTTGACTTCTCTCTGCTTCTTTATGCCGGTAATGTGACGTGAATTTGCAACAACGAGTCTCGTTTAATTAATTTGGGGTTGTGAGTTTAAAAATAAGAGACAGGAAGTACAACAGCTTGAGACTCGTTGTTTGAGTCTAAACACCGCCGTCGAGTTCATGAGGTTTACTGTTTCTACTGTAAGACGTCACGGAAGCTACCAGTGGTCAAGTCGGGCTCAACGGAAACGGCACTTCCCGTCAGGTCAACAAAATAAAAGTCTTGTTAATGAACGGAGAAAAAAGTTTGGAGGATATAAACAGTTTGGGCTCCCTTTTAAGTTATTTTTCCATAACGCGTCTCTGACTACAGGTTACAGGTAGATTATTTGAATTGTATCTTTTTTTAAAAAACATAATCGTGTAATTTCCCGTCTCGTGCCGTGTTTCTCTCGCGTGCTTGACAGATCTCCGGAAGCCACCCGGTAGCTCGCTGAGCCGCGGGCTTCCCGGTGTTATTATATTCAAATTATTCTCACACTGTGCAGTGAACTACTATCCACAAATAAACCACGGACGAATCTCTGTTTTGCCGACAGAGTTGTATAATTGATCCCTTTGCCTCCTTCCTGTTCTCTTCTTTGTGGCTTACTATAATTGCAGCCCATCTGCGGTGTCAACATCGCCCATGTTGAGCAGAATAACACAAGTGAATGATATCAGGAGAAGAGAAAGATAAAATAGCTATTTTAAACTGATTGCCCACAATATTTACAAATTTCGATATTCATATTTTTGTATTCTGAGTACATTTACTTCTTGAGTCGTGGAAGCATAAGATGTTTTGTTTGTACCAAATATTGCAATTGTGATATTTTTGACAATACGCGTTTCTTTTTCAAATTAGGACATAAAAAAATCTAAACAAAATAATGTTGAAAATATCATTTAAATCAGTCAAGATTCAGAAGTCTTTATTCATTATTAATAAGTTAATTAAATTAAAGTTGTTGTCCGCAACACCTTTGCAGTTGTTGATGTAATCTTTTGTTAACTCTTTAGAAAAAAAACAAAATCAATACAAAATAATAAACGTAATATGAAGCCAATGTTACTAAAGAATATTTAGACTTTTGGTGGTGGGAAACATGTTTACACAACAAGAGACCTCACCATCATTCAATAAATTAACAATAATGTGTAAAAAAAAAAATGCCTTGATTCGGTTGAGTTTTAGTCCTTCACCCAGACACACTGGTATAGTCTGTGTGTGTGTGTGTGTCTGCATGTGTGTCATGCAGCCATGCCCGCCCAACCCCATGTCAGGGAGCCGGAGGAGGAGATGGAGGCAGAAGGAGAGTCCCAACTCCCTGAGGCCAACGGAGAGGTGGCGCAGCTGCGAGGGGATGAAAGAGGAGGCGAGAGAGGAGAGGAGGCCATGGAGGACAGCGCAGAGGAGCGGGATAGCGACTTGGACGATAGTGAAGATGAGGAAGAGGAGGAGGAGAGCTCAGGTAAAGTGAAGTGCTCGGCTATGTTGTATGATTGAATGCAACATCACTTTTTTTTCACCGTTTCTGCCTCTCTCCCTGTCCTCTGTGAAGAGATGGATGATGAAGACTGTGAGCGGAGGAGAGGGGAATGTCTAGACGAGATGCTGGATCTGGAAAAGCAATTTCAGGAGCTAAAAGAGAAGTAAGTGGAAACAGGAGGGGTGATGAAACTTGGACACTGTGTCCCCTCCTGGTGTGATTTGAAATCATCTCAATCATAAGAAGAAGAAGGGAAGACTGACTTTACCGTGTGATTTGCAGGTTGTTTCGGGAGCGGCAGAACCAGGTGAAAGTGAAGCTGGACGAGGTGCTGATGGGAAAGGCTGGAGAATACAGAGAACCACTGGTTGCACTACAGGAAAGCCTGCAGATACAAACACAAGTGGCTGGTAAGGAAAACGCACAAGGAGAATGGAATACGAGGAGCTTGGATTTGAATCAGCTTGCGCTTTTCTCACAGTGGAATGACGCTCAAACGATGCCCACAATATGTGCCAATATTATGTGTTTTCCAGCAGAGATAATTGTGTGTCGGGTATAGATATGTGTTTTCTCAATTTAATTCAATGTGGCTTTCTTTGCATGAAAGTAAAAAATAAATTAAATTTTTTTTGCCAAAGCATTAAAATACAAAAGAACACACTATGAATAGTAACAAACAAAATAAATCATATAAAAAAGTATTTTTTTTAAATGTTCTCAATGCCTCAAATAGCATGATACAACACCTGGCCACTGGGTGGTGCTGTTCAACAAACATTAATCTCTCTAGCAGAGTGAAGGGAGTTAAGAGGACCCACTGTGCTAAAATATAAAATCTACAGACTGGAGGGTGATTGTGGCATAAAGTTAAACCATAAATTTATTAATTTCATCTCTCTTAGGGAATGTCTTACTTCTAAACCAAAAACAATGTCTTCCTGTTGTGTTTCCTATTCTGCCCGTTTACAGTTCTTTTAGCTGTGCTCAATTGGAAACGGTCCGCGCGTTGTGCAGCTTGACAGCTTTGCTTTATTAATGAGTGGGTGTTCAATTACAGCCAGTAATATAAAGGTCATTTTAAAACAGCAACATGCAGTGACCTTGAAAACATGAACAAGTGAAACACGTTGTATTAGATTAATAAACTGTATGGTGTCGCTACTAAGGACACCAACTAATCTCAAAGTCGCCACACTCTGTCTCTCACTACAGGAGTGTACAGAGAGCTGTGTCTACAGGTGATCAAACACAAGTACGAGTGTGAACAACAAGGAGCAAAGCAGCACCTGGAGGTAACACACACACACACACACTGATGCAGTATATACGTCACACAGACACTCGCACAATGCTGTCGGGAGAAAATCACTGCAAACCCAAAACTGAGTCTGGATTTGTGTCTGTGGGTGACAGAGTGAGCGGGCGTTGATGTTTGACGCCATGAAGACGGAACTGCTGGAGAAGATAAGAAGACTGGAGGAGGACAGACAGAATACAGACCTCACCTCAGGTACGGCGAAAGTGACCTCATCCGTATCAATCCTGTTGATTCAGGGAACAAAATCAACTGTACTTTAACTGCCATTATCAATGTTTGGACCAAACACTGTTAATATCTCGCTAAAAATCAGAACTGTGGCTACATACAATCCTGCAAAGTTACGAGACAACAATCACTACGCTCCAGACTTCTGTGGGACGAGTCGTGCAGTGAAAGATGTATTTTCTCATTCCAGAGTGGAGCGATGAGATGAGGGGCAAGAAGTGTAAACGAAAGAACCTGCTGGGTGGGTCGGAGAGGAGAAAGAAAGTAGCTCTGGTTTCAGGTAAAACGTCAGCTTTTTTCTTAGTTTATTTGTCACCTGCCGACCTCTTCGTTCTCCTTTTTTAAGCTTTTATTTCTGACACGAGCAGCACGTTTCAGTCCATCTGCCTCCTGCCACGGCGTGACTGTGGGCTGGTACCTGCTGTCCACAGACCGGCGGACGCTTTAACGCGGCTCCCTCTCTGTCTCACAGGGCCTTTCATCGTCTACATGCTGAGAGACATCGACATCCTTGAAGACTGGACTGCTATCAAGAAGGTACAAAAGCTCCCACATTAAAAATGTAATTTAAGTCATTACACCAAATTAAGGTGAATAAATTCCCCAACGCTACATACACTCGTACACAACAAGTAGAAGTCATAGTCACATATGTATATTGGTAAATTTGTCTCTATGTGCTTTTCAGGCCAAAGCAGCACAGCCACCAATAAAGAAGAAAGTTGAAAGTGAGTCTGCATGTCTCCTATTAAACCATAAATATACAAACTGGGAGATTTTTCCTCCTGTAATCCATTCTCATTGTGTCTTTCAGAACGGTGATAATAGGAGGAGCTTACTGAAGACCAGTGGCAAAAACCAAACTACACACACACACGCACACGTGCACACACACACACACACACACACACACACACACACACACACACACACACACACGCGCACACACAAACATTCCCAGCTACTTCCACTAACGGTTTTGTCTCCTCAAGACCCAGAAGATTGTCGTGATGTCATTTTCCGCGCTCTTTTAGCCTCAGCGACCGACCTGCTTGTTTGTTTACCTATTGCTATTTAAAATAAGTTCCTAATGATGCGACAACCATGTATTTATAGAATGATTTATATAACGGTAATTAAAATTGTAATCTTTTGTGACAAGGTTTCTTGCGTGTTCTTGCCATCGATTACCGCTGCAGGTTTTATGACTGCACACATGCATAAAATGTCCTGTAAAAACGGGGCCACGGCCAAGTTTTTACAATTACTGACATCATCACCCACCTAAACAAAATGTTCAAACAGGCACAAAAAAACACTTTTGTAAATAAAAAATAAAAACATCACACTATATTTCATCATAAAGCCTTTGCCTGCCAAAGGTTGAACATAAAAAGGAGTCTGGTCCTGACATCACAAACCCCAGTCAGCCTCAGACAAATGCATCACTTACTGGAATGACATCACACGCTCAACACACAAAAAAACAGTACACCGATACAAACTACCGAACCACAGTAAGGGATTGGACTCTGAAAGACATTGACAATGTGAGACCAGAACCACAGTCTGGAAATAGAGAGGAGAGTTCAGAATGTTTCCAACTAAATGAGAATCTGTAGTCACATCGGGGACCCTCCTCAAAAAACAGACACACACACACACACACACACACACACACACACACACACACACACACACACACACACACACATATCCATCACTGGAGGTAAAAATAGTTGTCAAGATTTAAACTCTGCTTCACCCCTGCCTCCCCCTGACACGGTCACAGGGAACATGAGAACATGTATCATTTCCGCCGCGTCAGCCGAGTGCATAGTTTCTTCAGCTTCTTCTCGACTGCGGCTGCTGATTCATCCGTACGTACAAGTGGACAAAATAACGACTTTGTTACAGAAATAAGTGTAACTGCTTTGCTTAACTCTCACCGCTCTTACCGACTTTTTCCCGGCCAGAATATTGGACTTAAAGTCACCAGGTGGCGATACACAGGCCTTCAAATGAATACCTCTACTGCTCCATGTCTGCCAGATGTGTAACCAGACAATTGTTTGCTAGAAAGTGTGTTCACAACTTATTTCTGCTGCCCCTAAGTGGACAAAATAGTTTTATTGTGTTTTAACAGGCACACTATGCCTAGCTATGCCACATGTCATAGCTAGAGCACTGGGTGAGAATCACAAACTCCTGACATGAAATAAAAAAAATACAAATGAACTGAAGTCCCTTGAGAATTTGATATCAACTTACACTTACATCACACAGTCGAATAGTATATCTGGAGGGGGAAGAAAAAAAAGACTAATTCTTGATATTTTCTCTGAGAAGAACATTGGCGTCTCTTCACTCCTCCTGACCACTTGAAGTTCTTCAGGCCCATCGAGTGGCAGCAGGACTTTCTCTACAGTGAGTGTGCAGAGATGGTTCTCCATCACCCGGGGCTGGCTGAGGCCTCGCCCACATTTGTTCCCAGTGGTATGGTTTCTCTCCCGTGTGAATTTCTTGATGCATCCTTGAGACGTCCGTGGCGAAGCTCTTCCGGCCGAGCTCACAGTGTTACAGTTTTTGTAGCCCACGTGGAGCTTTTTCCGGCCCTTATCGCATCTGTGCGGTTTCTCTGCCGCACACCAACACATTGGTGGGATTTCGACTCTGCCTGCAAAGGGAAGCATCAGCAGCGGTTCCCCCCTGGTGTGACTCCCGTGATATGATATTCCGTCGGTCCGGTCTCTTGCGAGACAGTTGGCTCTGTAGCAGCACTTCCCACGCCGGCCATACAGGTGAGGTCTGTCTTAATTTCCCCTGAGGTGATTTAATAAAGTAATTATCCTCCTTCTTCTTAATAGTGAAGTGTGCTGGTGTTGCACTAGGTACCAAGACTGGAAAGCCTTCCTCGACTAGGCTGCATTGGTATGGTTTCTCTCCTTTCTGAGAGAACTGGCACGGCTTCATTTAAGACAGCTGGCTGAAGCTCTCCTTGCAGAAGCTGCAGTTGTAGGGTTTCTCCCCCTTGTGGATGCTGGCCTGTCTTCTGCTGCAGTACTCGGCTAAGACCGTTCCCCCAATGTTCACACGAGCAGCTTTGTACACTCATTTCACATTCAACTACCAGTTTAAGCCCGACATCAATAGTATAGTGTATATCTTGAAAGGTTGGATTTATGTCGCCTATCTGACACAACATATAGCTAGTGCTCCACTGACAAAGCAATAGAATGAATTAGGGGAAGAGAAGTTTGTCTGCTGCTGGTAAAGCCTTTTTTATTTTAATTTTTTGCTTTGCATAAGTGTTCACCCCTCTTGGCGTTTTTTCTCTATTTTGTTGCATTACAACCTGGAATTAAAAAATATTTCAATATGTTTTTTTATGTAATGGACCTACGCAAAATAGTCAAATTGGTGAAGTGAAATGAGCTTTACATATACTGGTCCCTGTTATATGATAAAGCTGCAATGATGACTAGCCAGGTTGTTTGGTAGTATACTTACCTAATCAAAATGTCACATTTAGGCAAATTCGACAAACCTTTATTCACACCACCTCAACACAAAATACTAACAAACTACAGGAAGGTCCAGGCTGCGCTGGCTCATAAACAGTTAAAAGATGTGCAACGTGACTGTGCTGTTAATTAGAATTTCTATACTGGTTCCTATTATCATTCCTTTCCTTTACCCTAGGGTGGGGTTAGGATACATCACCTACTCTGTTACTTCTCTGTCTCACTCTTCCAGACGAGGACACAGAACGTGTCGAGGCCTCCTCCTTCCATCCCACGAAATGCAGCGTGAGCCTTGGAATTTGGCTATTTTTTTTGTGTAATCTACTGCGCGTGCGCGTCTGTGCTCTTCTGGGTTTTAGCATTACCCCTTTACTGAGCTGGAGCGTGGCTCAGGGTAGACACGCAAACATAAATACATTCTCTCGGCTCGACCTGTTTGTTTGAAGTAAAGGACAATGTGAGGAATCAACCCTCATGAGAAGAAGTCATGGAATAGCAAGAGACAAGGATGTATTTGGATGTGGTTTATTTGACATGGAAATGAAGGGGGGGGGGGGGGTTACATTATTGTGCACAGTCCCTTGTGTATCTGTTTCACATGCAGGAAAAGCTCAGAAGAACTGTCAACATCGATAAAGTGCTTGTTCCCTTCCAGTGCTCGGACAAAGCAACAAAAAAAAAAAAGTCAAAGAGCTATTTCCCCCTAAACAATATTCTGCCTTGAACTGTATTCTGGGAACTATTTAGGTCGGACACCAAATTTCGAGTACACATTTTAAATTGGTGCTGGGTGCAAATTGCATCTTAATCCCATTCTCCCTTGACTCTCTCTCTCTTCTCCTTTCTCTCCCCCCTCATCCAGTGGTTTCAACGGGGAGCCTGCATCCCCCCCTCCCTCCCCCTCCTCCCCCTCTTCCTCACAGGTGCCTGCTGAGTTTACGCGCCTGCCTCTCCCGGGCCTCGAATGCCGACTTGGTGTCCATCAGGTCGTCCAGCTGCCGGCGGATGTGGGCCATGTCGAGCTGCGCGGACTCGCACTGCTCCCTGAGGGCGGCCGACTCCACCCGCAGCTGCGTGGCGGCCATGGAGAGCTGCTCGCTGCGCTCGCGGCACTGCGTCTGCATCCTCTTGGCGTCGCTCAGGAGGGACTCAACGCTCACCGCCACCGACTCGCACTGATTGTGGGACATGTTCTGGACGGAGATAGAGGGGTGGAGGTCAGAGGTCAACGTGGGAGCTGGACATTGTACATGGATTAAGCTCAAGGACTTTTTAACTTGTCAAATGATAAAAAAAACAGACTTCAAATGTGTTTGTCCGGATCTCTCTATGATTTCTGTTTGAGATTTAAGGACTCTGTTCTCTGATTTTGGCAGTGAACCACAGCTGTCCTGCCAACAAAACCAAATCAGATGACGTGAATCAATAGCTGTCAGCTAGTCTGAAGTCCAGCACAGATCACCAGGTTTTAAACAGAACATTTGATCTGTAGAGTAGCTTAAAGAGGCTTATCACGGCTTAGCTCGGTCTACAGTGGCCACTGCTCTTGTCTGTGCTTCTCTTTTATCCCTCTCCCTATCATCAGGCTCTATCATTTATTTTTATTTTTATTTTGTATCCACACAGCTCATTTTTTTTTTTTCAAAATCGGGATAGCCCAATGCAACAGCCAAATAGCATTGGGAAAAGGTCTTACCATAAACTCCAAAGTCAAATTACTCACAAGCGTTGTGGTTTTCTTCTGAGACTCGAGTGTGAGGAAGGCCTCTCCGTCCTCCAGAGCTCTCTTTCCTCTCGGTCGTCCTTCCCAGACTCCTACAGTAACTCCAGGGGCGTCAGGTACAAGTGTCGCTTGGAAATTGACTTACAGAAGTTCTTCACTCATCCGTCTCCCTCTCCCTAGTCCCGTCTCTCTCCTCTCTCTCTAGTCTGTGTCTCTCTCTCTCTCTCTCTCTCTCTCTCTCTCTCTCTCTCCCTCCAGTGAACTTTGTCTTCTACCTTCGGGGCTCAAGATAGGTCAGTTAATCCACAGAGATTAGACAGTTAAGGAAAGAGGAGAGGAGTCATGTTGTAATAGCAGGAGTAAACCTGACAGGTAACTAACTGCTGGTAACTACAGTTTTTACCCGTTTCAAAATAAGAAATTCTGTTTTTTGTTGTTTATTTATAATATCTTGAGTCTGGTGGCCAAACAATTGTTCTACAAAGTCCTTCACAGCCACAATAATAAGCTTGTGTCTCACCACAAAACATACAACTTTATCCAGATACAGAAAGGATTGCCTTTGTTACTCTTTACATTACAAAGGTCCAAGTGAGTACTAGTGACTGACCAGCAGAGGGAGACACAGTTCAACACTAGTACATTAACAGAAAGCACATTTTGGGGTCATTGTGTTTGAACTCTTTGGTTTATTTGGGTTATAAAGTAGCGCACCGCGCATCACGTAGCATCACTGCAAACCAAGTGGTTCATATCTTGACATTCAGCCTTTTAACCCTCAACACAGTATCAGAAGTATCAGACTGAAGTATTTTAAGAGCACCTGTGAGTAAAACTAGACTGGACAGCAGATGTAAAAGTAAAAAAAGTCAAATAAAAAATCCCCTCGAATAATTATTATTATTATTATAATGTAATAAAATGGTATTCCCGCGGTTTCGAGCCATATCAAGTTTTTCTTCATGCCGTGTTTCTCTTGTTCACATAGTTGGACTGAACTATCTGAGATCGCGTGACTAACACTTTGAGACGAAAGGGAGAGAAATGACTCAATGTCCAATGAAACCATTCCTTATAAATAAAGAATAAAGACACAGAAGTAAAACTGCTGGGCACATCGTAGAAAGTACAAAAAGAAAAGAAGAAGCTTTTGAGGACCATTTATATACTTTGTCTGTTTACAAAGGACACATCCGCCAGTCAAAAATACAAAATCTGAGCACATTTATTAAATTAAAAAATTAAAAAAATGCCTGCAATAAACACTCTCCCATGTCTTGTGATGTAAACAGAAACACCGTCTGACTGACTGTTATCCAGTAGTCAGACATTGGACATGGCTTTTCGTGAGTAGATTTTGGAAACGGATAAACATACATATCAGCAGGCCGAGCTCGGGATCATGTGATCAGACAGTCATGTGGGCGTGACAGCGTTGGGGGTCATGAAATGTGGGTTCCAATCCCATCCTCGTCGAGGCGCAGCGCTTCTATTGAATCTAAAGCAAACTAAGATTATCACAAACTGCCGTAACTAATTTCATACAATATCTCACAGCTATCATGTTGTGTTTTTGTAACTCATCTTAACCCCGTCCCCCCGTCCTTCACTGCGGCCTTTAGGAATGGTTGAAAAATGGCTCCGTCTCTGCAGCCGTCACCCCGGCGTCGCCAAAAAGCCCTCCGGCCGGCCCGCCGTAGCCTCCGAGCCCTCCGACGATCGTCTTTGACCCCGAACCCTGACGCCTCTGGAGGATCACCAGCACCCCGATGATGAGCCAGAGGAAGAAGTTGACCCACACCGCCGTCTGAGAGGGAGCCAGGGAGGAGACAAACACGTGAGGCTCTTTCCTCCGAGTCTGACCAGTTAGTCCACACAGATGTTGACGAAGTGATACTTTAGAGCAGCCGCCACGATGTAAGCAAGCGTATTCTTGCTATATATGAATAAAAGGGAACGTTTTGGGGCTCACAGCTTCAGCTCCTTTATTCATAATATGACATGAAAATATTGTAAAATTGTTTTTCCTCGTATGTAATCACAGTAGATTGGGTACTTTGACTGGTACGTGGATTTAGTTGCTCCCTTTTTGTCAACACAATGCAGCGAACTGGGCAATGTGTCCATTCAACACATGAAGTCAAACACTGACCTCGGCTTTGTACAGAGTGTTGTAGAATCTTCCCCCTTTCAGTGGACTGACCCATTTTACAGTCTGGGCCTCTTCACAGCTTGAGAGACAGAAATAGATTACATGTTAGAGAAGTTACAGATAGTTACGGATCTTTAGTGTTGAATCAGCGTCTACAGTAGCCAAGAGGAGATATTTAGCCATTGGTATATGCTGTTATATGCCATAGGGAAAAGAGAGTGAGTGTGTGTGTGTGTGTGTGTGCGCATGCCACCTGGTGACGTTGGGAACGCTCTGGATGATCGAGTTGCAGAGCGAGTCCCGTCCGATCTTCGCCACGCACCCCGTGATGAGCAGGAAGAACAGGAAGAAGGCGCTCAAGGCGATGATGAGGTTCAACCACATGCGCTCCCTGCGGAGACCACAAGGGACAGGAGGAGCGTGAAATGGAGGTTAAATCACAGGGTCATTTCAACCTCTGAACAAATGAGGAAATTACATCAAACCTCTCACGTGACTGTGTTATGACAACACACCTACGACCCATATCCTCTTTTTGATAGTTTTTTTTTTTTACAATGCACAATGCGAGGCCAATATGAGATTTAACGAGGGACATTACGATGAGTCCAGCTTTATCTTTTACCGTCGATAGTTTGGATGATCACAGAGTCATAAAAGTACGTTTTCCACGACGTGTGCCGCTACCTTACGATTTCCCCGTCGACGCAGAATGTGTAGAGGCAGTACACAGACAGGGAGAAGCACACCACCGCCACCGTGACCGATATGGCCGACACGAAGTAGCACAGGGACGAGGAGCTGGACGACTGGATCCCGATCAGGCCGGCCGTCACGTTGTAGTTGACGAGTCCATACAGCATACACCGGCCCCCAAAGTTACCCTGAGGGACGGGACAGGGACGGGAGGTTGGGTTTAGCAATTTCAATGTAATTTCAATGTTTCCATTTCAGCTAATGGTCTCTTTTTTATTACATTGTTTCAATAACTTCATCTTCGTCACTGGTGGAATTGCAACAACAAAACCAAACAGAACACACACACACACACACAAACACACAAACACACACACACACACACACACAAACACACAAACACACAAACAGACACACACACACACACACACACACACACACAGGAGCTGCAGCATCTGACTTCTATAAAGAAAGAGAATAATTGGGCACGAGGACCGACTGGTCACATGATGAGAGCAGCGCGCACATCGACGGTGACGCACGCACATTATCACACGCACGCATTTCCTGGTTGTTCGAAAAGAGAAAGTGTTGACTTTAAGGCTCCAAAATGATGCGTTATTGTGTTTTCTTCACATTTAGCAGCTAATGAAACGAAGCGCAGCGTAATGAGTGACGTCATGCTGCGCGCGCTGAGGACGTTGTTCCTGGAGCCCCGTTCTCCCCGAGGGACGAGACAGTGTTGTTTGATACACGAGACACAACTTTGGGGTGTTTAGCAACAACAACGCCCAGCATGGGCAGGAAATCACGACAAAATGAAAGTGCTCGTGTTTTTGTTTTTTTTAACATGCTCACGCTCCGGATCTGACAGTTACTCATACGTAATAAGTGGGACATAACTATGCTGTATAAAATAAAATGATTTTAAGTGCGCGAGCATTAAAAAAAAAAAGCAGTAAAAAAAAAAGTTTTGATTAAAAAACAAAAAGAAGAAAAGAAGCGGCCTGCTCGGCTTTTTTTTATGTTAGAACAGACAACGCAAATTAATCAAAAATGTCTTTAAGTATAGAATTAAATAGACAAATACGTGCCAATAAATAAATAAAAACAGCTCCTCTGAAGAGAGGTTTCGTTTTTGGTGAACTTAAAACTTTCCAGCAGCAACACGCACTGAGAAAGAAAAAACAGTGCGTGCATCCGGAAGAGGGTAGAGATAAAAGAAGCACATGGATTAGGTTCAGTTTGTTCATTATTGTGGGTGAAGTCACCTGGACTATGGTGATGGTTGCGGCGGTGACAATCCCACAGACGAAGCAGCTGGTGTACAGACACAGCTCCAGCAGCAGCAGCCCCGGTAACGCCATCGTCCAGCGGGCCAGGTTCCTGTCTGGGAAGGGACCAGCGTTGAGGCAGCCGCAGTAAGATAAAGGGAACTTCCGGTAGAGTGGGTTTTCAAAATAAAATCCCAGATCGAACGCACAGTCACTGACTGACTTGAGGGAGAGTGGGACTTTTTTTTTAAATTGAAGAATGAGTTAAATCAACTGAAATCTCTATGACATATTCATGATTAGACAGAAAGCAAATAGACAGACAGAATGATGTGATTATGATGTGACCCCCCCCCCCCCAAAAAAAAGGAAAATAAAAAACACCAGAAAAAATGTTACCGACTTGAACCTTGTCATATGTTGCAAAATTGAAGAAAAAACAATGTTGAGATCATTTTGATCCTCCACAACTCACCTGTCTCGTCTTTGTGCGATGTAACAAATGCCACGCTTAAATTTTGAAGCCCAAAAACTGTTTGATTTCCGGCGTTATTTCGTCTCTTTTTCCCAGTCGGCTCCTCTCAGTTCTCAGGTGCCAGAAGCGACCGATGCTGGCCTTTTGATCTCCTTCTGTTTCCCTCTCCATAAACTCCCGCTCCTCTTGAGCTGCACCAGAGAGACGCGTCCGCTTACAAATGCGGACAAATCGTGTATTTGTCACACTGATGGGTTGTGGACCTTCAACACTGGTTATCATACAGGGCAATTTTCTCCGGATCAGAGGCAGGTTTCAACCGACAAAAAACCCCAGAACGATAAACTTAACGCCGTGGGAAGCAGCAGAAAGAAGGGCTGGTGAATGGATGATCGATCTGTTTTTTATTAATATAAATGTAAAATAGAAAGTTCCCATTATAAGTCTTATAATGCACGATGATGATGATGATGATGTACATGCACTTTGTGTGTTACATTTTATCAGGTGGCTGGACTGGAGTCAAAGTTTGAACTACTTCAGGATTTAAAGGCATGTCGTCCTGGTATGCTGGCCTGTGTGTGTGTGTGTGTGTGTGTGTGTGCGCGTGCGTGCGTGCATGTGTGTGGGGGTCGCAAGTTGCACTTCATCCCCAATTGCTTAATCAAACCTTGTGACTTGTGTCATGTGACCATGCACTTCTGATCTATGTAACAAAGTTTCTGTTAAATTCTTCTGCAGTAGAAACACTAATCCCTGACACACATCCAAACCCGCAGGGAACGTGTCCCGTTAGTCCAGTTTTTCCCAAGTAATGTGTATAACCTTAGACTGCTCAAACGAAACAAAATATTTCGACGTGGTTTGTTTTTTTATAGTCAAGAGAGACTCGGCATATGATGGAGAAAAAGAAAAAAAAAAAGGTTCTGCAAGTCGAATAAAGCTAGATGGAGTTTCCCTTCAGAGCTAATGTGATTTACACGAATCTCCTGTATACGTCTCTCCTTATAGCCTTAAGTTGCATGCCAGTTCTGTGTCAGGCCGCTGGAGACGGCTGCAGATGTTTGGTGCTGTGAGCATTTCTATTAAAAAAGTGTGACAAGCATTCTTGTTGTGGTGCATTCCCAATTCCAGGGCTGTGATCGATTTGTCTACAGGGGAAACATACCGAGTGATGCCACAATAATATCCACAGAAGACATTTTTATTTGACAGCATCAGTACACAGCCTGCTGACTGGTGTCACAAAGCCATTATAGATCTTAATGTAATTCTTGAATAGACACCAGCGAACAATAGCAAGTTGATAGCTAATAAATCCAAAAATAACTTAGTCGGGGAACATTTGCATTTATATGTGTGTTCTGTGCAACCTCTTGCTTCAAAATGCCAAATTAAAACTAGTATGTGGAGCATCTATAGGCTTAACCAGGTCCACTGGGACAAGACCCATTGTGTCCAGCTTGTTCGTCAAAAACAGGAGATTTTTCTGCAAGACTACTGTGGTTTGGATGCATTGCATACCAGAGAAAGTGTGTGTGTGTGTGTGTGTGTGTATGTGTGTGTGTGTGTGTGTGTGTGTGCTGTCTCAGGTGGTTAGACTTAGTCCAGGGCTGAGCCTCTTACAAAGCCATCATCCAAATATTAGTGTCAGTGAGAATGTGTGTATGTGTGTGTTTTAGTGTGGTAGTGTTGTTAGATTAAAGGCTTAAAGTATGACGGTATTAGTGTTGGCTAACAGGCCCTGAACACCAAAGAGAGAGAGAGAGAGAGAGAGAGAGAGAGAGAGAGAGAGAGAGAGAGAGAGAGAGAGAGAGAGAGAGAGAGAGAGAGAGAGAGAGAGAGAGAGAGAGAGAGAGAGAGAGAGAGAGTTTGTGTGTGTGTGTGTGTGTGTGTGTGTGTGTGTTAGTGTGAATGCAGACATCACAACACAAGCCTGGTATCACTTTAATTTCACTGATAAGTTCAAACACACCAAAAATCACCAAAGTCTGCACGAGGCACAGATCTAAATATGTACAATATAAAAAGAGAAACCAATGAAAGCAACGAGAGAAAAAAGGGATTACGATACAAAATGTAATGCAAATATAGGAAACATGCAGTTGAAAACACGTCACGGATAGTTTACATACACGGGCTCGGCCCCACAGAGGTGTGATTGAAGCCACAGGAGGACTCTACCTGGAGCCGTCGATCAACATCTTTTACCAACAGAAGCCCGAGTTTCCTCCCGGTATCAGAGCCACGATGTACAGTAGATGGAGTGAAAGTCACTGCAATACCTTCGGGAAACCAATGTCGATATTTACTAACTGTACAACCGGCGTATTTAGTTCAGCATCACAGAGGAATACAAAAACAGAAGTGAATATTTCAACGATATAACAGTACGGCAAGGAAACAACAAAACATTCATTTGACTATTTTAAATTCAATATATTGTCCCTCTTGGCAGAATTTTAATTACACTTTGATTACATTGTGCCATCATGTACAAAAAGTCATATAATAATTCAATATTGAACAAAGAGATGGATATACAGGCAAAAATGTATCCACTGACTGAAACCATCAGGTAGTTTTCTAAAACAAGGGCAACTTCATGTTTTCAAATCTTACTAACCAAAAAGTTACAATATATATATTTTTTTAACATTAACTACGATTGGTCCTCACGTTTTCTTTAAAGATTTCCAAGCCTGATTTATTAAGTGGATATATATATATTTTTAAAAACCTTTGGATGAATGCAAACATGACAGTTTTCTGTTGGTGGGGGAAAAAAGAAGAAGAGAGAAGCCTCCTCACAGCCAGAGAAAAGGTATATTTAAAATGTAAAAGATGTAGGGCAAGCTGAATTAAAAAAAAGCTACTTCTGACGCTCCAGAGAAGAGAAGCCCACACACGAGGCAACAACAACCGTTTCTAGCAAACATTCCTATTCCATGTTTTGACAAGTCTCAAGTCAAAACAAGTCAAAACCGTTTTATAATGTAAATGATGTATTTGTACAGTGCCCATGCTTGGTAAACAGTTGTCCGCAGTACATTTGATGACTGAGCGGATGCATAGAATGGCTCTTTTTTTTTCCTTCTTTTTGTGTGTGTGTGTGTGTGTGTGTGTGTGTGTGTGTGTGTGTGTGTGTGTGTGAACAAGAGAATGCATCTTATATTCTCTAGTGAATGAGCGATGTGTAGCCATCTCTCGGTAACGCACCATGCACAGCGAGTATGAATATTTCCATGACATCGTCTCTAAACACCAGTCTAGTCCACCTCTGTGGCTTTTCACGACCGCCTCATCAAACCTGTGTGGCAGCGCTGCGATTCCACAGATCGGCTGACTGGTGGAGAATGTTTGGAGAGGGAATTCCTGTTCCGTCCTGTTTTAATTCAATCGCACGGTCACGTTCCTCGATAAGTGCAGTCACAAGACTCTCACCACTGCAGTACTATGCGTCAATTAGAGCATGTATGTCTTTCCCCTGCACACTATGTGAAACTAAATAGATCTAAAATGATCTTCTTTAAAAAAGAAAAGAAATGAATGAATTATGAATGAACCGAATAGTAGAATTGAGTGGATTTCCTCACACCAGTTCTCACGGTGTGGATTTGTACAGTTTGTGAACACTTTAATAAAATCCCCTTCTTGTGTGTCATGCATGCATGTGTGTACATGTACCCGATGAAAGGGACTTTGTCTCTCAGCCAACAGGACAACCGGGCAGCCTGAAGGCATCTGGAACAGGACTGTCGAGCTTACAGATAATTTTATATATCCCTTTCTTCCAGCAGGGGTCGCTGTCTCTCCCAGTCCAAATGGCTGAGTAAAACTCCCTCAGGGCCATGTCTGATACCTCGATGAACCTCTCTGGTACCTGCAGACAGAAGTGTGAATGTCAAGGGATAAACTACTTCAGAATATACCTCGATATTTCCCAGATTCTCCTGTTAGAGACACCCCTATCATTTCTTATCAGTACGTGGAGTTTGGGGCCCTTACCTAATGGTATTTTTTGACCATGACATTCATTTGTTGCAAGAACAGTGCAGGTGTGCAGACTAACATGTATGATGACTCTGTTCCATGAAGCGTCACGGTCAGCCATGGCTGTGAGAAAGCATGCACAGTACCCGGGCCCTGGTACTGTTGATGGAGCGCGGGCATAATTAGGGTTATTAATTACACCTGTGCTCGCCCTGCTGTATGACACGCCAAAATGTCTGCAGCGTGGCGCCCAGTTTCAACCCCAGCAGAAGACTAATCAGCCAGTCAACTCAAAACACCTGTGTAGTGAAACGAGCGGGGGGTCTGCAACAGCTGCACTTTTTCAGATTCATAATGAGCTGATTAAACTCGGTTTCTAGCACTACAGAGGGGGTTTAGTGTTTCAGTTTTGGCATAGCCTCGCCTTTGTGAAGGAGATCAAGATTTGGTACTGCTACTTGAGCTTATTATCATTAAAAAAACGAAACGTAAGGCTCCCTAAAGTCAAATATAGTGCTGAATAACTGTGCGCTGCTTCTCTGCATCTTTCATTCCAAGCATAGTATGTATTTCTCTATTGCAATATCTGTCGGCAGTCATCAATCAACAGCCGATCATTGGCCATTCTGGGACTTAGAAAATATGGCCGGTTAGCTCAGCTGGTTAGAGCGTGGTGCTAATAACGCCAAGGTCGCGGGTTCGATCCCCGTACTGGCCAACGATTTTAAATAATCGTCAAGTAAAAAATATGAGGAGATTAGCAAAGACAATTATTACAGAAAGCAAAGTTGTACATATGAGGTATTGTAGTTAGTCTATTAATTGTGTAGAATTAAAGGTAGTAAGTTTATCACAACTCTACACATATGTTGTAAAATGCTTAAAATACCATACACTCATTTTTGACAAACTGAGGTTAAGAGAAAATCCTCAAAGGATAAATATTTCTAACCATTGTGGAAATGTTATTAATGATATTATAATTACTTGTAATACTATTATTATTATTGCATTCCTATTTATTGTATTTATTCCTGTACCATAATGATTCCCCACTGAATTGCCATCTTACGTCACCATATATATGGCCAAATAGCACAGTTGGTAAGAGTGAGCTGCTAATGCACATCAGTGTGACCCTCTTATGTCTCGATATGACTACTTCATCCAGAATTGCCTAGAAATGAGTCACGCGGTAGCGAGCAAACATGCAAGTGTGTATTCACCATGTCAAAAAATCCCCCACAAAATGCATGCATACGATATGAAACATCTGAGGAGACTCACAAACACTATCAGTGGGAACAGAAATAACAAGAAAATGCTATTCCTGCCCCTCCATTTGCACATAGTGTACACCCTAACATTAACAGGCGCATGCAACTCCATTCTGCATGTACACAGATTACCAAAAATTACAGGCTCTGGTCATCTCACGCCTAGACTACTGTAACTCCCTCCTGGCAGGTCTACCTGCTAGTGCCATCCGACCTCTGCAGCTCATCCAGAATGCAGCAGCTCGACTGGTCTTTAACCTAAATTCACCCACACTACTCCGCTCCTCCGCTCCCTTCACTGGTCACCGGTGGCTGCCCGCATCCGTTTCAAAACATTGGTACTTGCGTACCGTGCTGCGAACAGATGGGGTCCAGTTTACATCCAGGACATGGTCAGACCTTACACCCCAGCCCGCTCACGCTGCTCTGCATCAGCCAATCGGCTTGTAGCTCCGTCACTGCGAGCTAACCACTCAACAAAATCACAACTATTTGCTGTCCTGGCTCCTAAGTGGTGGAATGAGCTCCCCAATGACATCAGGACAGCAGAAAGTCTCTACATCTTCCGCCGCAAACTAAAAACACTCTTCTGACTATACCTGGAATAAAAAAATAAATAATAAAAATAATAATTATAATATATATATATATATTGTAGCACTTTAGTAGCACTTAATGGCACTTACTTATAGCACTTGGTAGTTTGGCTTTCTTGAGTAAATTGTACTTTCTTGATTCTTGTTGTTCTGGGTTTGAACTCTCATGGTTGAATCACTTATTCTAAGTCGCTTTGGATAAAAGCGTCTGCTAAATGTAATGTAATGTAAAAAACGGTAGTTGAAATACATGCATATTTAAAATGGATTTAAACAACATTAAGCTCTTATATTGTGATTATTTAAGACTAATGACAACCAAGCCTTGGGGGAATGATTCAAACACAACTTCGGTTTCCTTTTCATTCAATGAAAATAAAATAATTAGAGATGGATCTTCACAGTAGTTAGTTAAAAACAAAATAATAATCAAAGTGCAATAATCTGATTCCCACTTTTTTCATCTTGTTGGTATTACAATCTTTAGCAAGGCATTCCCTGACACCAACCATTTCACACAGCTCTTATCTGACAGAGAGCACAAGTCATCGCTGCATTGGACAAACCAAGGCCATGTTATCATAGACAGCAGTTAAGGGTTTGAGATGTGCATCCAATATGTATATTACTTTATGCATTATGCAACAGTGATGACATAACACAAGTGTAACCTTGGGGTGCTCTTATGTTCACAAAACCATACTCAAACGTATTGCAGTTAAAGAAAATCAGACTCAAGGTATAATTAATAATAATAAAAAATAAAAAACGCATCATGCTTTCACTACACCGACAGCACTATGAGGTATTAAAGCCTCCACCCAAAGACATTAAACATGCTGCGTACTGACACACTCTCCTTACCTGGTAGACGTTACTTTTATTGTAGTGCATGTTCAGGATGCGGTACAGCTCTGTATCACGGCCCACTCGCAGCTGGCTCTCTCTGCCCAGACGGGGTGCACCCTCCCTGGATCACACAGACAGACAAACACTCATTTAAAAGTCATCATTAGGAAATCCATCCAATACATTTAATTGCAGTATCTGTATTCAACTATTATTAGTATTACCGGTAATATTTTTGAAAATCCAAAGGGCTGTTTCCTAATTCCTAACAGTCCCGAGGTTGTGCAATGCATTAATCAGTGTGAGCTAATGTCAAAAAATGCAGTGGCCACATGCGAGCTCCTGTGAAACCCCGGTCAAAGTAAAGTTTTGCAGCACAAATGAGTTAAAAAACGTGAAGCGGTGCCAACTCAAAACCAACCGGGTGAGAGCCTCGCGGACAGCCTGACGTGCGAAGCGCTCCATCTGGATGTAGAAGAACTCTCTGAAGTTGCTGAACCATTTAATCATCTGGGAGGTCACGCAGCGGTTAAACTAGACAGTGGACAGGAAGACAGCGGGACAGGATGTGAGCAAGTGTGGAGAGCAGGCGAGGGGTGCTTATTAGATGACTCCATTTCACACTAATAATCATATCAGAAACGGAGTTCAAAGACAGCTTTAGTCCGTAGCTCAGAGAAAGAGAGAAAATAGTTTTGGTGCTTCGTAAAGGAACGTGTGAATACTCACATATTAATAGAATACTAATATATGAGAACAACATTTATTTCTTTGGAATGTAATGGGTTTAAGGAATAAAACCTTTAGCATTGTCTTTTCACCACAATACCACTTTTTTTAACCAATAATTGACTTATTACAGAAACAGCGAAATCAGCAGACATTAAAACAGAAATTACAGTAAATATTGTTTTTAAAAGACTTTTTTTATTAAAGAGATTTTTATTGTATGTACGTTTGACCTTCAACTTTTATGATCCAAATTTAAAGTATTGTTGTTGTCATTTGTCTTTTAATATTCATACTGATTACATTTACAGGAAAGTTCCTTTAAAACATGTCTACAGTCGCTGTTATTTTTAATAGCAAAGGTGTAAAACTGTAAAATATCCTCCCTCAGTGTATTTCTTTCATGACAAAAATTCAGTGATCCTTTCTGTGAAGTAATTTCATCAAAACGGTCCTCGCTCTACCTCCAGTTTAGAGCTCAGTTTGTCAGTTCAAGTTGAATTTTATGACTAAAACACTGCCTTCCCTTTGATCGATAGCTTATTGAGAGTATCAGTACTGGTTATGGAGGGAATATAAATATATAGACTTTTGTAGGTTGCAGACACAACCTGTTACTTAATACTTTCACTTCACGACATTTCGGGGGCAAATACTTTTTTTTTTAAGAGTATTTTTACTTCACTTCTTTCGCTGTAGTTATTTGTTACTTTGCAGACGAGGATTATAAAAACCTAATCTTATAAAAAAATAAATAAAAATGCATTGCAGTAAATTAAACCACTCAACAATATAGGACCTCGTTCAACTGCAAAATATTCTCCCTCAGTATATTTTTGTTATAACTCTTTAATGACCAAACTTAAGTGATCCTTGCCAGTAAATAATTTAATTTCGATGTTAATGTCACTTATGTTAAAACATGAATATTGCCTGATATGTCAGTATCAAAGTTCTAGGTGGGGAACACACACCTTGACATCAGGGAAGTAAGTTTTGAGCGTGTTGGAGCTGGGGTAGCGCGCGTAGAAGAACATGAGCTTGGCTTTCTTCAGGTGGCAGGGAGACAAGCCCTCCTGGGTGTATACATGAGGCCAGTTAAGGAGATACACATGTCCTTTTACACACACACACTCTCGTGAACAAACACATATCCCTCCCTCTTCCCTCCCCCCCTTGGTGACAAAAGGATATTCCCCCAGCAGTCAGGTAGAGCTCTCCTCCGTCCATCCCTCCTCCTCCTCTCATCCCCCCATCTCCCCTCATCCCTCTATCTCTGCCTCCGTGAGCGTGGCGCGCAAGGGAGGGGTCGAGGTGGCCGAGCAAGGGGAGCGGTGGGAAAGAGGGGTGAGACGAGTGGTGAGTCGAGAACTCCAGGAAGGGGTCGGAGTTCAAATAGTCCTTGCGGGATGGGGGGAGGTGGGACAGCTGAGGGTGGTGAAGAGAGCGAGAGAAGAGCTGCTGCATGGAGTAGTGGAGAAGGGGGAGAGGAAGTGGGGGAGGGGGCGGAGGGGGAGGAGGGGGAGGCGCGGGGAAGGACGAGGAGGAAGAAGAGGAAGAGGAGGAGGACAGGTGGAAGGAGGAGGAGGAGAGGTCCTTGGGTTGCGACGCCGGAGGCAGGAGGGTGGGGTGAGAAAGAGGAGGAGGGCGAGGGAGGGAAGGGTGATGAAGGGAGAGGTTCGGGTGAGAGGGATTTAGGTGAGCAGAGAGAGGTGGGCCGAGGAGTGGGTGGGCTTTTCGGATGTCAGGTGACCTTTGCACGACCAATGGCATGGCCAGGTCCGACGGTTCGGCGAGATGAGGCTGCCCCGGAGGCGGGGCGCTCCCGTTGCTCCTTTTCTGGACCTGCTTCTCCCTTTCTCCATCCTGCCGTCCCGTCTTTTCCTCCTTACCCCGCAGCTTATCCTCCCCTCTTCCTCTCGTCAGTAGTCCCATCCACACTCCCCTGTCCCTCCCGCCGTCGTTCCCCGCATCCGGCGGGAGGAAGGAGATGGCGGCAGGAGGAGAGGAGGGAGGGACATCTGCCACCTCGGTGTAGAGGCGGAGGACTCGGTCTATGACTCGAGCCACAGCGCTGCCCAGCTCCATCTTCAGCGCCTGAGCAAACTTCTGCCCTCCCTCCTCGCCCTCGTCTTCTATCCCCCCGTGCCAATCACCCCTTACCAGCCCGCCACAATCCAACCACAAGCCCGCTCCCTCCATCACGCCCTCCAAGTGCAACCCTCCTCCTCCTCTTCCTCTCTCTATCCTCCCTCCTCTGTCTTTTTGCCTCTCCTCCCTCTGTTTGTGGAAGTTGTCGAAAGGGGAAACAGAGAGAAGGGAGAACGTTTCCTTTTCCATCTCTCCACCATCGATGTCCTCTTCATCATACAACCCTTCTGTGATGTCCTCCTCCTCCATCATCATCCCAGCATCTCCTCCTCCGCCATCTACTCCATCTCCTCCTCCTCTGTTTCTGCACCTCATCTCCTTTTCCTCCTCCTCCTCTGCCATGTGCTTTTCCCCAAAAGCCCTCCACACCTTCTCCTGCAGGGCCTGCAGTCTCTCTCTGGCCTCCTCCAGCTGTTCTTTCAGCTCCTCCCTCTCTCTTCTCTTCCCTTCCCTCCCTCCCTCGCGCCTCCTGCCCCCTACCTCAGCCTCTCCATCTCTGGGTCGGCTCTCCAGCTTCATCCTCTTCACTTTCAAGACGTCCTGACTCCACTCGGCAGCGAGGGCGGCATCGCTGTGCCTCTTCTTCACCCCCAGCATGCTGTCCTCTCCCTCTGTCACTCCATCCTCTCCTCCCTCCATCCCATGCTCCACCTGTCCGTCCCTCTCTCCTCTGTCGTCCTCCGAATCTCGGTCTTCCAGGTGTCTGTGTGTGCTCAGGTTTGTGTTGAGCTGCCCTCCAATCCTCCTGGGGGCTCCACCGGGCTGGAGGAGGTGGTGGATGAGGGGGAATCCGGGGGGTCTGAAGGCTGGAGGAGGGCGCCCGGCACTGGGCTGAGGATGAACTCCAGGGAGATCTGTGGAGTTGTGAGTGGGAGCAAATGCGTGCATCTGGGGAGCAGAGTCATCGAAAAGATCTGTGGGGGAATCCATCACTGGAGAGACAGAGAAGGATAGAGACGGACAGATTTATTGTTTTGTATAAGAAGATTTTTGCCGCCAAATACCAATACATTGATTTAGTTGGGGCTCTTTTTGGGTTAATAATAGAAGAACAAAACAAAGCATTGTGAAGGTGTAAACTTTTATGCTCTGGGTGTTTGTCACTATTTCAGACTTTTTTACAAACCAAACAATCCATCTATGAATCCCCTCAAAACATAATTATTAATAAATTACCATTAATCTAGAATAAAAATAATCATTATCTGTAGTCCTGAACATGAGCTCCACCTAAACAACAGTAATATCCTGCCTATATATTAATGCATGAGCAATAATAACCTAATGATATAATATAATAGTATGGCGATCACAGGGGCCATTGTTTGTGCATTAAGTAGTTTTTTGTTTTTAATACGAAAATAAGAAGCTGAATACTTTTTTCACCACTTAATGTAATTTCACTGAATGGTCCATTGAACTGGGTTTTAACACCGAAGAGCACTTCAGGGCTATGTTATCTATCACTTAGAAATAATGCCAAATCATCTTTCTGTTTAACACTTGTGACGACACCATCTTAACAAATGAATGGATGCCGATCATGACGAGACTGGCACGTGACTTCCGCTTATCTGGACAGCAAAACAGGTCAGCGGCCTACACACAGGCCACTTCCACTTGTAATAGCAAGCTGCGATGTCCTTACATAGAGCTGCAAAATATAAACATTGGGACAGGGTTTTGAGTAAGTTTAGCTAAGCGCAGAGAAGATGAGTTTCTAAATGGTCCAAACAGCCATTCAAAGGGTTGATATTCCCCTCCATGGCTTCCTAACACGTCATAGGAGGGAACAGTGCACTGCAGAATTGACCGTGGAAGACAGAGAGGAAAAGGGAGTGCAATGCAAGTCGACCAACTGTGGGCCGGGCTATGTGCTGGTGCTGCAGTATAGGTTAACATCTGGCTCACGATCTTTGTAACATATCACCCACCTCTCTTCAAACTATCTTTCATGTTCCTCTCAAATGTGTGCTGTCTAAAAGAGTGCAACCTTCATAAAAACACAAGTGACAAAATGGAGGGGCACGATGGCGTGGGATAAGGACCTTGCCGAGGAGCACAACAACAAAGACAGTGCTAAAATATTAGAGCATTTTTGCTCGGAAATTTTATTTTTTCAAATAGCCGGAAAACAATGACCTGAGTAGGTACTTCTGCATGGCCTCCCTACAATACCTGAAAACGCTTGAAAAACAGAATAAAGAACGCTGGGTTTATGAATAACAGTACATTTCCAGATCAAAAAAACACATCCCCATTGTTTTTTTTTTTCCCCAGTACGTAACCTCCTCTCTGTCCCAAAGCCCCTTTCCCCTTTTTCCTTCCTCTCTATTCCTCTCTCGTCCGCTCTTCCTCTCCTCTCTGTTATCAGTGCAGGCAGCTTGTTAAGTACTGTTTGATCAGAGTGTTTACCGTCAAACACACACACACACACACACACACACACACACACACACACACACACACACACACACACACACACACACACACACACACACACACACACACACACACAAAAGAGAAAGAGGCTTGAGAGCGGGCTGACAATGGTCAATGGTCCTTGGGGAGTGAAATAGAGTGAGAGTAGCATGTATATATGTTTCTGTGTCTCTGTGTGTGTGTGTGTGTGTGTGTGTGTGTGTGTGTGTGTGTGTGTGTGTGTGTGTGTGTGTGTGTGTGCACGCGTGCGCATGCATGTGTGCACATGCAAGAGTGTGTGTGTGTGTGTGAACAGCAGTCCTACTTAGCATTGATAACACCGCTAATCCACTTCAGATGGATACACTACTGCTCACTGAACAGAAAGATGGATGGATGATAAATGGACAGATGTAAGGACAGACTAAAAGAGGGAGAGTAGGCAGACAAAATGTGAACACAGACCGTATTTAGCGTTTTAGGCTTTACTTGATTGTCAATGGTTAGAATTAAAGCTGATTACACCATGGATGGATGGATGGGTGGATGGATGGATGGATGCATGGATGTATGGATGGATAGATAGATAGATAGATAGATAGATAGATAGATAGATAGAAAGAAAAATAAATGGATAGATAGATAGATGGATGGCTAGAAAGATAGATAGACAGATATAGATAGATAGATAGATAGATAGATAGATAGATAGATAGATAGATAAATTGATAAATTGATAGATAAATGGATAGTTAGATAGATAGATAGATAGGTAGATAGATAGATAGATAGATAGATAGATAGATAGATAGATAGATAGATAGATAGATAGATAGATAGATAGATAGATAGATAAATGGATAGATAAATGGATAGATAGTTAGATAGATAGATAGATAGATAGATAGATAGATAGATAGATAGATAGATAGATAGATAGATAGATAGATAGATAGATAGATAAATGGATAGATAAATGGATAGATAGTTAGATAGATAGATAGATAGGTAGATAGATAGATAGATAGACCAGTGCATGGGTCCCTCGGTGCAACATGAAGAGAATAATCCCACTATAAATAGCTAAATATCAATTATTCAAATGCCCTGTCCTCTCTACTATAATACAGCCCAGATGGCAAACCAGCCAATGCGCTTATATCAGGGACAGATTAGCTTTTCAAAGCCAGCGGAAAGCTGCATAAAATATGAACACTGAGCAATGAAAATGAAAGCTATTAACCACTAGATTAGATTTAAGAATGGTACTGTTGGACTGCTGTAGCTGTCACTGGGGAAACTGAAGAGAGAGGGAACTCATGCTGAATAAAGCACACACATCTCACTCGCAGTTCATTACTGTAAATAATGTACATTTGTGAATTCTAATTTGGGTGTATATGTTGATAGCATGTGTTAACACATAGGAAAATATCATACAGTCCAACAGGTTATCCATCTGTGTCTCAAATATTATAGGCGAGCCGGCCTACTGCATACAAGCAGTTGATATCAATTCTGAATTATAATTATGTGGTGAGACTATCGCTGTATATAGCCCACAGTCAGTAAATAGGGTCTGTGGGTTTTAACAACATTTTAAAATGTCTAAAATGTACAGTTTTCAAATCAAATTAATTAGGAGCATGAACATTATTTGTGTCAATTGTTTTTGTTTTTATTTGTCTGGGCTTACACAGGTTGTATGACTTTGTTCTAAATTATAATTTTTTTTCCACATATGTTGCCAGGTCTATATAATGTTACATCTATCTATCTATCTATCTATCTATCTATCTATCTATCTATCTATGCTGGTGTAAATAACGTTACTTTGAATAATTTATATAATGTTTGAAGCCTCCGCGTGGCAACATCTGCCGGTTCTGCCACGCGAGAGGAATCCGCTTTGACCATTCGGACGCACGAGCTGTCAGTTTATCCGTGTGTGTGCGCGTGCGCGCGCGCCCGTGTTGCGTCCTGTGACTAATTGGCAGCGATGGACTAATGTCGCAGTATGAAAGGAAAAACAACAAACACACAGAGAGAGACCAGTATAGCGCGGACCCTCGCAGCTTACATTCAACCTGTAAAATGTCAAACAATGTGTTGTGTTTGAAGTTTAACAAAAAAAAAGAAAAATGGACTCACTCTCACAGTCACAGAGAAGAGCTCCAGCGGTGTCCGTTCCTCCCCCTCTCCCCACCCCCTGAAGCTTTCCACTCCAGTGGCCGTTTCCTAAGCGCTCTGCCTCGGTCGGCTGTCTTCCGCTGGCACCCGGCGGGCCTCGGACATCGGTGCGGGCGAGAAGAGAACCAGCGAGTTTCCGGCTTTTTCCTGTTCCCCTCTGCTCTTTATTTGTCCTTTGTTCCGCAACTCTCTCAGTTCTACTCTCACTCACCAGCCGCCTCCTCTTTACTCTAGAGTTGTGTCACTGTGCAGGTTTTTTCTTTTTTTTTTTCTCCCTCGCCGATCCATCTATCTGTGACTGGCATCATCCTCACGCGCCGCTCCCGGTGTGGAGTGGCGCGCGGTGGGCGGGCGGCCGGGCTCGAGAGCTGGCCACTTGACGGTCCGGTCCCTCCCATGTTGGCATGACCCCCGGTACGTGCACGCACACGCGCGCGCGCACACGCACACACGCACGCACGCACACACACACACGAGGTGGTCAGAAATGGTCAGAAGTAAGGCTAACTGATTTCAAATGAATGGCATTAACTTTTTTTATTATAATTCACGATAGCAACAGTTTGTTGCAGATGGTGCATCCCCAGATTGGAAGTCTATAGAGCTGAACAAAGTCTAATGCTGAAACCACCTTACAACAGTGGAGTCACTGATTTTTTTTTTTTTTGTTTTTGCATATTCTCATGCAACACAAGGTTACAGTGAAAGTCTGGTCATTCATTAACAGTTTTATCTTATCACAGGAATTTTCTTTGAAAGCAACACAGGACGGACATCATCACACATGTTTGTAACCATCAGCTTTTTTAAATTTCCACTCTTTCTGAACTGAGATCGACCAAATCTGATACAAAATAAGCTATATGTGAACTAAAATAAATAATAATAATAAATAATGAATTTAAAATGTTTTATTTTTTTTTTAAGTGATGGAAAATGAACATTTGGTGAATTTAGAAGTGCAAAGATGATGTTGTGTATGATCTTCTATCAAACCTAATGATGTCATGTTGTTGAAACATAACCAGAACGTTGGAATCGTCCTCTTGATGACTGAAAGTAAACAGCAACCTCTGGCATACTACTACATTGTGAGAGTAAATGGACCAGAGGTGCAACAGAGGAAAAATACCCTGTTCGTCACAGCCATTCAGGTGCACCACGCATTATTTATTTTTTATTGGAAGTCTCATCTGAACTTTCCGCAATGATTTGCCTCAGCCTTGTTGCTTTGATCTCACAGAGATATTTAGTTTCCAGAAAAACATTAAAGTAGATGCCTGACCTTGGGCAGCAATCTGTTACCTGTTGCTGGGAATGTTACCCGTCAAAGCCAGCCTCCAAACTGAGAGACCAGGGCCAGTTTCTAACTTTGTTTTGTTCAGCTCATACCTCTTATTATCTCTTTCCGAGAACGATTTATTTCTTCATCCCTCACAATTCGCTCCCTCTCGCACTCTCTGTCTGTCTCATCTAATTTCTCTCTTTTCCTATACTTCTTATTAAAATTTGGTTAGGCACTGACTGAAAGGTCGCAGTTGTTATGGAAACGAGGCTGGTAACAAAAGCTGGACACACGGGTACAGATGGAGGGAGGGGAGGGAGAGGGGGGGTGTAGGTAGAGACGGAGAGAAAAAGAGGGAGATGTGTCTGAATAAACATGCAGAGAAGAGGAGAGGGTAGGAAAGTGAGTATAAATAAAAACATATGCAGAGGGAGAAGGGCGAGAGATGGCGAGGTCATGGAATGATGGCTCCACCTGCAATAATAAATAACAAAAGATAATACCAGGTTTTTGTCATTCTGGGAAGCGAAGGTGTGTGTGTGCGTGCGTGCGTGCGTGCGTGCGTGCGTGCGTGCGTGCGTGTGTGTGTGTGTGTGTGTATTGGACAGAGTGGCAGACTGGGAGAATGCAATTGATAGATAATACATGGATCTGCTGCACAGGCTAGAGAATACTAAAAAGCACAAATTGTTCACAGAAAAGCCTCCCAAAAAGCCTGAAATTGTGCGTGAGAGAGAGTGTACGTGTGTGTGTGTGTGTGTGTGTGTGTGTGTGTGCGTGAGCGTGAGTGCGGTAACGTCATCTCTCTGAGGGCTCATATTATGTTAACCACTTAGACCAACATCAAACACTCTCTAACTCACACACACACACACTTCAGTGCAAGCATGAAGGTGCCAGCCATATAAATAGGACGTCCCAGAGCGAGAGATATAAAGAGAAAGGGACTGACAGAGAGAGAGAGAGAGGGGGGGGGGGAGATTATAAATTCAAAGGGGAGACAGCAAGGGGTGAGAAAAAGGATGGGGGAAGAGCAGAGTGAAAAACTGAGAGAAATAGAGAGGGCAAGAACAGGAGGGGGCGAGGACAGATAGATATGAAAGGATCAATAGATGGCATAAAGTGTATGTTCATTGATTTACGTACAGGCAGGGAGTGATGGGGTAAGAGAGAGAGAGAGAGAGAGAGGGAATGAAAGGGAGGGGGAAAGAGAGGATAGAAAACGCAGGGAGCAGAGAGAAGCGGAAAGAGGGGGAGGAAGAGAGAGAGAGAGAGAGTAAGCCATAATAAAGAGGAAGCAGCAAACATGTCAGAACAATACCATAAAGCGGGGGACTACGTGAGGTATAGAGGCCTAATTAAAGCCGCATCAATCAATATATTCATATGAACACTGGGTCAGATGGCTGTGAGTAATGTGAAAGGGGTCACTCGTCGTCGTTGTGACAAACACACACAGAGTTATCACCAATTCTGTCGGCCCCCCCCCCCCTCCCCAGCTCTCAACTGCCTCCTACAAAATGATGTTCCCATACAGCTGAAATGCACTCTCGCTCGTGTTTCAAGGGAAACACATGTTCTGAAACTGAACTACACAACAACACAAAAACAACCGCTGCAAACGTATTTGGTTAAGTTTAGTGAAGAACACCATGGTTTGGCTTAAAATGACTACAAAATATAAACAAAACCAAAGCGAAATGCAACAGAACACTTGATTCAGGAAGGAGAACTCGGTTGTGTCGAGACAACAAACTTACTTGATTAGGTCAGACTTCAAATGTGTCCACACGAGACACAAACAGACGTTTAGTCTCCCGGGTGAAGCTCTCTGTATACGCAGACGTCCGTGGACTCATTTGTGATGCCTCAAAAAGCGAACATCGTCCACGACAGAATCGTCCACGACAGAAGACGTTTCTCTCGAAAACGCAATTCCCAAAACACCGTGTCGTTGTATGGGAACGTGATCTTGAGGAGACCGGGCAGCAACAATAATGCAACTTGAAACAATCAGCACTACTTACAGTTTTTCCAATATTTTCACTATATGTATTGTTCTTTGTGTCCCCTCGATAACGAGTATACATACATATTTGGTATTCTCCTTTATGTTCTTTGGGACCCAACCTGAATTACATAATCATTTGATCACGTTTGAGCCAAATCAAAGCAGCAGAGGTATCTCAGAGATATCCTCACTTTTAGTCCCTACTGTGGGTCATGCTCCAAAAAAAACAAAACATTGGATCCTACATTTACCACAATGCAACTTGATACACACTTGCCCCCTAAATGTCTTCGTATTTCAAACATCTCAGCCAAAGTTTGCAATACAGGTTTTCTGTAAAAAAGTTTTGTCTCAAGTCCAATATTCAAAATAACCCTGATGACATCACGACCACATCATTGTTTTTGGAAAGCTCCCTCCAGAGCCACAGACGACATATAGAACTGTTTATAGCCTGTGTAGTACTCTGTGACGAGTAAACCGAATTTTGTAAAGAATTGAACATTTGTGATTTTGTAAAACTGGTGGATTGCCCCTTTAATTATGAAACCGCACTGAGCAACGATTCCCTTGTATTCCTTTAAATTAGGGTGATCTCGGTGATGCTGTTCACCGAACAATAAGGCCCAGACATTAAGACAACATATGTCAAGACTGACGGTAACAGAAAGAGAGAGAGACAGGTTGGGACAGAGCACGGGGGTGAGACAGACAGGCAGAAAGAGAATGAGTGTGTTTATGTGTGTGTGTGTGTGTGTGTGTGTGTTCGTGTGTGTGTGTGTGTGTGTGTGTGTGTGTGTGAGGGAGATGGGAGTGCGAGAGAGAGACAGAAGTGTACTCAAATAGCTCAGGGCAAGGTGACACAGAGAAACGAACGGACAGAGAGGGATAACAAGCTCATAGAGGGGGGATTGTGTGTGTGTGTGTGTGTGTGTGTGTGTGTGTGTGTGTGTGTGTGTGTGTTAGAGAATGAGAGAAAAAGGAAGAGACAGAGGGGGTGGAACGGTAGAGGGATAGAGGAAGTTGAGGGAACAAAAACAAAAACAGGGAGAGAGTGTGTGTGCGTGTGTGTGTGTGTGTGTGTGTGTGTGTGTGTGTGTGTGTGTGTGGACAGCCGAAGGTGTCAGAGTGTGCTGTTTGGCTTAATGATGACCCACTGGGCATGTAGGTCATAACGGTTTGTGTCTCAAAGCCATGACTGTATGCCTGTGTGCATCCATTAGTGTGTGAATGTGTGTACGTGTGTGTTTGGTGTGTGTGTGTGTGTGTGTGTGTGTGTGTGCAAATAGAAACTCACTAGACACACGCATGTAAAGTGGGTCTCTTTGCATGCGTTTTAAGAGTGTGTTTGGTCAGAGGTTGGAGAAGCAGTTTTTGTAGCCGGTAGAACTCAATAGATACTTACGCACACATCACAAACACACACACACGCGCGCACACACACACACACACACACACACACACACACACGCACACACACACACACTGTCGCGCATCCACACATGCCGCAAAGCCAGTTTTTGGCATACACACACCAACAGCTGCCCTTCATGTCATACATGCACATGTAATGCACCATGCATGGCACTAAATTATGCACACACACACACACACACACACACACACACACACACACACACACACACACACACACACACACACACACACACACCTCTTTCTTTTGATCTCTCATGACAACACACATTCATTTGCTCGCTCGTTCGCTCACGCACGCACGCACGCATGCACGCGCTCACACACACACACACACACACACACACACACACACACACACACACACACACACACACACACACACACACACACACACACAGGGGGAAGCTATTATGCTCTCAGGCTGGAGTGTTTTGATGGTATAATTGCAGTGACCAGTGAGGAGAAAGAGACAGAGGGAGGGATGGAAAGAGGGATGGGGATGGAGGGAGAGAAAAAAGAGGAGAGTGCTGACACTCTCAGCATGCTAATGTTGCGAGGCTCTACCCCCCCCTCCCCGCCCCCTGATTTCATCCCTCCCTCCCTCCATCCGTCTCTTTGTCTCTCCATCTTCCTCTCTATCTCACATCCTCTGCATTTCACAGGTGCAGCACTAGAAAGCGGGAGAGATGGACAGAAAGGTAGAGCGGTGGAGAGATGAGAGGAAAAAGAGGGCTGGATAACAGGATGGAGCAATGTTATCTCTCGCTTTCCTCTGCCATCCCTCCATCCTCTTCAAGCTCCCCACAATGCTCAAAACAAAGCATGCAACAAAAAAAAAGAAAAGAGGTACGGGAGGATGAAAACAGAGGAAGAGGGAGGGTCAGTTTTTCCATCCCCTTTAACAATGGAGGGATGATCTCCTGCTTATCCTCTAATCACGTCCCTTCTTTTTTTCCTCTCCCTCTCCTCCGTCCTCTCTGTTATCTCTCGCTCCCCGCAACCCCTCTTTTTCTCATCTGGTGAGAGAAAGGGGAGCCTTTTCCTCACGCCCGGCCTCCCTTCTTTTTTTTTCGGCGCCTCTCCATCTGTTTGTCCTTCCTGTCCTCCCTCCATCCCTCTCTCCTCTCCAGAGAAGGGATTCTGCTGCATGGCTC